>CM053599.1:1167810-1196056 GCA_028646575.1 Pseudocheirus occidentalis
CAGGCACTGGGGTAGGGAAATGCATCTTGCTCTACCAGAAAGTCAGAGGGGTTATGGGGAAAGATATAGAAGAGAGCAGATTGGAGGAGGGGGTATACAGTGAGATCGTTGTTTTGCAATGGTGGGTAAGGGAAAGATCTCATGGAAATGAATGATGTGAACTAAAAATAAACAAAAGTTTAAAAAATAAATGACTACTGTGTCTAATGCACCATTCTAGGCACTCAGGATACAAGGACAAAAATTCATCATTCCCTCTTCACATGGCGTTATATCCTAAGATATCTGAGCCCATGGGAATCTATCCACCATTCCTCTGCACTTAAATCTGCTTTTTGCAAACCGTGGTGAATGTCAGACTATGGCAAGTTTTCTTCACCTTCTGAACTTTTCTATACTCTAGGATAGAGTGGTAACTGTCTCCCTATCTTCAGTCATTTCTACCCTGGCAAACAGTTCCTCCTTATTGAGAATCAGACCCAAAATAGAATTTTTTTCTGGTTAGTTCCTCCACTTTTTGAAGAATGATATTGTCACTAAATCAGGTCAAGGTATTTCCTCTGCTTTTGTCAAAGAGAAAGCTCTAAAAGATGCCTATGAATGCAAAAAAGCCCCCTCACACATACACACACACACACACACACACACACCTATAGCATACTCCTGTGCCAAACTTGAGACAAGTTGGAACAAACTTTCTTCAATTATTTATCTCTTAAGTCTTTATTCTATGTCCTGTGTGATAGATACAAGTCAAATCTGTGTGTATGGGAAGGTGGGTTAGGTTCTAGCTAGAGTAAACACTAGATTAAGAGGCAAGAGAGGTCTGGAGAGAGATGAGAGGTCAGTTGTATATATACTCACACAGTGGCAGGGAAGAGCTAAGACATGATACTTGAATCACTGGGAGACATTTTCATTTTTCCCCTCTGAGATCTCACCTGGTCAAAGTCATCTCTATATAATTTTAGGAGTCAGTTCCCAATGGCATGGCTGTTGACCTTCAGCTACAGAACTGATGGGAAGCTTTCTCCCCAGTGAGTTATGGGGATCACAGAAGTATCCAGTTAAATGATTTCACTAACAGAAGACACTCCTTTGATAATGTTCAGTAGGTTGCTATTCTCTGTGCATGAGCAATGGTTGGAACAGCCACTGTATTTGACTTGAGCTCATGGCCCAAACAAAGTAAAATCCCCAGATGGTAAGACCACTGATAGTATTCAGTGCAATATTATTTCTTAGATTTTCTGCACATGAGACCTCTACTACCTGACTCCTAGCTTCCTAGGAATAGTAAATGAATTAAAATATTAATTGACAGGTGAATGAAAAAACATTTACCAAGCATTTTCTATGTGCCAGGCACTGTGTAAAATGCTAGGGCTATAAATATAAAAGTGGCAATCCATGCCCTCAAGGAGCTTACGCATTTTATTGGCAGACAAAACATCTCTCCTTTTCCCCCAAACCTCTTGTTGGTCAAACTGGCTTACCAGTCATTTCCTACACTTGCCTTGCTGGCTCCTAGTTCCATGACCCTCTGCAAGCTGTTCCTCTTGCCTGGAATGTACTCCATCACACCAGTCTTGTAGAAACCTTGGCTTGCTTTGAGCCTCAGCAGCCACATCCTACTGAAGCTCTTTGGCCACCCTCCTAATTTTTAGTGACAACATCTCCACAAACTGGCCTTCTACTTAATTATCGAGGCAACTCTCTTACTCCCCAGTAGAACCTAAGTGTTTGACTCTTCAGGGCCCAGCATAATTCCAGGGTCCCGCCTAATGGCCTGGGGACCAGGAAGTATTTATTGGATTAAGGAACAGCCACCAGGAAAGTTTCACTCACCAGAAAGCAACTTGTCCAAGCTTGGATCAATGGAGCATCCCCACTGGGACCTAGGGGTGAGGCAGCCCCTCACTATTCCTCATGGTGAGCTCTCTTCTTGACTTTTATGAGCTCAGTTGTGAAGAAATCCCTTATGATCTCATTAGAGGGAATCTGTCCTGCCAGGACAAGGGCTAGCACTCAAAGAGCAATTTCTATCATGCACCATTAGGATTTTTTTTCACTAGTCTGGTAAGAAAATGCTCCATTTTGTTAAATGCTATAACAGCAAACATGAACAGCAATTCAATAGCATGCAAATATAATGCAATGAGAGTTGGCTAATTCAGTGGAGCTTTCATATTGTTGCCCTGCTCTGATCTGTAAGCATTCAGGGATAATAGACTGTGTTGCAGCAAATTAGCAACCAGCACAGCTTCCAAGTATAGACCCATGCCTGTCCTGGCCCCTGTCTGAGTGTGCAGTGGGCCTGAAGCTGGGCGCCAGCAGCAACCGTTCCTGCACCTGCAGATTCCCTCAGGCTTCATGCTTGACTCTCCTTGGTCCCTTTAATTTGTCAACAGACCTATTCTTCTCTACCATAAGCAGATTGGCTGATTTATAGGACTTGGTCTAGCCTCTTCATTTTACAGATGAGTAAACTGAGGTTCTCAGGAGATGGGGGAGAGAGAAAGGGGAAGAAAGAGAGAGACAGAGGCAAAGAGGAGAGAAAGGGGACTTGTATGAGATTCCCATCCTCTCCAGGATAGAGTCAGGGTGCTTTCTGTCACTCCATTCTCCCTTCCAATGATACCTCTGGTTCATCATTTTGTCTTCATTCTCAGCCTTTACTGTGCTCTGCACCCCTGCATGGAGCACCTAGATGAGCACCCTGCTTCAGTCTCTCATAGCCCAGTCCTACATATTAATCAATCCACATGCAACTTTCATCATGTCACTCCTCTGCTTAAGAGTCATCAATGGAACTATCTTTCCTAGATGGGAAGATCCTCCTTAACTGGAACTCATTTGTAAAAACTGTGACTCTTGACCCTTCCCTGACATGGCTACAGTTGTAATCAGATATTTACAAATGCCATATTTGTCTTTGCACGTCTTATTGCTATGGGTCTGTCCAGAACACATCCCCTCCTATCAACTTCTGAATTCTCAACCAATCTTATCTCCTCATTATTCAATCAATAACTCAATAGTAAGAATTCATTAAGTGCCCACTATGTACCAGATGCTAGAGTGATTGCTGGGAATACGAGAACAAAAATGAAAGAGTCCATTCCATCAAGGAACTGAAATTTGGTAATATAAATATATATTTTCCTCAACTATTCCAAATGACACTCGTCTCTTCTGTCTCTAAATTTTAAATGACTGCCCTAGTTCTCTGCCTCTTCCATCCTTTCTAGTCCTGACAGTTGGGAGGGAAGGAAGGAAGAGAGGGGAGAGAAAGAAAGGGAAGGTAAGGAGGAAGGAAGGAAGGAAGGGAGGAAGGAAGGAATGGAGGAAGGAAGGAAGGAAGGAAGGAAGGAAGGAAGGAAGGAAGGAAGGAAGGAAGGAAACATTTGTTAAGGATCCGCTATGTAGCAGACATAGTGCTATGTGCTTTACAAATACTTATTGTACCTGATCCTCAAACAACCCTGGGAGGCAGATGCTATTATTATGCTCACTTTGCAGTTGAGGAAACTGAGGTAAACAGCAGTGGAATGATTTGCTCCCATTTTGTAGCCAAGTGTCTAAGGCCAGATGTAAACTCAGGTCTTGGTGAATCCAGCCCCACTGCTCTGTAGGCATGGTGGCACCTCCCAGCCACCCATAAACAGAATGAATCACCAACAAAAAGCTAATGTTTTGCTAGACTGCAGAAAGGAAACCAGGTGTCCTGCTAGGGAGGGGGGATTGGGCCACATAGGCTCTAGGGATTTCCCTCCTGGCTGCTCCATGAGAGGTGAGCCATTGATTGAGTGATGACCAATAGTCATTCAGCTCGCATTTATTGCCTAAATAGTACCTACTATTAAATAAATATATAGTACCAGGGTGGCTAGGTGGCACAGTGAATGGAGCACCAGCCCTGGAGTCAGGAGGACCTGAGTTCAAATCCAGCCTCAGACACTTAACACAAAAACTAGCCATGTGACCTCAGGAAAGTCAATTAACCGCAACTACCCTCCACAAAACTATATACATATATAATATATATATATATACACACATATATATGTGTGTGTGTGTATATATGTATATGTATATATTTATATGTGTGTATGTGTATATGTATGTATATATATGTATATGTGTGCATGTGTGTATATGTGTATATATGTGTGTTTATATATATACATATAGTACCTACTATGTGCTGGGTTTTGTACTATACACAGGAGATACAAAAGAAAGTGAATCTATAGCCCCAGTCTTGCAGGAGGGGGATAACAGGTATCTGGGCACTTCACTATTTCAGGAGGGTGTCCAAGAGCTTTCCCTTATCAATTCCCAGGCAGCCCTTAGCCTAGGCTTCATGTGCTCCAGATACTCATCATTCCACAAAATGAAATGAAGTATAGCTAACACGCACCTCCTCTGGTCCTTCCTGCACTGGTTGGGTCTCCCAGGACTGTCTTTCCTCCCACTTTCCCCACTTTTCAGCTTCATTTGAATGCCTTGTCTTCCTCTGCCATCCCATTGGATTGTGAGCTCCTTAAGGGCAGGGACTGTCTTCTGTCTTTATTTGTATCCTCAGCAATAAGCATCATGCCTGCCTTGTAGTAGATACTTAACAAATGTTTTATTGATTAGGCTCTGTTTAATGGCGGCAGGGGTGCTATATGTAAACAGCTCTATACAAATTCATATAGATTGGAGAAAAATCAGCAGAGAAAAGGCAACAGTCTTAAGGAAGATCAGGTAAGGCTTCTTGTGGAAGGTGAGACTTCAACTGAGCCTTGAAGCAAGGTGGCAGATGGAGATGAGGAAGGAGGGAGTCACAAGAGTGGAGGCCAGTCAATGAAATACTTGAGCTTGAGGGGTGGGCTGTCATGTGCAAGGAACAGCAAGGAGGGATGTAAAGGAAACCAGGGAAAAGAGAAGAATGTGAATCATGAAGGTTCAGAGCAATCAGTGCTGATGTGTAAACAGAAGAGAAGTCCTAAGAAGACTCTTATAGTGGTGGCTAGGTGGTACAGTGGGTAGAGCATTAGACCTGGAATAAGGAAGATCTGAGTCTAAATATGACCTCAGATGCTTATGTAACTATGTGACCCTGGGCAAGTCACTTCACTTCTGACTGCCTCTGCTTTCTCACCTATACAATGGGTTAGTAGGTGCACCTACCTCCCAGGGTTCATATAGGGAGAAAACAAGATAATGTCTGTAAAGCCATTTTGTAATTACATTACAGATAAAGTCTGTAAAGCATTCTGCAAATCTTTTAGTATAAATCAGTGTTGGCCATTACAATTCATGTCTCTGGATAGCTGAAGTTTACTTGTCCCTGGTGCCGGAGTGCACCTGCACCCCCGGGGGCAAAATCTCCATTTGGGTGGCAGCTTGATGACAACATGTCTCCCAACCTTTCCACCCTGTCTCTCCTCGACTGAGGTTTCTCTCCTTCCAACTGTACCCCCCTAGTCCTTTCACTTGATCTTCCTGGGCCTTGACCCTGAGCCTTGTCCCCACTCCTGGCTGCCCTGCTCAACGGTTCTGCAGCCTTTCTGGCACACAGGCCTGAGCACAGTCTAAGACCTCATTTGCCTTTTCGACTCTCACGTTATACTGCTAGGGATAGTCATGTGGTGCAATGCACAGAGAATTGGGCCTGGAGTCAAGAAGACCTGAGTTCAAATTTGGCCTTGGACCCTTTCTAGTTGTGTGACCCTGGGCAAGTCAGTTTATCCCGTTTGCCCCAGTTTTCTCATCTATCAACTAAGCCAGAGAAGCAAAAGGCAGATCATTCTGGTCCTTTGCTAAAAACCACTTGGGGTCACAGAGAGTTGGACATGACTGCAATGACTGAATAGCACCATTATACTGCTGCCTCCTCAGTACCTTGCAAACCACTAAAAGTCCCAAATAATTTTTGCAAACAGCTCTCAGTCCTCCCCACTACTTGGATTCCCTGGCCTTCGTGCAGGGAGGTAACTTCTTCAGGCTATGTCATGTCACATTTCCCATAATCATACCCCAAGAGTCATGGGTGCATTGACACAGCATCATCCTGCCATGCACAGTCGCTGGATAGGACCAATCCCCCACAATGCACCTGGGATAAGAGGAGAATGCTAGATTAAGGCAGACCTGTGTTCTGGTGAAGATATTCTGAGACTAGATTAGTGCAGACAGTGTCTGTAAGAAGATGAATATAAAATATGTCTGAATTATAGCACTGTTTGAAGAAAAAAATCTTTTTTAATAGCAGCACAGATTGCTACTAGCTAGGAAATTTGTCTCCATTTCTCGGTGTGGTGTTTATTTCTGGAACATGTCCTCCCTTCTGAGAAACAATGTGGTCTTTTAATGCTCTGAGGTATTCTAGCCATTGAAGACCACTCACCATGGGAATCAGGACGGGAGCCAAAGTGTACGCTGAGGCTGAATGGGATCATAAACCATGTCACCAGCTCTTGAGAAATGAAAATGCCTTTCAAATGCCGTTGGAAAATGGCTGCCACAGCACCATGGACAGTGCAATGAACTCCAGTCCCTGAGATGTCAGTTCCTCAACCATCTCTAAATCACATCATTAAAATAACAGTTTCAGAGTGGCGTCTTTCCCCATTTTTGTTGCAGTGGCTGACGGCTCTGTCATGGATCCATTAAAGACACTGATGCTCCAAGTACATAAGTAGAGTGTTAAGTGGACTCAGAGAAAGATACTCAAGTGAGCCAAACTGCCTAGCCTAGCACCAAGGAAAGTGCCACAGACTGGAACTCCAACAAGTGCCCTTCATGGCTTTCTACTAGACAGGGAGGCTGGCCAGAACCCGGGGAAGTAGAACACAGGGGCCCCCACTGTTCTCTCCCATCTCCAAAATGTGCCTGCCTCTATGAGCTGTGGACACACTTATAAAATGACCCAGAAATCAGATGCCTGGTTTTTCACCTCATGAAGGGGAGTCACCAGTGGCTTAGAACCACATAGGAGGAACCCACCTACATGAAGTAGACAAACTTATTACCTCTTGATGAATGTGAACCCCCCATTTCCTACTGCATTGGACAGAGAGGACAAGGTAGTGGATTCATCCAAGAAAAGAAAGGTTTGGGAGGCTAGCCTCCATGTTTAACAGAGTGAGTAGTGGATGATAAGACTCTGCCCCTGGATGCCCAAAAACAGAATCATCACAAAGCAAGGATTAGGTGTGGTTGCTCGTACCCAGAGCAGAGTCTCTCTCAAAATGTGTAGCTTGGCCACCAACAGTCATATGTTATGTGGGACAGAACATATACATGTGTACACTTATCTAACAGAATATTGAATCATGATTTCAAAATAACCAACTTTGGGGAAAATCCAAAGGACAATGATGAGTGTAGAAAGGCCACAGCACCCTACCAACAATGGCACAGCCTGCACAAAAGTGGCAACAAGAAGACAAGTGACTGACTGAAAGAAGGGGCAGTGGAGGTTGAAATTGGGGAAATCACAAACAGGTGGCCTGGGGGTGATGTGAAGGACCCAGGATGGGGGGAGGAAGAATTGAATAACTGAAATTCTTTTCCTTAAAATTTCTTGTTATTCCAAAATTGGCAGACACAGGCAAAGATGAACATTTCCATAAAGAGCAGAATAAGAGGATTTTACAAGAACAGCAAATGGTTATGTATAGCTTGGTTTGAGGCAGGCACACACACACACACACACACACACACACACACACACACGGAATTCAGCATGTCAGTTCCAAAGCTGTCTCTCTTCTCTAAATTTTCATCTAAATCTCCTTCTGTTCTCTTGTGTGTTAAAAAAAATTCTTCATTGCTGTTCATCATTTTCTCTCTTTTTTCTCTCATTTATCACTAGCCTTCCTCTCCTTCTGATTCTTCTCCCATAAATAACACCCCCTTCATACCCAATCAGCACAAACAAGGTCAAATGGATGGCTCGTTCCAGCTGTGGCTCCTGAGGACCATCCACAATTAAAATCCTGTGATTCTACATTTGGCTTTTTCCTCAAACTGTCTCTATGTTATTGTTCATTTTATGTATCTGAAACCTAAGATTGCTCACATGGGGGGGGGCGCTCCAGGCTCCAACGAAAGTCTTTCTTTTCCTTTTACTCCCTTTTCAAAGCACTTTTCCATTCTTTGTCTGAGCACTCACTGATTTCCTGATTTGAACACCCCCCCCCCACACACACACACAGCCATTGTCACGGTGTGGAATGGAACCTATGAAAATGTTTCAAAAATGGATTTATTTGTTTTGTTAAATATTATCAAGTATATGTAAAATTATAACATTTTAAAAACTTTTGATTCCAACTTCTCTCCTTCCTCCTGCCCCTACCCCAACCCCTTGAGAAGAAAGAATATGATTTCAATGGCACATGGGGAGTCTTGCAAACTGCAGTGGAACCTGGGGTGATGTGATGCTAGCAAGGAAAAGAAAGCATCTGACTAAAGTTTACGTGAATTTAGAAGGACTGACTGAGCTCTAGAACCTCTTCTGGGCCAATGGCGATGTCCATGTAGGTGGAGCCTTCCATTCAGTCATGTGGAAAGTAGCAGAATATGACAAGCTTCATGCACTAAAACCCTGCCAGTGGCTAAAGAGCAGAAAAGAGAAGTCCAGCCGGTCTTGAGAGTCACTCACAGCAAGACAAGCAAAGCAGAGACACATTCCTTTAGGACCTTGGCTCTTTCAGAAAAAAAAAATGGCATTTCCTGAACTCCATGAGGCTTTCTCCTTTCCCAGCTCTCTTCACAACCAAAGGTGTCATTTCCTCACACTTGCTTTTCATTGATTGATTTGATCAATTTATTTAAACCATTATAATTACAATTTTAATATACTCATAGTCATGTAATGTGCTTACAATGCCCTAAGACTTTTGGGACATCTTGTATATACAAATGAAGTGCCAGACCAGCAGCTTGCAGAGGTGGGGGGAGGGAAGATCAGGAAAGTCTAAGTTAAGAAAAATCACTGGAGTTAAATCTCAAAGGATGCTAGGTACTAAAGACTTCAAATGAGGAGGAAGTACATTCCCAGTGTGAGGACCTGGAGAGTGGTGATATAAGGCCAGATGTGAGGACCAGATTATGTACAGGCCTGGAGGCTGGAGATCTCAGGCCCAGTATGAGAAGGTCAATTGCATGAATCATAGAGTGAGGGAAGGGCAGTGATGGATACCAAGGCCAGAAAAAGGTAAAAAAAAACTAATGCATTTCTTTCTTTGCATGCCTTTCCTCTCATTCTTCCTAATAACTCTGGGAGCAAAGTGTTGGCCTAATATTTGTGAAACATTCATCAATGGAATGAGGAGCCCTGGCTGCTGCCCCTCTTAGCCACCCCTCCCCGCTGCCCAGCTGGCTTTCGGCCCATCTGGGACACAAGGATACGTGTGTCAGTGATGGCGATTCCCACAAGATTGTTTAGTTGAGAAACTAAGGAAGCAGAAGGGCCAAAGTATTCTCAGTCTCATGACTCTAAATGCACTGAAATGTGGCTACTACTCATTTTCCTCCCTGGGCCTCTTGCCCTGGGAACAAAGGGTGTGTTGGTCCCCACCCCCCCCAAAGCTTAGAGCAAACAGAAGTCCTTTCTCATTCCCTAATAGGATACAGGACAGAACCTTCTCTTCTCCTTCCCTTCCTCTCTCATGACCCCTGGGCATCTAGGCCTTGACATAGCCTGGCCTTTGGAGTGGAAATGTGGAGGCAAGGAGCCACACCAAGAAAGGGGAGTGTGCTGGGAGATGAGGATTCTATCCCTTTTCAGCACTGAGGTCTGTGCACCTGTGGGTCTGGAAGTGCCAATGGTACACCCAACTCAGAATCCCAGACACCAACAAGACTTCTTAAGGTTGGCAGCAGAGAAGAGCCCAGGCCATTCAGCCTCAAGTGCCCTCATCTCACAGTGAAAAGATGGAGTGAATGGAACATCTGGGCAGCTCCCACCGCCACCAAGCTGGAGGGAGGATGATTGGAATGAGCAAGCTCTGTTCTCAAGATGGTGGCTCTTTCTCAACAGGCCCTTGGGATTGTGGGAGACTGGGAGTGTCCACAGGATGTGTGAGTTCCCCAAATGCCACAGATAAATGAAAACTAAGTGTACAGATTTCATGTTTTGGGGTGAGTGCTTCTACCTTCCTGTTAATAGAGCAGCCTGTGGGAGAGTCCCCAGACTCTGCTGGCATTATCCTTGACTATTCCTTCCCTTGCTTTTCTTTCCCATTGTCTAGTCTTTGAGAAAGTGGTTGGGGCTATTTAGATCAGGGTCATGGCCAGTCCCCTCTTGGGCCACCTAGTACCAGGTTGTCTGTCACCTTGAAATAACAGGGCCACTCTTCCTTCCTAAATGCATAGACCTGACAACTGACCCCCCTGCCAGTTTCTGGGAGTCATGCCTTGGGAGACAGAGGACCTATCCAAGAAAGCTGGGACCTGATTTAGCTGCACTTGGACCTCAGCCTAGAAGCTGAATGACCTAAGCATGAGAAGATGGTGGTGCTCACAGGAGCTGGGAGGGCCTGAATTGTTACATGAAGGGTAGTGGGAATGGACCCAAGCCCAGGAGTGAGGGGAATGCAAGGCTGATGAGCACCTTGAGAATGGGCTGGAGGCAAGGGACAGAGAAGGAACCAGAAGCAAGGCTCTCCACCCAAGTAGGGTCAGGGTCTGCAGGATGGTCCTAGATTCTGTCTTGGTGGAATTCTGTAGAAGTCCCATTGAAAGGATGGACATTCCACAGCACTGTTACTGTCAGACCATGTGGCCTCCCCTTTGGGCTTTTTCTCCACTTATGGCTTCTTCCAGAAGGCCTCCACAGGCCCTTCCAGATTGGAAAGCCTATGATTCTCAGCTCCTCTCAAAGGTGGAAGCAGAAACACGCAAACAAAGTGACTGCAGAGCCTGAAGAGGTGAAAGGAGTCAAAGATCTGCCCTTCTCCCCTTTCCCACTACCCCCCTCATGCCCTCACTGCTGCCCTCCTCAGGCAAATTC
Organism: Pseudocheirus occidentalis; assembly: GCA_028646575.1. Taxonomy (NCBI): domain Eukaryota; kingdom Metazoa; phylum Chordata; class Mammalia; order Diprotodontia; family Pseudocheiridae; genus Pseudocheirus; species Pseudocheirus occidentalis. Next base: position 1,178,822 of record CM053599.1, read on the forward strand.
CGGGAATTGCTCTCCAGCTCTCTCCAATGTCTTGGGGACTCAGGTGACACTCAATTCCAGGTGCTCCCTGTTAGGTCTTCTGTGCCTGTACACTGGCAAGGCTGGGGCAGGGAAGATGGCAGGCTACCTTTCACCTTTTCCAGAAGAGGGAATGAGGTGGAAAATCCAGTCAAGAAACACTCATCAAGTTTTTAGCGTGTGTCAGGCACTGTGCTAAACTCTGGACATACAAAAATGAAAAGAAAGGCAGTTTCTGTTCTCAACGGGCTTACATTCTAATGAAGGGAGACAGCACCTAAAAGGGGCAGGTGAGGATGGACTAGCACCCACAAGAGGATGAGGACAAAGTCCAAAAGAAGACCAGTGGCTAGTATGGGCCCCTCCTCCAAATGGAGGTTCTAGGAGGAGCTTGCCAGTGGATGAAGGGGGCTTCAGGAGCTGAGAAAGAAGTGACTGAAGTATGGCGCCCAAGGGGGGAGAGGGAAGCTCTGAACAGTAAGCCTCTAAGGAAGAAGAGTGTCATAGATGCCTATGTAAGGAAGTACACACACTTGTGTGCTCTGCAACCACAATCATGGGGTCAAGTATGACCTGTCACTGCTGCAACACTGTCATGTACCTCAAAGATGCCATTGAGGATAAAAGCACTCATCATCTGGCCAAATCTCAGGCCACCAGAACTTGGGATCATCCTCAGAGTCCTGACAAAAAGCCTCATCATGGTATGGCACGGAGGTGAGTTTGGGCTCTCCAAGGATATTTCAGCAGAGAAGAGGCTCAAGCAGGTGCTACTGGGTATAGTTCTGGCAAGAAATGGGCACAACCAAGCATGGAGAGACTGCCCTCCACTGCACTAGCAACTGGTAAGATATTCTTTGGCCCTGACATGAAATGAAGACAAATGTGGAGCAGTTTCAGAGTAAAAGAAGGCTAAGAATCACTATTTTTGTAGTATCGGTAAAGCCTAAATTGGGTGCTGGTACCCTGCACAGGAGAGCCTTGCCTTATCAGTGACTACAGAGACATTACACTGAAAAAAATGGTTCCTGTCAAGCTTGACTTTCTGGCTACACATGAAACCAGAAGATGGAAAAAAGCTGCAGCTCAATGGGAAAATGCCTGCCAAGTTCCACTCAGATTTGGCCAAATTCTATGTGCATGTCCGTGTGTGCATGTATGTGTGCATGTGTATGCACGTGTGTGTGCATGTATGTGTGTGTGTGTCCAGAAACAACAAAAGCAATCACTTCATTAAGCCTGTATTTATTTCACATGGTGGTGTGTCTCTTTTGGTCTTCACAACAATCATGGGAAAGAGGTGCTGCTATCATCCCCACTTTACAGTTGAAGAAACTGAGGCAGACAGAGGTTAAAGGACTTGCCCAGGGTCATACAGATAGTGTCTGAAATGGAATTTTAATTCAGATCTTCCTGACTCCCGATCCAACAATCAGTGCCCTGTTGGACCTCCCTTGCTGTAATGAGTGAGGAGGGACTCTCACTATGCTTGAAGTACAGCTGAGCCTCCATCACTGGGTCCATCTTTGTTTTCTTCTGCAGCTTCTTTGGGAATTGGCTTCTTGAATACCAGTTCCAGAGCTTGAGCTCTGTCTTAGTGCACCCTTCACGTGCCTCAGAGCAGCAGGACTGACAAGGAAGAGAACTCAGCTACTCAGCCTCTTCCCTTGGACTCTGTCAGCAGCCTCGCATCAAGCTGCCTTTGCTTTGTCTTTCATTTTCACCAGAAAAACAACCTTGTTTATTGAGTACATTGGTTGTGGTTAACAGAACCTCAGTTTCATCTTGTCCCACAAATAGGGCTTTTCCCTATATGTATGGGACCCAGCTTAATTTGACTCCTAACTTTCTCTATGTTTCTGTTTGTCTCACTTGTGTGTATCTCTCTATCTCTGTCTCTCTGTCTCTGTCTGTCTCTGTATCTGTCTCTGTCTCTCTGTCTCTCTGTCTCTGTCTCTGTCTCTGTCTCTGTCTCTCTGTCTCTCTCTCTGTCTCTCTCTCTCTGTCTCTCTCTCTCTGTCTCTGTCTCTGTCTCTGAGAAACTGGTGTTGCTAGACTTCTGAAGGCTGGGATTCTATACCAGCTTCCTCTTCTAAAAAGCTCTCTGCTCTAGTCCCATAGACCAGGCCACATTGAGTCCTGGATGGAAAAAGAAGGGGAGGGTAATTTTTCTTTTTCTCACCTCTCTGGCTAAATAACACTCCCCACATTGGAGACTCAAGGAAAATCACCTTTGTCCTACTTAGGCTTCAGTGTTTGGGTTCATTTCTAAGAACTCTTTAAAAACAAAAATAGACAGATCCCCAATGTACAATGTAAATCAACTGTATGTCAGGTACTGATTTCTTTTTTTTTAGTTTTTTTAAAATTTATTTTTAGTTTTCAACATTCATTTGCACAAGATTTTGAGTTACAAACTTTCTCCCCATCTTTCCCCTACCCCCATCCCAAGATAATGAGTCTACTGAGTAGCTCTTCCCCAATCTGTTCTCTCTTATATCCTCCAACATGATCCCCCCCCAACTTTCTAGTAGGGCAAGATGGATTTCTACACTCCAGTGCCTGTATATCTTATTTTCCAGTTGCACGTAAAAAACCATTTAAAACCATTTATTTAACACTTTGATTTCCAGATTCTTTCTCTTCTTCCCTCCTCACCAAACCCACACTGGGAAGATAAGCATTCAATGCAGGTTGTACATGTGTTGTTACACAAAACATTTTCATAGTAGCTATATTGTGAAAGGCTAATTATATTTCCCTCCATCCTACCCTTCCCCTAATTATTCTATTTTCTACTTTGAATTGTCACTTTTCAAACATATGTGCTAATAACAACCCTCTCCCCCAATCTGCCCTCCCTTCTATCATCCCCCCTCTTATCCCATTACCCCCTGTTGGGTAAAATACCCAGTTGAGTGTGTATGTTATTCCCTCCTTAAGCCAAATTCAATGAGAACAAGGTTGACCCCATTCCCTTTCACCTTCCTGCTCTTCTTCTCCATTTTAAGTTTTCTTTTGCCTCTTTTATATGAGATAATTTACTGTATTCTGTATCCCCTTTACTCCTTCTCTCATTACATTTTTCTCTCACCTCTTAATTTTATTTTTTAGATATCATCCTTTCGTATTCAACTCATCCTGTGCCCTCTTTCTATGCATATATGGATACAGATATACACACACTAACATATGCATTTATTCACACATATACCCTCCTATACATACATACATATGTATTTGTATACATACACACACATGTAGTCCCTTCAACTATCCTCATATTGAGGAAAATCCCATGAGCTACAATTATAATTTTTCCATGTAGGCATGCAAATAATTCAGCTTTAGTAAGTTCCTTATAATTTCTTTTTCCTGTTTACTTCTCATGCTTCTCTTGCTTCTTGTGTTTTAAAGTCAAATTTTCTGTTCAGCTCTTGTTTTTTCATCAAGAATGCTTGAAAGTCCTCTGTTTCATTGAATGATCATATTTTTCCCTGAAGTATTATACTCAGTTTTGCTGGGTAGGTGATTCTTGGTTTTAATCCAAGTTCTTTTGACCGCCAGAATATTATATTCCAAGTCCTTTGATCCCTTCAGTAGAAACTGCTAGATCTTGTGTTATCCTGATTGCGTTTCCACAATACTCAAATTGTTTCTTCCTGACTGCTTGCAGTATTTCCTCCTTGTCCTGGGAACTCTGGAATTTAGTTATAATATTCCTAGGAGTTTTCTTTTGGGATCTTTTTCAAGAGGCAATTGGTGAATTCTTTCAAGTTCTATTTTGCCCTCTGATTCTAGAATACCAGGGCAATTTTCCTTGAAAATTTCTTGAAGGATGATTTCTAGGCTCTTTTTTTATCACGGCTTTCAGGTAGTTCAATAATTTTTAAATTATCTCTCCTCGATCTATTTTCCAGGTCCTTGGTTTTTCCAATGATTATTTCACATTGCCTTCTAATTTTTTCATTTGTTTGGATTTGTTTTATAGTATTTTGATTTCTCATAAAGTCATTAGCTTCCATTTGCTCCAATCTAATTTTGAAGGAACAATTCTCTTCAGTGAGTGTTTGAAATTCCTTTTCCATCTGGAAAATTTGGACTTTTAAGACATTCTTCTCCTTATTGGCTTTTTGGGTCTTTTTTGCCCTTTGAGTTAGTCTGTTTTTAAGGTGTTATTTTCTTCAGTCAGACTGGTGACTCACTTTTCTCGATTTTCTTGCATCATTATCATTTCTCTTACTAATTTTTCCTCCATTTCTTTTACTTGGTTTTCAAAAATCCTTCTTAAGCCACTCCACGGACTGTAACCAGTTCATGTTTTTCTTGGGAGCTTTTGATGACGGAGTTCTGACTTTATTGTCTTCCTCCCATTCTGTGCTTTGATCCTTTTGTTCCCAAAAAATGAATCTGTGGTAAGATTGTGTTTCCTCTGCTTGCGTGTGTTGTCAGTCAATTACTTGACTTTTGAACTTTTTGCCTAAGTAGAACTCTGCTTCCAGAATGGAGAGAACTTTGTCCCAAATCGCTGGGGTTTTCACAGCTGCTGGAGCAATTAGGAGGGTGCAGTCTCTGCAGCACTCACAGGCTCTGGCTCACTGGCCACACACTTCAGGACCACCACCCAAGACAATGATCCAGATCTAAGCAGGTCAAAGCAAGAGTGATTACCCTCTGAATGGCTATTTAATCCCCCTACAATCTGTAGTGCAGGAGCTCAGGAGGCAGCCATGTGGCATAGCCCCTGTGCCTCTGCCACTTCTCACCCTGGGGTCAGGGCCTGGACCACACTTTTCTGTCCACCCCTGTTCCAACGAAGTTCCACACTGACCTTTTAATTTGTCTTTGGTGTTTATAGGTTGAAAAGTCTGGAAACCACCACAGCTGCTGGTGCTTCACTCTCTTGAAATCTCTGGCTGTGCTGGTTGGGGCTGCCCTGGGGCCAAAATTGTAGGGCTTCTGTGGGGCTGAGATGGGCTCCCAGTTTGGTGTGATAGCCCCTTCCTGTCTGCCTGACTGGCTGCCTTCAGCTGGAGATTTGTTTCCCTCTCTCACTTTGTGGATTCTGTAGCTCCAAAGTTTGTTTAGAGTCATATTTTACAGGTATTACAGGGGGTTGGAGCCAGAGCCCAGTGGCATTCCTGTTTTTACTCCACAATCTTGGCTCCGCCCTCAGAGGTGATCAGGTACTGATTTCTTACACCCTAAAGAAAGGCCAATTCAAGACTTCAAGGCATTTATGTGGCACTGACAGACAACATAAACAAGATTCAGAAGCTGGATTTATAAGTAGTGATGTTGTTGTTGTGACTATTCCATTATTTTCCCATTTGGGGTTTTCTTGGCAAAAATGCTGTCCTGGTTTGCCATTTCTTTCTCCAGCTCACTTTACAGAAGAAGAACTGAGGCAAACGGCATAAAGTGACCCACGTAGGTTCACACAACTGGCAAGTGTCTGAGTCCAGAACTGAATTCAGGTCTTCCTGCCTCTGGGCCTAGCACTCTATCCATGGCTCCATCTAAGTACCCCCTAAACTCTCTCTCTCTCTCTCTCCCCCTCCTCCCCCCCTCTCTCTCCTGTGTGTGTCTCTGTCTCTGTCTCTCTCTCTCTCTGTCTCTCTCTCTCCTGTGTGTGTCTCTGTCTCTGTCCCTCTCTTCCCCTTCCTCTCCTTCTTACTGAGGGCATCAGTTTACTCATCTGTAAACTGAGGAGAGTGGATCATTTTCTATCTTTAGCATTACATTTCCAGATCATCATTTGTCATATTTATTTTTGAAAATTTAACAAGGGGCAACTAGGTAGCATAGTGAATGTAGCACTGGCCCTGGAATCAGGAAGACCTGAGTTCATATCCGGCCTCAGACACTTAACACAAAACTAGCTATGTGACCTTAGGCAAGTCACTTGACCCCAATTGCCCTACCCTCTCCCCTCCAAAAAGCAAAAAAAATTAACAACCAAAGAAACAAATATTCCTGGAAGATTTACCTTAAGTGCACCCTTACTGCTGGTCCATCATATGACTGCAGGCATCTTTTGTGTAATTATTGTCATGTGCTCTTCATCTTTGATGCAATCATTGTGCAGCCTGGCAGGTTTTAGTCTCCATTCAGATCTGTATCTTTTGACCACATTTCTCTTTCTGGTTAATTTTCTTATGGCACAATATTTCACAAAAGTTTAATATTTCATCTTTTCTTCAAATGTTTAAAATTATTTTTGCCCCAGATCATAATTTTCTGTAAATCAAATATAAAAATTATCTAATACATTTTTCACCTCTATATATTTATGAGATTTATTCTTAACACCATTTCATTAATTTTATAATGTTTCTTATCTGTCTTTCCCATTGATTTGCTCTAAAACGAAGGTGACACTGTTAACATTTTTCTCTGCCTATGCCACTTACTTGTGAGCCCCTTTAACTTTGTCCTGGACTTGCTGGTGAGAGGCAGCAGGTTTCCGTGACTAGAGAGTGAGCCTTGGAGGCAGGAGGAGAAGAGTTCTCCTTGACCTCTGAGATATCCTGGCCATGTCACCCTGGGGAAATGACTTTATCATTTAGTGCTCTCTGGACAAATCTCTAAAAGAAGTTTCAGAGAAGATGCTGACCTCCATGAAGATGGGAGATTTTTTCATCAACAACTTCTCTACATCAATAAAATCACAGCTTCAGACCTTCACTTTTCTCTTAGAATTTTAGCTGCACATGCAGTGCTGGACTGGGCTCTGAAATACAAGAGGAAAACCAAAATAGACGTTGTCCTCAAGGGACTTCCATTCATTTGGGAATGGGGGCTCGAAGACATTAACCTGCATTTGCCAAATTCATTCCCATTTTTGTGGCACACACAGACATTTACCCATCAGCCAAATCTCATTTCCTAAATCAGTTCAACAACTACTGTAATTTCTCTTGAAATATTTACACCTTCTTCTCTCTCTGCATTCTTTGTAAACAAAGGTGAAGTGACTTATCAATTGTCATATGGCTAGCACAAAATAGAAGCAGGATTTGAAGCGAGGTCTCTCTGACCTCAAGGGCCCTCTGGGCCCTGTTAATCTATTGAGTATGAGAGTGTTCCTTGAAATCAAATCTACTAAATGATTAGAAACAAATTAATTCTAATTTGTTTTCTTCTCTAAATTCTCATCTTCCTTCCTTCATAGAGATGCTAGGGGAGCTAATCATGCAGAAAAAAGTGCTAAGGGTACTTAATTTATACTAATTAATTCTCTAGGTGAACCCCACACATGCAGAACAGGAATCAGTGACTGGGACTTTGGACCCCATAGATAGTTACTTTCAAGTCTTTGAAGAATCACACAAATTAGCAGCTGAAACATGTGCAGCCTTAGAGACTGTGTGATTGAACCCTACCATATGGTCTTGTTTTGTATGTTCTTTCCCAACAACCCTCCCCCAACACACACAGAGGCATATCGTTATGATCACTGGGTGGAAGTATTGGTCAAGACTTCCAAGGCCATCCAAGCTAGGAAAGACCCAACCCAAATTAGCCATCTTGCTAGGGCAAACGCTGCTGAAGGAGAACCCATATGCTCCTGAGACTGCCCCTTCCACCTTTGCATAGCTCCAATAATCAGGGAAGTTACCCCACTCCTCTTTACCCTTAAACTTAAATTTGCTTCTTTGAAAATATTATCCCTGGGGCAGCTAGATGGTGCAGTGAATAGAGCAGTGGCCCTGGAGTAAGGAGCACCTGAGTTCAAATGCAGCCTCGGACACTTAACACAAAACGAGCCATGTGACCTTGGGTAAGTCACTTAACCCCGATTGCCTTACCTTCCCCCCTCCAGAAAGGAAAGAAAGAAAGAAAGAAAGAAAGAAAGAAAGAAAGAAAGAAAGAAAGAAAGAAAGAAAGAAAGAGGGAGGGAGGGAGGAAGGAAGGAAGGAAGGAAGTCTTATTCCTTGCTGCTCCTGTTCCTGAGCTGTGAGGCCCAACAGAAAAGTTCAGTCCCTCATGTATAAATCCCTGCATCTTCTCTCCTGCAGGTTAATCATAATTATGCCCAGATCTCTCACCATTGGTTCAGTAGTCCCCATATGGTCTTGGGTTCCTTTCTATGGACATTCTCCACTGTGAATCAGCCCAGAAAACCTTCTTTTCTCAAGGACCAATTCCTTTGCCTTTCTTTGAAAAGTTTTAGGCTGAAGTGCCTTGGGACCTAGGATGGGGCTGCCTCTGAGTTCTTGTGAAAGTGATGAGAACAGATATAGGGACTAAGTGTAGAGAAGGAAAACCTCATGCCTCAGAGGTTCAGTTGTATACCAGGAGAGTGCCCTGTTCCATCTCTCCTTCCATGGTTGCCATGAGCATCTGTAAGACTTCACCCTCTGTCTTCAGAATGGGAAGGAGAGACCATTGGGTTTCCCTCCAAATAAGAGCTGAATGTCAAGTGGTTCAAATGTGGTGTGTGTTTTTTTAATCAAAACTTGGATGGGGTTTTGTTTACCAGTTTTATTCTTAAGATAAATACAAGCTATCAGGGAGAGGGAAGAGTATGATAAGAGAGAGGAATTGAGAAAATAAGGCAGCTCTCCTGTCTTTGGGATGTTTTGTTATAGCCATGGTGAGGTGGCAGGGGGTAGACAGGACCTCTCCTAAGTCCCTCTACAGGGTTCTGACCATGAAGCTTCATGAGAAAACACAATTAATAGAGTCTGGAAGGTATCATCTTATTCCTACTTTTTAAACTTTTCCTGAAATATTTGAAATAAAGCCATGAGGGCAAGCCACAGGTCCTCCTTCCCACCTGGGATTTACAGGAATGGGAAATTTCATCCCCTCTTCATCCAAGGGTCATAGGCTGAAGTGCCTTGAGACCTAGGATGGGCTGCCTCTGAGTTCTTGTTGTTCAGTTAAGGCGTAACTACACAGCAAGGAGAATCATGGTAGAAGACAGCATTATGCAAAAAGTCTGACAATTAATTCTCAGAATGAAAATTATATGCCCATGGCATACTGGCCTGGAAAATATGAAGAAATCTTGATCTAGAGAAAATCAAAGCCTCCCTAATTCTGAGTCAGTCTTTACCTTCTCTGCCCTTAGATTTCCATGCCATCTCACCTGATTCGATGGAGACCCAGCCAGGGAGGGACAAAACAGTGAGATGACAAATATTCATTAAATGCCTACTGTGTGCCATTCCAGGCATTAGGTTAAATTCTGGAGACAAAAAGAAAAGCAAAAGACAGTCCCTGCCCTCATGTAGCTTACAAGCTAATGGGAGAGGTCACATGAAAACGAGAGCTAGACCGGATAAATGAGAGAAGATCAGTGGAGGAAAGACACTAGAATTAGGGGGAATTTGGAAAGACTTCCTAAAGTACAGATTTGAGCTTAGACTTGATGGAAGCCAAGAAGCAGAGGAGTGGAGGAAGGGCTTCCAGGCAGAGGAAAGATCCAGTAGCTTGTATTGTGTCATGGGAGGAGGAGTAAGGAGGTTGATGCCACTGCATTTCAGAGTATGGCTCGGGGGGGGGGGGGGAAGGGGCGGAGCTGTAAGGTGTCCTAGGGGCATCAGAAGGCACTGGAGTTGGTTGAGTAGAGAGTAACATGATTAGATTAGTGCTTAAGGAAAATTATTCCCTTATGACAAAGAAGAGGAAAAATACATGAAAAGAGCAGTGCAGTAGCACTAACAAACACTCCAGTTAAGCTTGACAATTGTTGTTCTTGATGTGTGAAGACCACAATGGCATCTCCATGTCAGGTTCAGGTTACAGTGTATCCAACTGTGGTTGATCAGACCTGTATGAGCTCAGGAGGCAGCAACCTCATCCTCTATGTGGACATCCCTGGAAAGTATGCTGCCAAGGCAAGTGAACTTATCCACAGTATTCACACTTTCTCCATTTGCTGTAACCAATGGTTCTTCAGATGACTGGTGTGGTGCTGACTGGTGGAGAGCCTGTGTTTTCTTAGTGTTAACAGGTTAAAATTAACAGAGGTGAAAGACAATTGATCCATACTTTTTTGCATGCCAGCTTCAGAGGCTGAATTGAGTAGTCACAGAGAGGTGTTGGACATGACTGAAATGACTCAACAACAGCCACATATACTCACCTGGGCCAGAATCCTCACAAACATCAAGACTGATCTGATACAAATGATGGGAAAATTCAGAAGCTGACCAGATTTACCAAGAGGGTATTTCATCCATCTCTAATAAGGTTGTGTTTAACTCTGCCAAAAGGACAGTAAAAGCAAAGCTTGGAGAGACGCAGGACTCTTGGCTCAATACAAAGGCAAATGAAATTCAGTTTTAGATGATGGTAACAATCCAAGGCACTTTTGTGATGCTCTGAAGGTTATATTCAGGCTATTTATAGGCCAAAGACTGATGATATATCTCAGCTACTCAGCACAGATGGAGCCACACTGATCAGTGATAAGGACATGAATCTGGAGAGATGGGATAAACACTTCTGTAGTGTTCTCAATGGACCATAATCAACCAATACTGAAACCACTGACCACTTACCTTGGGTGGGATTTGATCCCTCTCTAGAGGAACTTCCAAATGAAGGAGACATTTTGATACCATCAGGTTCCTCTCCTGTGGCAAAGCACCACTTACTGTTTCCATTCCAGCAGAATTTATAAAGCAGGGTGTCCACTGCTCATACAAAAGGTGACTGAAATCTTGTGGGTTCTGTGGCAAGTCTGACAATATATGCAATTTTAACCACCCAGTGGAGCACCTTCTTCACACACACTTCTTCAAAGAAAGCCAGGAGATGCATTCTTCTATCTTTTCTTTAGGGACAAGTTTGGTCATTAATTTAATTACATAACATTCTACTTAGAGTTATGTCACTGTCTTTCTTTCCAGTGATATTGTAGGAATTGTTTTACATGGTGGTTGGTTTTTCTAACTTCACTTTGCACCGGCTAGCACAAGTCTTCCCATGTTTCCAAGTATTTATCATATTCATTTCTTCTTATGACACAGCATATCACATTCAGGTACCACAATTTCTTTAGTCATTCCTCAATAGAGGAGAATCAACTTTATTTACAATTCTTTGTCATTACCAAAAGTTCTGCTATCAATACTTTGATGTTTATGGTGTCTTCCTTTTTGTCCTTGACTTCCCTGGGGTACATGACTACTAGCTAGATCACTGAGGCAAAGAGTATGTATATTCCGTTCCTTTTTTAACAATAACTCCAAATTCATTTCTGGAATGGTTGGGCCAAGTCACAACTCCACCAAGAGTGTCTCCATGTACTGACTTTGGAATTGGTCTGTTTCACATTGTTGCCACTGACTTGGTTCAACGTATTGATAACATAATTATTATTTTTAATTAATTTATTTATTTTTAGTTTTCAACATTTATTTCCACAAGATTTCAAGCTACAAATTTTCTCCCTATCTCTCCCCTACCCTCACCCCAAGATAGTGAACCTACTGCCTACTGAATACCCCCTTCTCCCAATCTGCTCTCTCATACCCTCCCCATCTCCCTCTAACTTTCTAGTAGGGTAAGATGGATTTCTATGCCCCAGTGCCGGTATATCTTATTTCCCAGTTGCATTTAGCAAACAACTTTTTAAATAACATTTGTTTTTAAAACATTGATTTCCAAACACTTTCCTTTCTTCTCTCCTCACCCACTCCCACTGGGAAGACAAGCAATTCAATATAGGTTCTACATGTGTAGTTACACAAAAATGTTTCCATAGTAGTTATATTTCCCTCCATCTTATCCTGGCCCCCACTTTTTCTATTTTTTACTTTGACCCTGTCTCTTTTCAAAAGTGTTTGCTTCTAACTACCCTGTCCCCCAATCTGCGCTCCTTTCTATCATCCCCCCTCTTATTCCCTACTCCCCATTTTCCTATAGGGTAAGATACCCAATTGAGTGTGTATATTATTCCCTCCTTAAGCTAAAGGAGACCAAATTCAGTGAGAGTAAGGTTGACCCATTCTCTTTCACCTTCCTGCTCTTCCCCTCCATTTTTACAGTTTTCTCTTGACTCTTTTATATTAGATAATTTACCATATTCTCTCTCCCTTTTCCTTCTCTCTCACCTCTTAATTTTATTTTTGAGATATCATCCCTTCATATTCAACTCATCCCATGCCCTCTGTCTATGTATACATGTCCACACATATATACATACTCACATATATATTTATACACAATACAGCCTCTTACACATGCATACATATATAGACATATGTGTGTATATACATGTATGTATATATAACATATTTAGCAAGCCAGGTAATAACATGAACACAGGCAACATGGATCATGGGCTCAACAAGCTAGAAAAACAATGAGCCTAATTCAATAAGACAGAATTTCACAAGCACAAATATAAAGTCTATCATTGAGATTCCAGTAATCAACTCCACAAGCACAGACTAGAGAAGATGTGATTAAACAAAAATTTATGAGGAATCATCATGGGCATTTGTCAAGCTTCAGTCCCAGTATTGAAGTAAAGAGAGGGACAAGGTGGCCTTTTTTCCCTCTCTTTGGACCTTGGACTTCAAGAAGAGAGGAATCATATGTGACATGAGGAAGTCTATCATCCCACACACTCTGCCCTAATCAGCCACCTCTGGAGTCCTTTAGTTGATATAAGGTTCACCCTATGTCCAGGAGGGTCATTGACAGTCTGGACAAGGTGATGATCACTAGGAGGCTTAGTGATACTGGAAAACATGGCAGAGGAGAATACAACTAGGGAACCTTGCATGTTTGCCTTGGAGAAGAGAAGCTGGCAGAAGTTGGAATGTGGTAAATAAGAATTGGCTTGAACTTATTTAAAGACTTTCATGGGGAAGAGGAATTAGATTTTTTTTCTATTTAACCTCAGAAGAAAGAAAAAGTAATAGTAGTGGGGGAAGGGAGAATGGAGTAGCAAAGACACCGCTTTAGTCTTAATTCCAGGAAAGACTTTCTACCAATTAAAGCTGCTCTAAGGTTGAGTGGGGAATCTCGGGACAGAATTTGCTTCTGGAGGTTGGATGACTTTCTACAAGCAATCCTGAAGAGAACATGCTTGTTTAGGCCCAAACTGGACTCAGTGAACTCTTGTGTCCTGTCTGCCTGGAACATTCTCTTATTCTTTTTCTTCCTAGCACATTTTATCAATGACTTTATCCTTTAGTTTAGTTATTTCTGGGATGAACCTTCTCATCTCCAAACTGAAACTTCTTTTGGAATCAAAATAAGTAAAAACATTCAATGCAGGAACCACCTCTGCCCGTGTGCACAGCATTTTGACCCAAGAATCACCCCACCTCTCTGATGAAAGGTAGATATCATTACACAAGCCCTGTCTATCATCAGCTTTCCAAGAGTTTTCAGTTGGATTCCTTTTGAGATGCTTCCATTAGTGTGATTGTGGCTTTCATGCATATTGTTCTCTGATTCCGGCAATTTCACTCTGTATCACTTCCTACAAATCTTCCTATGTGGATGTGAATACTTCATATGTGTCACTTCTCACTATACAATAAGATCCCATTACATTCATATGGCACCCACTTTCCGTTCTTCCTTGATTTTTCTCGTCTTCTAAAGGAGGTAGCCCATTTATAAATGACCCAGGAATTATGTTATGAATTGCTGAAAGAGAAGGAGGGAGGGAGGGTGGCGGTTGTAGGGACTTGAGGAAGAAATTTCAATTCACCATCTCCCAAGTCAAGGATTATTTCAGCTCCAGAGCTAATCCTCTGAACAGCATTCACCAGGGACACCTCCAAGGAAAGGAAGCTGCTTCTGTCACTGAACAGGGCTTACTCATGGATGCATTCTCCCAGTTTCAATTCTACCAGGGCTTAATGACAATAACTGACATTTATGGAGCACTCTCACTTGGGCAAAGGGTTTTACGAACATTTTCCAGTTTGCATACTCAACCTGGGCATGGGCACGTAGCTATAATGATGAAAACAAATTCAGGCATTGAATGTCAACATATCTATTAAGTTACAGGACTGATTCCATTTTCAAAATGTAAAGTCAGTTTTCAAGTTTATGTTACATGTCAACACACTGATCTGAAACTGAAAGTGAAAGTTTGTTGTTTTGTTTTCTGTTGTTTTACTAGGCCTGGGAGTTGGAGTCTAATGAGTTACTGAAAGAGGGTTTTTCCCCCTCTTTTTTCTCTAATATGAAAGTTAACTCTGCTCTTTGTGACATTCAGCCTGTAATTACTGCGTGGTAAACAAAATTGAAATAAAAACTCCAAACATTCATCAACTATATCTTACCAATCAATCAAATGAATTTAGAAAGGCAGCTCAGTTGGTATTTTTTTAAATAAAGTTAACACCACTGAAGCAGAAAAATTACCTAATGAAATGAAACTCTTCTTCACAAGATCTGGAATTAGATGCAACTATTTGCACTTCTGCCTACATAGCTAAGAAAAAGAGTGTGTTGTGCTTAGTGCCTAGTGCTGATTTCCATTATATTTTGTAGGAAAAAATTAATGGTAAGTGATGGAAGCATGAATTGAGAACAAGAATGCTTGAAGAGGCTACCATATTTTGTCCCACCTTGTCTGATATTTCTAGTACTTCTTTGAAATCTCTCTCCCTCCTTCCCTCCCTCCCCCTTCCTCCCCTCCTCCCTTTCTCCTTCCTTCCTTCCTTCCTTCCTTCCTTCATTCATTCCTTCCTTCCTTCCTTCCTTCCCTCTTCCTTCCTTCCTTCCTTCCATCTTCCTTCCTTCCTTCCTCCCTTCCTTCTGTCTTATTCTCTCTCATCTCCCTCCCTCTCTTGTCCATCTCTACCTCGCCCCTTTCCCTCTTTCCTGACAAGTATCTATTAGGCACTTGTTATGCACCCTTCATCACCATTAAATGCTCTGGAGATGCAAAGGAGGAAAAGAGGAAATATTCCCAACTCTCAAGGAAATTACATTCTATTGAGAGGTTGGTTTATGTCCACATACAACAAGAATACAGGCAAACGAAGAGAAATATACACACAGAAGCACATTACCATGCATGTTTATGTGTATATATGTACATGCACATACATACACACATACATACCTGCATACATACATACATACGTGCATGCATAGTAACTACATACCAGTTGGGAGGACAGAGGCTCTGATAACTAAGGGGATCAATCAATTGACAAGCATTCAATAATCAATTACTGTGTTCCATCTGCTGTCCTAGGTGCTGACCTAGTTCTCACTACCTGAGCTTCAAAGAACATTAGGAATTCTAAGAGGCAGAGGAAAGGAAGGATGTATTCCATGCATGAAAGGTGACTTGTACAGGTATAAAGATGGGAAGTGGAATATTAGGTACAAGGAGAAATTAGTAGACAAGTCTGACTCCAAAGTTAAATGTGTGAAGTGGAGAATTATGCAATCATCTTGGAATCTCTTACTATCCATTCAATTGTGAACTCAAGGACAAGGACTGTTTTAGTTTTTCTTTGTAACCTCAGGGTTTAGCACAGTGCCTGGCACGTGGTAGGCACTTTAAAAATGCTTAGTGACTGGTTATCTGTTTGAATTATCTGGAGCCATATTGTGAAGAGCCATAAATGCCAAACACTGGAGTTTGGGTTTTATCTTAGAGGTCATAATTAGCTACTGGAGCTTCTTCAATGGGGACATGAGATGGCCAGATCTCTAGTTTGGTAATATCATGATGGAAACTCTGTGACACGTGGGGTGAAGATAAGAGAGGGACTGGAAGCAAAGAGACAAACTGGAAGTTCTTTGAAATGTTTTAGGGGAGAAGTGATGAGGTTTTGAGCTGTGGTTGGGTAGTTGTGTGAGTGAAGAGAAGGGAAAATGTTTGAAATCTATTGTAGAGGTAAAATGGTGTGACTTGGCACCCAATTGGATATAGCCATGAGAGAGAAGGAAGAGTCAAAGATGATTCCAGAAGGAAAAACCTCATTGACTGGAAAGAGAATGGTGGTCTCAACAGAAAGGGGAGGGAGGAGGAGAAATGTGTGTATATGTGGGGGAGGAGAGAGAAAGAGGGGGAGAGGGAGAGAGAGAGGGGCAGACAAATACAGACAGAGATAGATAGAGGCAGGGATAGAAAGACAGAGAAAGTTATGGCATACTTGGGTATGAGTATGGTTGTGGATTTCTGTATTCAAAAGGATTTTACAGAGGAGAGAAAGAATATATATTGAGTTTGAGATGTTTATTGGAAAATTCAATTAGCAATGTCTAACAGGAAGTCAATGGCATTGAATTGGCACTCAATAGAGACTGGGATTAGATACATAGATCCAGCATCATCTCAGAGTTTCACACTAGGTTTCTGGTTAACAAAGGCTGTGCCAAGAATGGGGAAAGTAAGTGGAAAGGGGTATATGTGTTTACGTCTTCAATAAGACTTAATTGGGGGTAGAAAACACACTTGACGCATATTGCCTATATACCCTGAGCTAGAAAGAGGAGAATAAAATTCAATCGCCCAAACTCCACTAAGATTCAATTCTCATTAACAGAGAACTGATGGCTGAGGTAGAAATGAAAGGCTCCTGAGGCAGGGTGGTTAGAGGCAGAGTGAGCATAGAAGCAAACTCGGCCTCCTGCGATGTGCTCCTTGGATTCTGGGAATGCAGACTCCAGCAGGGTTGGAGAAAAAGTAGGTAGGATTTCATAAAGTAAAATGCTTCAGGGGAAGTCAACTTGGGAGGGATGGGATATGATCAAGAATAAAGTTCGAAAGATACAAAGGGAAACAATTTTTTTTATTTTAATTTATTTTCTTGGTTACATCATTCATTTCCACAAGGTTCTGAGTTACAAATTTTCTCCCCTTTTTGCCCCTACTCCCAGCCCAGAACATTAATCCCACTGTAAGGCCCCTCCCACAATCTGTTCCCTTTTATGGCCTCCTACAACACCCCTCTAGCTTTCTAGCACGGCAGGTAGGGACTCCCTGCCCCCGTCCCTGTATGTATTATTTCCCAGTTGCATTTGATTGTGTAGCTTTAAATACTAGATTCTTGCAATTCCTCCCCTGTCACCCACTCCCACTGGGAGGAGCAGCAATTCAATACAGGCTGTACCTGTGTAATTGCACAGGACATCTCCATGGTGGGCAAATTGTGAGAGGCTGATTTATGTCCCTCCTTCCTATCCTGCACCCCCCCTTATTTTGTTCTCTACCCTGTCCCTGTCCCTTTACTGAGATGTGTGCTTCCCACACTCCTCCCCCCACCC
>CM053599.1:1196556-1223344 GCA_028646575.1 Pseudocheirus occidentalis
GGAAACAATTCTGAAGAGAAGGAAAATGGATTTTTCTGAGGAGAGCAATGTGGATCCATGAAGAATTCATCAACTAAATTAGAATGTTAACAATGTATAGAAGATGGAAGAAAGTTCACTCAATTCACGGTAAATAGAAGAGTGTGGTAGAGTCTTGTTAAAGCAGTATAAGGAGTGCTAATGCTCTGAGTGAGCTGAGGTTAATAAGGGAAGTACAACGTCAAAGCCATTTGGGGATTCTTATGCCAACATCCCGCTGGCAGGATGGCATTACCAACAGGCACTGGAAGCTAGCTTAGGTGTTGGTTATCCAGAGACAAGCCCTCATTGGAGAGAGCCAGAGTCTCCCTCCCATGAAGTGAGTATGCTAGGATTGGGCACTCTGATCTAACACAGAGGCCCTTAACCTCATTTGTGTCATAGACATCTTTAGCAATCTGATGGAGTCTGTGATCTCTTTTCCAGAAACATGTTTTTAAATGTATTTAATCAAAAGCATGGGGTTATAAAAGAAACCAATTAGATGGAAGTGCAATCATCAGAATATAAAAATAAAATGGATTTATGGAGCCCAAGCTAAGAGCCTCTGATTGAGAAGACAGATGCACAATGGGAGCCTTAGATTTCATCTAGCCCCATTTAGTAATGACAGACGAGGAAAGAAGGCCCAGGAAAGTGAAGGAACCTGGCTAAAGGAAGAAGCAGATAAAGAGGCTGGATCTTCTGTCTCTGTTAGGAGAGTGAAGGACCCTGATATCCTTCCATACTGTCCCTGGAGTCAGGAGCAGCACAAAGCTACTCTTGAGCAAGAGAGTACCCTGTGAGGAAGACTAGTGGCTATACTTCCTTCATCAAAATAGAGAGCATGGTTTCACAGCAGTCTCATGGAGAGATGCCAGGTCTCTGGGGCCTCCATTGCCCTCTACTACCAACCAAAGGAAGACCTTCTTAGCCTTCTTCCCTAGTGTTCTAAAAGGAAATACTGTTCTATAGCAGACTGTTATAGGACACACCTGCCCACTCTGATGGAGAAAATCAACGAACATTTTTCATTAAAAAGGTTAAGCTGGAGAGAGAGACAGAGAAAGAGAGATAAAGACAGGGAGAGACACAGAGACAGAGACAGACAGAGGAAGAGAGCTAGCCAATAAAACAATTTTAGCAGATGGGCTAAACTAGATAGAGGATAACTCCAGAGTCTCAAACTCTTTGGTGGCTTAGAGGGTGTCTACCCCAAAAATGTGAAGACTTCCCCTGACAAAATGGGCAGATAAGAACAATCTATTCTATTGGACATGAAGGGGACTGAAGCAGGCATTATGGAGCACTTGGAGTTTGGTCAAATGTCAATGATGCTGAGGTCATTCACTGCATCCCAAGCCTTTTCCAGTCATGCTGACTTTTGTCCTGCCATTGGACTTTGATGATTCTGAAAGAGAGAGTGAAGCTAATAGCTTTGCACAATTCTGCCTCACTTAAATCTAATTCACTTGCAAGTCATCACCTTATCAGAGAGCCTTCCCAAATATTAGTTTAATGCTGAATTGTTGTTCATCCACCATTTTTTCCAAAGAGGACCAATGACATCACAGGTGAGGTCAGAAAGGTTAGCTATTACTGCCAGGGGCAGGATTTGAACCCAAGTCTTTCTCACTGTGAGCTCAGTAACATACCCAACTACCCACAGCTCAAAATGAATAGACCTTGCTCTTAAGGACCCCACAATCTGATATGTGAAGGGCAAAGCATATAAGAGATTAGCATCCAAAAGAGGAAAAAGTGAAATGGAAGGTTGAGGTAAAATATTATGAGGAAGGAATTTTGAGAGGGACTGAGCATATTCACCTATTAAGAAGGAGAAAATGGAGTTCAAAGACAACTCCCGAATGGAGGTGGCCAATGAATATGGTCCCTTAAGAAATCAAGAGGATTCCACAACAGATAGAGATAGAGAGGGACAGAACCCACTAGTCTTGGGAGCTATTGCAGGTTAAGGCACAGAGATGGAGGGGATGAGGGGAGAAATGTTTGACAAAGATATGGAAATGAGAATGGGCCAGTGGGGCTACAAGGTAGATGAAATGAAGCCAAGCATAAGGCAAGGCTAAACTGTTAGATTTTATTCCTTAGAGCACTGAATGTCAGCATCTAAAATGTACACCATGATCAGATGACATTTTTGTGGTGGTTTTTTTGTTTGTTTGCTTGCTTGTTTATATGAATAGAATAGATGAACACAACAGCTCTCTGGAAAATTTCCACAGCATAAATCACATCTCAAGCCTTATTGCTGTTTTGGAGTCAGAGGCATTAGGGGGAATAGAATTCTCCAAGTGGCTACATGGGAAAGGATCTTGTTGTCCAAACAGCCCCGCTGCCTTCTGGGAACTGTAGTTAGATCAACAGACCATAGTTGTCATCTATGGGACAATGTCATGAATGACTAAATATGAGATGTCAAGTCATGTTTTCCAGAGCTTAAGGCACTCTGTCACTACTAGTCATGATTCTTGGGTCTCATGCCCTTGGGACAACAACAAGCACATTGCCGTACAGAGGAAGCAAGAGGCAATAATGTACTGAGTCAAACCAGCAGCATCGGGACCATTGAGAAGCTTGAAGCCAGTGAAGCCTGTGATCTGAGTTACAGTCCACCATACTCTGCACACAGAACTATGTGATGACTTGTCGAGAGGAGAAAGGACTATAGGAAAGTCACTGCCTAAGTTGTGCACCAGCAATGAGACCAAACCATCAAGGCACTGAATCTGAGACTTGAAAAGGCCTTCTGAAGCTACCCAGGACACCGCACCCCTGCATCTCAAAGCCCTCTACAACATTCCAGGCTACTCCTGCAGGGTTTGTATACCAGAGCAGTCAGTGGCTTTCCATAATGACAATAAAAGGTTCCCAGTTGTTGTTGAGAAGTTCAGGCTTAGCGTATGCCCAGAGCAGACCTCCTGGGGCAGTGTGACCTGTGAGGAGTATCTAAACCACTAAAGGCATCCAAGAATTGATATGGGAAAAGGAGAAATCTGGGGCTTCCCATCACCACCTTTCAACTGTGTCCTCAACCCATTGTGTGCACAGTGTGGCATAGTGTTCTTACCCTAGCTGAACCTTAAACAAATCAAAGTAACTGGAATCTTGGTGCCAATTTCTCTCCTCCATAAGGTTTATTTCTTATCTGATCACACCATCTCCCTTCTCAGAGTTCTTACCTCACCCTTTCCAAAAAGCCCTCCCAAAGCAAAATCAATCATGGACGACTTGTGACAGTCAAATCCAAAGTCCTTCATACAGTATTCATCTTGTCCCTTTGAAGCATTTGGCATTGTCTGCAGCCACCTTCTCTAGGGTCTTCTCTTCCCCATGGTCTCCCATGTCACTGCTCTCCATCTCTCTGTCTCTGTCCCTCCCTTCCCCAACCATCTCTTCCTTCTCCTCCTCTTCTTCCTCCTTCTCCTCCATCTCTCTTCTCTTTGAAGTAAGTGAGTGATTTTTACAAAGTAATAATAATAATAAAAATGGCATTCTAGACATGGAGACAATCTTGCAAAGGGGCAGAGTCAGGAGAGAGAATGTTTTTCTTGAGGAAGAACAAGGAGCCTCTGATATTTACCTAGAAACTGAAGGTGGAACCAGATCATAGAAAGGCTTGGAAAGCCACACTGAGAAGTTTGCATTTTCTCTTTCAGGTAATTGGGAGCCAGTGAAGCTCTGTGTGTGTGTGTGTGTGTGTGTGTGTGTGTGTGTGTGTGTGTGTGTGTAAGCAGGGCAGGGTCACGGTTAGACCTTGGCTCTTAGGAAGCATGGAAAGGAAGTGGGAAGAGATTGGAGAGAGGAAGCCTGGTGAGGAGGCCATGGCAGTAATTCTGGTGAGACATGACAGATGACTGAGCTAGAGCTGTGACTCTACAACTGGAGAGAAGGGGATAGGTAGGAGGGACACTGG
This sequence comes from Pseudocheirus occidentalis, assembly GCA_028646575.1. Classification (NCBI taxonomy): domain Eukaryota; kingdom Metazoa; phylum Chordata; class Mammalia; order Diprotodontia; family Pseudocheiridae; genus Pseudocheirus; species Pseudocheirus occidentalis. Next base: position 1,200,512 of record CM053599.1, read on the forward strand.
GGTGATAGAGTCTCTAGGACTCAGAAGCTAATTGGATCCGACAGGGAGAAGGGGAGAGGTATTTGAGAAGAGGGGTAAGGTACTTAAAGGGCTTGACCCAGTGTCTTCTCAAGTGATTCATCTCCCAATTTGGATTTTTTAAAAAGATTTCAAGCTAGAAGATAGAAGTTAATGAGCCTGCCAAACCCTTGCCCAGAGTCTTAGGGTTGGACATTGAAAGCACAGTCCAGTAACTGCTAGGGCTTGTAAAGGATGGTGGCCAGGATCTCCCCAGGAATCTTACAAGTAGGCATAGCAGCCCAGAGGCCCAGAGCTTCTCTGGGCTGGTGACCAGGGCCCTGCCCAGCTCCATAGTCACTGCTGCAGCCTCCCCAGCTCTCCCTCCAAGCACACTTATCAGAATTACTTGGCCCCAATGACTTGTGATTTCATAAGCCTTCACTGCTGATCCACCATATTAAACAGGGTTTTCTTTGAACCAAGAACCTCATCCAGTCCAAGCATTATTGAGCTCCTTGTCCTGCTCTGGCAGGAGCCAGGGCCACATATGTCTCCCTGTCAGACAGGTAGGCAAGTCTTCCATGATGTAGCCATAGTATGATCCCAGGCCCAGCAAATGGGCCCTGCTATAAATAAGCAAAAGTTATGACAATGTTGAACACCCACGTAATCTTTATTCATTAGTGAACTCCTTCAGGTGCACCTGAACCTTCAGTGTTTCTGGAATTCCCTGTAGAAAGACAATTAAAATGAATAAGGATCCCCATGCAGCAGATGCCTTGGGTGCCTGCCTCCAGTCTCCATGTTAATTAGGAAATAAGGCTCTACTCACTTTGGAGAGACACCCCTGTCTGCTGTCCCATCTAAGCATGATTTCTGACATGGGTCAGCAAGAAAAGCAGCCCAGGTTTCCAGGGGAGAAAAGTCTTTCCTGGCTCAGCCTTGGATGATGACAGCTGGCCTGCCTGCCCAGGCCCTCTGGGAGGCCTGCAGAGGCCACACAGAGTGGGCCATGATGGATGAGTGGCTCCCACGTGGCTCAGGTGGGAAATCAGCAGGTGAATCAGTTGGCCCTAGAGCCTGGCCATCAGTGATGACCTCCCAGAAGGTTAGGAGACCCAGTGGTACTTAAGGGGTCTTCCCCAGGTTTCTTCTAAATCCTGTTGCCTCCATGCTACTCACCAGCTTCTATCCCAGAGAATGGCTTTTGCATGTCCCACTGAGTTAGAAGATGCTACAGGGGCCCTCTGCTAGGTCTTGGTAGCTGCCTGAGTCAGAGGAGAGGTTCCAGAGTCTCTCCCAGCCTTTGGCCTGTCTGGTGCCTCACCTTGGTCCTTCTGGCTATGAAGCCTGCTAAGAGTCTGCTGACTCTTCCTCCTTCCAAGTCCTGCCTCCTACATAAGGGCTGAAAATGGCACACAGGCTTTCTGTTCTGTGAAGCTGGCACCAAGCTGGTGTACCTTATGCCTCATGGAAAGACCTCCCTCCGGGGCTTGGATCTTTCCCTCCCAACAAAGACACTGTCCTCTACAGGCTTTCAAGCATTCCAGAGGATCCCAATACAGACAGGAGGACTGACACTAATGCCTGTCCCATGCCACCTAGGAGCTCAGATATTCCTCTGGCTTTGGACAACTCTCCTATATGCTGAAACTTTCTGTAACAGCTGGGGATTTCCCACCCTGGAACATCCCTCCACTTCACTGACTTCCTTTTCTTCCTAGTGAATGCCTTCTGGAACCTATACTTTGGGAACAAATTTCAATCATCCATACTTCACCCTCCTGGCTGCATTGAGAGCTCTCTGGACTTTGAACAATAATACCTGGCACTTATTTGTAGCCCTCAAGCTGTGACCTGTGGGATCCTTGGATTCCCAGGAGTTCTGTGAGCAGTGCCCAAGCTCAGCCATGGTGAGAAAGCATCAGTCCCCAATCTCTGCGGTCCTTTCCAACTCAATATCTGCAATCCTGGGGGCCTATGGAGCAAAGTCCTGGTCACAATCTGCATCTTGGCCTGTATTCTAAGAGGTAGCTCAGAATGGCTGAGCCCCAGCACTCTGGCTCCCAAGTGATGCATTTTCTCACCCCAGTGACCCTGAAAAACCCATCTCCACATGTCCCTCAGCTCTAGTCAGCTGAGCTCATCGTTATCAGTGACCATCTGGACAGGTGTGCTATGAATGACATGCTTAATAGAACCCTAACAACTTGCATTCCTCTGTGCCTTTTCCAAATGTAAGATTCCTGACCCATAATGGCCAACCAGTGGACACAAATGGGAACACCAGGGAGCCAGCAATATTGGCATTTTCATTGTAAGCAAACTGTGAAAATTAGTAGAATTGACAGGGTAACAAATTTAGCATGATGGGGGAGGGGAAGGAGGCCAGATCTACCAGGAAATGTAGTAGGAAGGAGTTCTCAGTGCATAATGAAAGACTGCTCTAAAGAAAGTCTGCTGAGCTGCCCATTACGGCAGGCATCGAAGGAGGTAGCTGGAAAGAAGGCAACAGACAGACAAAGACTGGAAAGAATCTGCAGAGATGTTTAGGACAAACATGATTGACAACAGTGGAGTCCCCATGCCAGCTCTGCCTCACATCCCACGTTGGAACTCAGCCCCAGATGTTTAGCAAGGGACAAGGGGCCTGGAAACACAAAAGAATAGAGCCACCAAACCAGGACAAGTGCAACAAAGGAGGGAAGTCCTTGCTTGAGGAAATGTAATACCAACATTGAGTATCACCAAAGGCACAGGAAAACATTAGTCTTCATTAGTGCCCAAGAAAGTCACCTGAGAAATTACCGGTAACCATTGATCTATATGCTGACTTTGTCAGGGAGAGAGAGAAGAAAGAGACAAAGATACAGAGAGAGAGGAGAGACAGAGAAGAGGGGGGAAAGAGAGAGAGAGAGAGAAAGAGAGAGAGAGAGAGAGAGAGAGAGGAGAGACAGAGACAAAGAGGGAGAGAGAGAGAGAGGAGAGACAGAGACAAAGAGAGAGAGAGAGAGAGAGAGAGAGAGAGAACAATCTTCAACTTCATTATGGACATCTGGTAAAGGAATTTGAAGGATCATGGAAACATGAATACTGGAAGGGAAGGAACCCCTGAGGTCATCTTGTCCCACCCATTTTACAGGTAAGGAGCTGAGGCACAGAGATCTTGAGAAAATTATTTGAGGTCACAGAGGGAGAAAGCAGCAAATCCAGGATCCATCAACAAGAATTCCTAGATGCTTATTCTAAGGCAGGCCCTGCTCTAGACACTGGGGTTTCAAGCCCAAAGAAGGAAAGCAGTCCCCCCTAGCATGGAGCTCACAATCTAGTTAGAGACAAAAGTATCTCCACATATGGTCATGCATACACATAGATACATGCATGTAGGTATATGCATGGAAACACATATACCCGGCATCAGTCTTGAGTTCATTCCTACAGATGCATGCACACAGAGAGACATAGCAGTTACATACAAGGTAGTTTGGGAGGTGGGGCACAGACTATTGGGGCGATTAGGCAAAGATTCCTGCAGAAGAGGGAGGAGGAAGAGAGGATGTGTGTGAGGCAGGGTGGGAGGCAGGGCATTCTAGGTGTGAGGGAAAGTAATGCAAAGATGTGGATGTGAGGAAGGAACCCCAAAGGTCATTGTGTCTGAAATTCAGCAAACAAGAGGAGGGGGAAGGGAGTTTGGGGCCAGACTGTGAAGGTTTTACATTTCAATCTCAATGTCATCTTGAAGATATAGGAAGCAACTGGGCATGGCTGATTACGTGAGCCACGTTGTCAGATTCATTCTTGGTCACTTGATGGAGAATAGACTGGAGGGGGGGGAGTCTTCAGGCAGAGAGACCAGCTAGGAGGCTGTTGGATTAGTCTTGGGAAATTGTGAGGCCTGACCCAGGTCTGCACAACCTGCAGCCTGTAGCAGCATGTTGGCTGCCAAAAAACATCTTTTTTGAGCAGGCCACCAAAGATAGCTGGATGAGTGCAGAGGATGGCATGGTGACACAAAGGTGTAAATAACAAGTTTGGGCCATGGATTAGACAAATGGGATGAGGTGAAGTAAGGAATCAAGAAGGAATCCAAGAGACTGCCAGGATAATGTTGCCTTCAGCAGAGATTGGGCAGTGTGGGACAGTGAGGGAGCTCAGCCTCACACATGTCTGAAATGTCTCTTAGTGGACAATTGGTGGTGGGGAGCAGAAGCCCAGGGAGACCCTGGAGCTAGTGATGGAGACCCACGGGAGTCATCTTCAGAGAGAGAATTAAATCATTTAATCAACCCATGTTAGGTGGTGATGTCACTAAGAGAGAATGTAAAGGGGAGGAGAGGGCCCAGGAAGATCTGCACTTCAGGGCAATGCTAGGGGTAATGGGCTATCAGAGGAGCCTGAGGAGTGGGGAGACAGGTAGGAAGCAAACCAGGAGTGTCTCCAAAAAGTCCCCAGGAGGAGAGAGCAGACAGGAGGAAGGAGAGAACGTCTGGCACTGTCACACAGGACAAATTGATCCAGCAGGACTGCACAGGAGAAAGGGCTGGCAGACTGGCATTTAAGAGCATCAGAAGCCTTTGAAAGCAGTTTCCATCCAGGGATGAGATTGGAGACTAGGCAGTGACAGAAGGGGAAGCGGAAGCAAAAAAGAGAGGCAACCTTGAACCTAGGTCTTGTAGTTCCAAAGAGAGGCAGTTTCCACTGTCCCACAGAGGAAGGATCCACTGGAGCAGTCAGAGGTTGTGCTGAGGCTTTTAGACATAAATTATTCCACTAGCATTTCCCAACAACCCTATGAGCTCAGGATGACTGGCATCCTTATGTCCTCAGTTTTAGTCCACAAACATCGATTAAGCATTTATTATGTAACAGGCATTGTGCTGGGCACTGGGGCTGTGGAGAAAGGCAAACAGAAGAGAACTGGCTAAGGACAAAGAGGGGGGAGAAGGAAAGGGAGGAGGAGAGAAGGGGGAGAGAGAAGGGGAGGGGGAGAGAGAGAGAGAGAAAGAGAAAGAGAAAGAGAGAGAGAGAGAGAGAGAGAGAGAGAGAGAGAGAGAGAGATGGGTAGACCAATGAGTAAGTAAATAAATTTTAAAATGAATGAATAAAAATAAATATATAAAAATAAATTTAAAATATATATAGATAAATGAGTAACTGGGCAGTCGGACGTGCACAGTGGATGGTATGCTGAGCCTGGAGGCAGGAAGACTCATGTTCCTGAGTTCAAATCTGGCCTCAGACACTTACTAGCTGTGTGACCATGGGCAGCTCACTTCACCTTGCTTACTTCACTTTCCTTGTCTGTAAAATAAGCTAGAGAAGGAAATGGCCAATCACTGAAGTGTCTTTGCCAAGAAAAGTCTTGAGTCAGACATGGCTGAAAACAACTGAATCAATGACAAAAATGAGTAGATAAACGGGTGAAGAAATAAATCATGAACATGAAAGGCGTCCCCCAAGGAGCTCACAGTCTGATGGGGAGAGCGTCCAGTTGGGCGTGTTGCACACACACGTCAACACACATACATGCTTGTGTAAAGGGTGAGTGAGAGGCAGTCTCAGAGAGAGGAACTCATAGACAGGGCTGGGGAAGGGGAAGAAATGCATAAAACCCCTCTGAAGAAAGTGAGCTACTGCGTCTTGAAGAAAGTCAGGGAAGTGATGAGCTGGACAAGCTGGATGAGCTGGAGGTGATGAGGGAGAACATTAGAGGCAGAAAACGAGGCAATGGGGCATCATGGGTAAGGAGCAACAAGACCAGAGTCACTAGACCTTCACTCGTTTGATGGGTGGATGAAGGACAAGAGAACTGGAAAGGGGGAAGGGGTGGAGTCTGAAGGACTTGGGAAGTCAAATGGAAGATTTTACACTTGATTCTGAAGGTGACCAAGAGTCACAGATGGACAAACTGAGGTAAGAGGTGGGATGGCCTGCCCAGGGTCATGCAGCCAACAGTAGGGTCAGAGGCAGAAGCCCAACTCCACTCTCTCCTCACTTACTCCTCCCAACTTCTAGCCCCATGAGCTTTTCTTCCCAATGAAGTTGGAGCCCATGGGTTCAGCTCAGGAATAGACATCTGAATCATTTTTCAAATGAAAGTCCATAATTGTCCCCTTCTCTTTTCAGTCTGGTGGAGAAGGAAATGCAAATACTCTGGTATCTTTGCCAAGAAAACCCCCAAAGGGCTGGTGAAGAGACAGCCACATCTGAAAAAATGACTCAACAACTTTTCAGTCCAACTATCCTGAAATTCTTAAATGCCGCCTGACCACCAACCCACACCCTCACCTTGCTGAAATGAACAGAAGAAACTGGGCTGATCATTTCACATAAATGGTGAACTAGACAGGAAAGGTAGAGGTCTGTAATCTGAGAGGGCCTGGAATGCCAAGACCAAGGACTGGTTGGTGGGTTCCCCCCGGCCTATGGGGAGCCAACAAGAGTTCTAAGGAGAGGGAGGCTATCAGAGTGGGGCCTTCAGGACATTATTCAGGCTGCAGAGAGTGATGAGAATGGGCTGGGGATGGAAAAGGCTGAAGTCAGCTTTAGAAATGGTCCCGACATATGGACAGGGGGTGAGGAGCTAAACAATGATTATGGCCATGAGAGTGGAGCAGACTGTATACATCTGTAGAGAAGGCAGTGGCTCAGATGACCTTGTTTCTGAGAGTGTGAGTGCAAACAACCTCCTCACCAATCTCAGGTATCAGAGCCCTGGGCAGGTCAGGATGGTCACTTGGAAGAACAGAATCTGGACTGATAAAAACATCAAAAAAATCCAAGCAGTTGTTTGTGCCAGGCCATTAGCACTGTGACCCAGCAGCCAAAGGCTGGCTGAAGTCAGGAATCATCAAACATAACTGAACTGTATTCACTGTGGCTAGACAACTACTCTGCTTTTCCTGTTGAAGAGCCTTGGTCCGGAGCAGGGGGGGTGGCACAGAAGCTTTCATCATTGGTCGCACCCTGCTGCTCTGTGCCGTCATGGAGGCACTTTCCATTGGCTCTAGAAGCTGATATCATGCTAGGGCCTCTCCTTCCACATGCCAGCCAGTCTCCCAAAAACAGCAGCTCTGGGGCAACAGAAGAGCTGGGCTTGGACCCTACAGCCCTGGGTTCAAGGCACTTCCTGAGCCAGTCACTCACCTTTTCTGAGTTTTGATTTCTTCTATAAAATGGGTCTGTTATCGCTGCTGGCCCAGGCTGCCTCCTAGGGCTGTAGTGGGGACCAAAACGGATCCTTTATGTAGTCATGCCTTAGATGGATAAAGAGCCATGCCAATGACTGATAAGATGAAATGTGAAAAGGAAATAGAAATTGGGGTGGCTGGGTGGCATGGTGACTAGAGCACCAACCCTGCAGTCAGGAGGACCTGAGTTCAAATCGGGCCTCAGATACTTAACACTTACTAGCTGTGTGACCTTGAGCAAGTCACTAAACCTCAATTGCCCTGCCACCCCCTCCAAAAAGACAGAAAACAAAGTAAAAGGAAATGAAGTGAAAGCAGTCTGACGTGAAGCCAGGCTCTCAGGAATCATTTTTGTCTGCCATCAGCCCCAGGCAGATCAGAGTCACAATGGGCTTAGGGCATGACTTTCCCAGGGGCCCCAGGCCATGAACACAGCCACAATGGCTCAGGGCATGACTTTCCCAGGGACCCCAGGCCACAAACACAGCCACAACACTGTTGTAGCTGATTTAGAGGAACATGTGAAAACCAACCAACCAACCAAATCCAAACACGGGGCTTTGGTCTTCCTTCCTAACTCAGCCAAACAGAAACACATTGCTTGTCCCTGACTCCACATCCTTTGATTGAAAGCCACAGTGCCTGAGTTGGAGGTTACAGCTGGGCTCTCAGCTCCATGTGTCAAACTGAGATCCAAGGCCCTTGGGGGGGGGCGTTATTCCCCTTAGTCTAGGGCTTCCATGTGGATATATGTGCCCTTCTCTCATTAGCCTGCTATAGCTAACAGTGTCTCTACTTAGCAGTAAGAAGACATTCAGTCAAACAGCTGACAGCCCAGACTGATCAGCTTCATGTCCTCCCTTGCATCGGCTTTTGACTTCCCAGGCTTGAAGGCTGACACCGCCTCCCACTGGCCATCTGGTCAGTTCTCCTTCCCTCTGGACTATCTTTTTACTGGTGCTTGTAGCCCCTGTATGCACACTTTCTGGCATACAGCAAGCACTTAATGAGTGCACTTGCCTTGACTCTCCATGCCTTTGCTGTGGAGCTTTGGTGGAGTCAATCAATCACACAAATATGCAGCTCAGAGCTGGGCAACGCTTAACCAAGGTTACTTGTAACCATAGAAGAGAAGGAAAGACAATTCCTCTCCACAATCATGTGATTGCCCAGAAGGCTTGGAGACCACAGGATTTCACTGTTCTCATTGTGGTTTTTTTTGTTGATTTTCTTTTAAATCATTTGACTCAGTAGGTAAAATGTAGCCAGCCTTGAAGTCTCTCTGGCTCTCCACCAGCCGTGTTTCCCAGGATACTGAGGACTGATCTTCATTCTTCCCCCAAAGCCAAGCACATACTTGTGAAAGGCACTGTTTCTGAGGTGGAGAAGGTCTTACCTGCTCAGATCCCCAATCCAGGAGGGATTCCCTGGAATGAGGAGGGGGGAGAGGAGGAGGAGGAGGAGGAAGAAGAAGAAGAGAAGGGGAGGAGGAGAATGAAGAAGAGGAGGGAGAGGGAGAGATGGAGCTGCAACTGTCCTGCATTGAAGAATGGCATCAGCTTGAGGGAAACAAGTTCTGGGAAAGCGCAAGGTTTCCTTGGGGAGATCTATAATCTGAAAAGAGAGATTCAATTCAGTTCAATAAACAAATAATGAACATTCCTTCTTTCCCCTTTCCCCCATACACACATCCATGGATGGCCCTTACTACATATGTGACATTGATGAAGTCCTTTTCATTCCCTGTACCTCAGTTTCCTCATCTGTAAAATGTAGATGATGATGATGATGATGATGATGGTGATGATAGTGATGATGATGGTGGTGATGATGATGATGATGATGATGGTGGTAGCTAACATGTATATAGCACCTACTATATGACAGGCACTTTACTGATCCTCATGAAAACCCCAAGAGGTAGGCGCTATTATTATTCTCATTTACAGTTGAGGAAACTGAGGCAGACAAAGGTTGAGTGACTTGCCCAGGGTCATATAGCTGTTAAATGTCTGAGGTTAAATTTGAACTCAGGTCTTCCCAGCTCCAGGTCTAATGTGCTATCCTTCGTACCACGTAGCAGCTTTCAGATAGAACCTACCTGGAACCAAGTGGCCCGTGGGCCATTTACAGGAGTTATAGGCAAAAAGCCTCCAGGACAAGAAGTTGAAGATGGGCTGCAATCTGTCCCTTGGAAGGAGGGTCCACATCGGAGGAGCCAGTGAAGTACTGATGGCTCCATGATAGGGGAAGGTAAACAGGTGAGGTCACTTCTTCTTTCCCCTTTTGCCTCTCTAACTCCCCTGACCCCACATCAAAGCCTTGCTATCACAGAAAATCCCCTGAGTGTGTCCTATTGGGGATTTTAAGTTATTATCTGTAATTTTGTCAGAGGGATGGCATACCATCCCATCACCACACATTCAACACTGCAAAGAATTAATTGTCTGACCTTGGACAAGTTACTCAATACTGTTGGAACTAGTTTTTCCTATAGTTTTCCTATAGGATGAAGGGGCCATGGACTCAATGACTTCCACATACATTCTTCCCTCTGATGTCCTAGGAATCTATAGGATTTTATTCCCCATGGGAGCTTTGTCACCGTTCTCCACTGACATTTTAGAGCTGAAACCAAGACCTGGTACTGCCAGAAGAGGGTCTGCTCCAGAAGATGAGGAAACCAGAGAAGGGAGCTACAGGAATGATTAAAGGGGGAGTGGGCACTAGCTGGCTGGACCCTGAGCTAAAGAGCTCAATAGGGGGGCCCTCAGACTGACCAGACTCTGAATTAAAGTGCCCAGTGGGGGTGGGGGAACTGACTGATGAGACCTGAGCTGAAGGGATTATTGAAATGGGGGAGGTGCACAACAGGGAAGATATTCTCATTCTGCTTCCTGGAAATGTCACTTAATATGGCAGGTTTATTTTCTGTCTTTCTCTTAAGTCTGCCAGTGCTCCACCTCCAGCCCCCACCTTAATGTGCATCAGGCATCTGACAGATTTCTTGCAACTTCTTTTTCTTTTTTAATGTATCCATTGACATGTGTCTGTCAGGAAATAATGCTCTGGATCTGAGTCCTGAAAAAATAAAATGGAAGAAGCCGAGCCAGAGACTGTGGATAGGGAGCCACAGTGGGCCAGGGAAGGGCAGAGAGCCAGCCCTCTCTGGTCCAAGCTCACACTTTTCCTTCTTCCCTTTGGGTTTAAATATTTGGTCATGACTCCATTGTACCAGGACGAATAAGGGTGAGAGATTGCCCCTCCCTGGCACTGGTATTGCCGTAGCCTGTATCCCACATTAGTCTGTAAGTCAAGATGAGAATGGGGAGACCACCCAGGGGATCAACTCTGCATCTTAGCTCAGGACCATTGAGAGGGGAAAGAGCAGCCTGTCTCCAACTCTCCTCTATCCCTCTGGCCAGCTCCAAACTCATCTTTCCCGACAGCCAGAAGGTTGGGATGAGAGTCAGCCCCGCCCTGTACCCCAGCCACAAGGCACTCATAATTATCATTAATATTGATATGGAGCTCTAAGATTTGCAAAGCACTTTACAAAGTTGCAGAACAGCAGGAATGGGAAGAAGGTGGGACTGAGAATTTGTGTTCATGGCCAGAGCACCCATCAGAACCATGGTGTAGCCTGTGCTGGGAGGGCACAATGATACATGAAACACTGGTCTCTGCAATGAACTGTTTCTACTCTCAGTTAAAATGGCCTTTTTCTTAGCCAAAGAATTAAGTGACTGTTGCAGCCCACCTCCTGATTCAAAATGGCACTGATGTATGGATTTTTGTCTGCAGAAATAACTCAAAGTGGTACCTCAAACTGCTGTGTGGGATTGGTCTGTGTATTGTATATCACAACCAGAGGTCACCAGTGCAGCAGCCTCCATTTGTACAAGTTCCCTTTCTAAAGGGAAGAGGAACTACTTGCAGAAAGAGAGCATAGAGGAGCCCTTGTTTGCTCAAAAGGTGAGCCAATAGTTTTCTTTGAATGACATATTCACGGAACTTCTTTGCTTTCTTGCTAAACATTCAACAGTTCTCACCCCCATTCCCCACTTCACCTTTGCAAGCAGCCTTACCCTTCCAGATTTGCACCACTAGCACCCTATCTCGTTAAGATAACGGTGGTGCCTGCAAGGACATCTGTGGATAACTGGATGGAACTGTCAGGTGTTCCATTGAGAGAGACACATAAAGTCCCAAGATTGGTGAATGTGCATCAAAGCAGAGTTGCCCCCAATGCCAACATGAGTTCAGAAGGACTGTACAAAGCTCATCTCCCTGCAATCTGACCAGTAAACAATCCACACAAAGTCAAGGTCAAATCAGAGTAAAATGTTGACTTATAAACTCAGTCCAAAGTGAGTTGTTTCTTTTTTCTTTCCCTAAGGAAGAATGACCCAGAATTTATCATTCAGATAAGAAGGATCCATTGGATTTTTGGAGTAGGGAGTACAATGACCAATCATGTGTCTTAGCAATTCCAATTTGGTCAGTGGAAGATGGAGATTGGAAGACAGAGACCATGAAGACCACCAGGAAAGCTACCACAACAGGGCAAATGATAGTTGATGAGGCCCAAAGATGATGGAGATGAGAGTGACCTGGGATAGGACTAACCAAGCCCACAACTCACTGGCTGTGGGGAAGCTGGAGGGAACTCAAGAGTGCCTCTGAGCTTGCAAACCTACCTGTGCCATTGGCAGGATGGTGCTCTCCACACACAATGGGGAGTCTGGAGGAAGGGGGAGGCTGAGAACAGTTCTCTTTCACACCATTGATTTTCAGATGCCAATGAGGCATGGAGGTAAGTATGTGAAACAAAAGTGAGGTGAAAGTAAATGAAACAGAACTTGTTGTCAAGAAGAGAGATGAAAGCTAGATAGAGCTTAAAGTCATCTGCATGGAGAAGACCACGGACCTTGGTGGGGATGGGGGAGGCATAATTATGAAGAAGGGAAGAGGGCCTGTCAGAAACCTGGGAAGAGGAGCACACATTCTTAAAGGATGGGACATTAACAATGATTGCTCAAAGGAGGTGTGAGGAGCAGCTCTCAGAGAGAAAAAATACCACAGGAGAGCTGGGTCATGGAACCCCAGAGAGGAGAGAGAACCCAAGAAGCAGGGGAGACAGAGATGTCAAAAGCTTCAAGTGGGTTTAGGACTGAGAAACTGTCAGTGCATTGGGCAGTTAGGAGATCATTGATAACCCTGGCAGGAACAGTTTCAATCAAGTGCCCAGGTCAGAAGTCAGTCAGCAAGGGACTGAGGTGTGAGTGCTACATTTGGAAAGGGAGGTAATGAGTGTTAATGACTCCTTGGATTCTGGCTGTGAAAGGGAGAAGAAATACCTCTGGAGGCCTCGAGAGGATAGGAGGACTCCACATGAACATTTTATAAAGAGAAGAAGACCTGGGCATATTTGTAGGTGGCAGGGAACAAACCAATGGATAAGAGAATATTGAAAAAAATCAATCCACAAACATTTAGTAAGTATCTACTGCATGCCGAGCACAGTGCTAAGGACTGGAGCTAGAAATCCAGGAGGCAAAGCAATCTCCTCCCCCAGGAAGCATACATTCTCCCAGGGAGGACAAAAACACACATCTAGTATAGCCAGAATAATCATAAAGAACATGACAAGAAACAATGACATAGTGATTAAACGCCAGATAGTTCGAGAGGGAGGGAATCAGCAGGTGCTGGGCTGGGACACCCAGGAAAGACATCATGGCGGGAGTCTACGAGGCAGTGATGAGTCGTCAGCTCTGCTTCTATCGTGCTCATTTGCCCTCCCAGCACAGGGCCAGCTGCAAAGCTGATGATGGTGCTGCCATCTCTGTCTGAGCCCCCTCCTCTCCCCTATTCCCATCTCAGAATCTCCCTAAAGGCACAGCAATGGGAGGCAGAGTCTTCTGTATGAGGAGCAGAGAGGGCCAATTTGGCTGGAATGCAGCATGTGGAGGGTTTTAAAAGCTAGAGAGTTTATATGTTAGCCTATAAGCAACTGGAAGCCACTGGCTTGTATTGAGTATTGGAGTGCGGTGATCAGATCTAGGCTTAAGAAAAATGATTTTGTAGAGGTTGAAATGACAAGATTTAGTAATTGACTGGATATGTGCAGTGAAGCAGAATAAGGACCTGAGAACACATGCTGAGGTTACAGACCTTGAGACCAGGAGGGAGTAGTGCCCTTGATGGAAACAGGAACATTTAGATGAGAAGTGGATTGGGGGGATGGGGAGGACTCAAGTAGGTAGAGAGGGGGAATATGCTATCAAGGGCACAGAGAAGGGTTGGGCTGGCTCAGGGAGAAGGGCCAGCTCTTCTCAGAGCCAGGAGTTAAGAAGAAACAAGTGCAGGGTGATTTAGGGAGATTCTGAGAGGGAGAGGAGGAGGAGGAGGGAAGAGATCTGAAGAGGGAGCTCAGGCAGAGATAGCAAACTCATCAAATTTAGAGATGCCTCTGAGCTGGGAAGGATAACTCAGTAACTGAATGACAGCATCAGAATCCAAAAAGATCACAATGGGCTGGAACACTGGGATGAATCTAATATGATGAGATTGAGTGGGCATAGAAGGAGTTTTACACTCTGGTTAGAAAAAATAACTTTGCAAATACAAGGCGAGAAAAGGACAGTTAGAGGGCATTTCATCTAGACTAGAGAAAATCTAAGGCAGCGAGGAGTGAGCAGAATGCTGGCCTTGGAGTCAGGAAGACGTCTCTACCTGCCTCAGGCTCCTCACCAGGACAGCTGGGATCATAACAGGACAGCTGGGATCATAAGAGCACCTCCTCTTCTGGGCAGTCACACGGATAAAAAGAGGGAGCATGCCAAATGTGCAAAGAAATTCTCAGCATGCAGGAGAAATGCTAGCTCTGAGTATGTCACGCGAAGGGAGGATCAGTCGCTCCAGTTTGTCCCCAGGAGAGAGAACCAGAAGTGGATGGAAGGTGTGGAGTCAGATGAAGGCTTCCTGACCACTAAGGCTGGGCCACACTTGAACGCGCTCCTCTGAGAAGCATGCTGACCCTGGCAGGAGGGCTAGCTGCCAAGGCCATGTCCTCAAGTCATTGACAAGCATTCGCTACATACTACATGCCAGGGACTGTGCCAGGTGCTGAATTTGTGGTGGAGAGGCTTCACTCAGTCAGCTGCAGAGGTGCCTTTGATCTCTGAAATGACTGGATTCTTTGACACTCGATGGGGACAGAGTGGCCAGGTGGAAAGAATTCTGAACCTGGAGTCAGGAGACACTGGCTTTGAATTTGGCTCTGATGCTCACTGCTTACATGACCTCGGGTGAGCCACTGACTCTCTTGGAGCCTCTGTCTTCTCTGCAAATTAAAATGGCACTACAGATGCCTGGATCACAGGGCTGGGAGGAGGAAGGGCTTTGCAGCCCTTCAAGAACAATGGCTAAGGGGATCCTTGCCATTCCCTCACCCTTGTCTGTCCAAGGGCCTCCAAACCCAGCCTGGATCCTGAGCTTCTGTCTCCTCACCCTTCCCTATCTGCTGGTCCACTGACCCCTAGCTGGAGCCCTCAGCTCTGGCTGGCCAGTTATCTCCATTATGGAGCTTCTGAGCCATGATAGAGATTCAGAAAACCAAAGCAACTGCACCTACTGCACACAACTTAGCCAGTCAATAAGCATTTAATCAGTCTGCCTATGTGCCATGCACTGGGCTAATTTAACTCTGGACACACTCATTAACTGAGTACTAACAGCATGGCCTGACTGCTTGTTGTCCTGAGGACCAGAATAGCTAAGTTCAGAAAGTCTCATCAGCCTGGCCTTGAGCTCACTCTTTAGGGAGTGGAAATTCTCAGATTCTTTTAAGTTACAGAGGATTTGTAATCTATGGTGGTGAAGGAGGGACCTTATTGGTCTGCCAAGAGTATTCTCAGCTGGGAATATGGAGACAAAGGTGAAACCACTCCTGCCCTCAAAGAGCTTCTATTCTGTTGGGATGTTGTGACATGTACAAAGATAGATAACTAGAAGGTAGTTTGGAAAGGGAGGAGGCCCAATAAGTACAGCTGGCGCATGGTTAGGAAAGGCTTGGGGTACAAGGTTCCATTAAAGGAAGAGAAGTATTCTGAGAAATAGAGAAGAGGAGGGAATACTCTAGGCTGGCACTGGGCGAAGCTCAGCCTGGAGGAGACAATGATCAGCTCAAGGAACAAACATTAGACCAGTTTGGCTTGAGTGCAGCAGGTGTGAAGGAGAGGAAATGGAACCACGTTTGGGGACTTAAGTAGGCTCCAGATTGTGGAGGGTTTTACCTAGAGGGCAGAGGAATGAGTGCCATGGTCAGACCTAGGCCTCAGGTACACGAACTCAGCTGGATCTTCTCTGTTGCTTGAGAATCCCTAATTCAACTTGAATTGACTCCTCATTGATTTTTTTCTGATGCCATCCTCTCTTCCCTCCGAACCCCTCACCCCCACCCCCTAGCTGTACTCTCATCTATCATACTTGGGATATCTGGTGACCATTAAGTGGGAGTTCTCTCTGGTGTGGATGATCACATTCCTCAGACCTTCCCAGGGTCCACATCTACTCCTGCCAACTGCTATTCCTACTATGGTCCTTGGCCACTGCCTCTCCCTATTCAATCACTATCTTTCCTCCTCACTCAGGATGAGGTACCAATGGTCACTTCCTCATTCTTTTTTTTAACTTTTAAAAAATTTGATTTTTCTTGTGGGTTTTTTGGTTTGGCTTGTGTTTTCTTTTACAACATGACCAATGAAAATATGTTTTGCGTGACTGCACATGTATTATCAAAATCAAATTGCTTTGATTAAATTTGACTGATTCTTAGTTAAAAGGTTGCACTTGAGGACCTAGAGGGCCACATAGGACCCTGAGGCTGCATGTTCCCCACCCCTTAATTGTTATAAGTTGATTAATTTATTCAAGAATACCTTGTGATTACATTGGAGACTTTGTAACTTCTTTTAAGGAACTCTCTCTTCTGTTGGAAACTGATAATTTCTCTTTTTTTCCTTTTATTTTTTTAAAATTTATTTATTTATTTTCTTGTTTACACCATCCACTTCCACAAGATTTTGAGTTACAAATTTTCTCCCCATCTTTCCCACACACACCACCCAAAAACAGCCCTATCCTACTGTATCCCTGTCCCTTTACAGAAGTGTGTGCTTCCAGTAACCCTCCCCCTGACCCTGCCCTCCCCTCTGTCATCCCACCTCTCATCCCATCCCCCTACTGTCCTGTGTGACAAGATACCCATCTTAGAGTTTATGTCATTCCTTCCCTAAGCCAAATTCAATGAGAGTAAGGTTGACCCTTTCCCTTTTGCCTTCCTGTACTTCCCCTCTGTTGTAACCCCTTCCCTCTTCTATATGCGATGATTAACCCCGTTCTGTCTCTCCCTGTCTCCTCTCATACTATTCCTCTTCCACCTCAGAATTTCACCTTTTAAAGTATCATTTCTTCCTATAAAATTGATCCTATGCTCTTTATGTACACATATATACACATACTCAGATATGTATTCATACACACACACATATATGTATATATATACCCTCCTATATAGACATATGTGTATGTATTTGTACATATACATTTGTATTCCCTTCCCCTGTCCTCATACTGAGAAAAGTTTCATAAGTTACAATTATTGTTTTTCCATGTTGGCATGTAAATTGTTCAACTTTGATAGGTTCCTTATGATTTCTTTTCCATCTTTACCTTCTTATACTTCTCGCATTTGAGTGTCAAATTTTCTTTTCAGTTCTGTTTTTTTCAGCAAGAATGTTGGAAAGTCCTCTACCTCATTGAGTGACCATATTTTCCCCTGGATCACTTCTTCATTCTTGTGAATCTCCAGCCTCTCTCCTCCATTACCTTCCCAACCTAAAAACAGCTATACTTGGAATAAAACCCAGCAGAAACCTTCCCAATCCTTTATTTCATCCTCCAATTCAATTCATTAAAGATTTAATGAACACCTACTGTGTGATAAGCACTGGGGATACAAATTAGAAAAAGAGATGACCTCAAACATCACTTCATCCTGCTAAAGCCTCTTGAAAGATCTAATTAAGCTTGAAGTTGTCTCTTCCTCACCTCTCCTCAGCCCTCTGTAATTGGGTGTATGCCCCAACTACTCAACTAAAGCACCTCCCTCCCTCCCTCTCTCTTCTGTCTCCTGCTTCCTTTAAAAACAAAACACTTCCCTTGAATCCCACCATCCCAACTAGCTGTGGTAATATGTCTCTCCTCCTCTTTTGGTTAAACTCCTTGATAGATCATCTACAATCAGTGACTCCAATTCTTCTCCTCTTAGCATAGTCATCTGGCTCAAGACCTGATAATTCAGTCGAAAGTTTTCTCCCCAAAGTTACCAGAGATCTCTTTATGTCCAAACATGGTTGTCTTTCCTCAGACTCCCTCCTTCTGGACCTCTTTGCTGCCTTCACTTCTGGTGACTATTAGGTAGTCTCTGTTCTCCTGTTTTTATAACTCTCCTTTAGGCTGCTGCTCTTCTTACCTTTGTAATTCCTTCCATCTACTCCTCCTTGTGGCTGAAAGAATATTGACCTATTCATTCCAAGTTTGGCCCCTCATTTGGGGGACTTTTCCTTTCTCCCTCCCTCAATCCTTCCCTACTTTCCCTTCCTTCCTTCCTTCCTTCCTTCCTTCCTTCCTTCCTTCCTTCCTTCCTTCCTTTCTGATTTTCCCTGCCAGACCACAGAAGCCCCCATGCAGTGTCTTTACTCTCCACTCGGTCTTCTCATACTGGAAATTTAGTACCCCCCCACACCCATCCCCCACCCTAGACCCTGCACTTTTTCCCCTCTGATTGACTGGTCTCTCCCAAACCCTTCACTCTAAGGAAGAGCTCTCCCCTCCAGTAGTGTGCTGTTATCTGCTCGTACAAGCTCTCTTGAGTGGATTGTTAAATGTTCTGTGAGAGCTTTTACTCTGGGACATCTGGAAACACCACAAATCAAAGATTCGTTGGTTGGTTGATTGTCTAGACTTAAGAAAAGGATGGAGAAAGCATTAGAAATGACTTGTTTTTCCCTCAGACTTAGCTGTGGGACATTCACCAGCCCTGCCCATCCAAGTATACCAGCCAAGGCTCATCTGTTTTTTCTCCTAACTTTCTCTTTCTTCCCCCTCTCCCTCCCTTTTCAGCCCCCTTTGAGGTGTAATCTTCCCCTGCTAGAATGGGAGCTTTTTGAGGGCAGAGACAGTCTTTCTTTCAGCTTGCATGTATATTCCCAGGGCTGAGCACTGTGCTGAGGACACAGTAGGTGCTTAAGCACTTCTTGCTAGAATTTCATTCTGGCTGCCACTTTGGGAGGGATGAGGGCAGGGGTCCACTAATTTGGATGCCTTGGCCCATTGGCCTCCCAGTCTGCTGGCAGCAGGAACTTGGTTCCCAGATGCTGCTGAGGGGACAGAAAATGCTACCTCCTCTCTCTGCTGTCAGGAGGCACTGGGTGAGGAAGGTTAATGCTAAAATTATGATGGTGAATTGTGGCTGATGTAAATGTGATGATAAATGGGCTTCTGGGCCCTGTTTTGGGGAGGAGCCATGGCTTGCTGAAGGGACAAGTGCTCGAGGCCAGGCTGGGCCATGTTACCGATTTGTCATAATTACAGGATAGATTGCAGGTCATTTACCTGGGAAAAGTGTCTGGAGTCTGTTGTTCAAATGGAAAAATGTCATCTCTCTGCCTGGGAATGTCTGCAGTATCCTTCATCATCTAAGCAGATGAGCCATAGTACCCAATGCCATGAGGAAGGCCTGCTTAAAGGCAAGGAATCCAAGGCCCCAGTCTCTGCCCACTTGGTCATGGCCTGGATTTCACCTTCTGTCCTCCATGCCCTTCCATAGCTGTTCAGAGGCCTGGGGGGAGGGGCTATCAGGAGAATGGCTGAGCTTCAGTCCTTCAGTTTATGAGGTTGATCACACACTCAACAGTGGCAGGGCCCTTGGGTCCCCAAGCTCAGAAGATCTAAGTGCTTTCATGTCCCCAAGCTCAGAAGATCTAAGCGCTTTCCTTCCCCAAAGGGCATGATAACCTTTCTGGGTCTCTTCAGTTAACTTAGAGAAAAGCCTTTCACCTCAGGATCTCAAAGCATCAACTGTGGATGATGATGATAATGATGGTGGTGATGGCGAGGATGATGATGGTAAGGATGATTATGGTAATGGTGAGGATGATGATGGTGGTGATGATGATGATGGTAAGGATAATGGCGATGATGGTGAGGATGATGATAATGATGGTGGTAATGTTGAGGATGATAATGGTGATGGTGAGGATGATGATGGTGAGGATTATGATGAGGATGGTGATGGTGAGGATGATGGTGAGGATGGTGAGGATGATGATAATGATGGTGGTGATGGTGAGGATGATAATGGTGATGGTGAGGATGATGATGGTGAAGATTATGATGAGGATGGTGATGGTGAGGATGATGGTGATGATGATGGTGAGGAGGAGGAGGATGGTGATGCTGGTGGTGGTGATGGTGAGGATGATGATGGTGAAGATGAGGATGATGAGGATGGTGAGAATGATGGTGCTGGTGGTGATGCTGGTGATGCTGGTGATGAAGATGAGGGTGAGGATGAGGATGTTGACCACCCCTCAGTCAAGCTGTGTGAAGATTCTCCTAATAGAGGCTTGGAGGGAAAGAAATCCCTTTAGGTCAGGAAGATGCCTAGAGTCAGACTAGGTTCCTCAGGGCACACAGCCCCTGTCTCCTCCTCAGACTGAGAGACCCTCATGATCCCTGACATGGGAGCCTCTTCTTAACTTGGGCTTATTCCAATGCTCATCTGAGCCAATGGAGCCCTTCAGTTCTGAGCCTCCAGCTGCTCTTTGTGTCAGGTTACAATTTTAAGGACTAAGAAAAAGGATCCAAATATGCTTTTGTATTTTACTTAATAGTAACCCTTCAGCAACCCTGCATGAAGCATCTACTATGGCCTAGATGAAAGGCCTGCACTATTGCTTCTCTGTCAATTCATCAAAAACTTCATTGCTTTGTCTCATCTCCCTCTTTGACCTTCATAGTCTCATTCATGGGCAGTGGATGTCCATCAGGCTGGATCCCAAATCCAACACAACCCAGGACTTTACTAAATGAGGGAAAGGTTTGGGAAGCTGTTCCCCTACCTATTCTCCTTTTATGAGGGTCCACAGTTTAAGATCTAATACCGATCAGTCAACCCAATTAGCATCTTCCTACTATGTACCCATTATTCTAGAACAAGAAGATGAATGCATCTTCCCTCCATTCCTCCAAGAGAAAGAGGGATTTTTAGTTGCTCTAACTCCTGGCAATGGTCTCAACTCCCCAGGACAAAATCTCCTCTTCAGGGGCACTGGTGGGGTAAAGAAGAAAACTGGGCAATTAATATTGTGCCCAGGAAGTACAATATCCCCAGTGTTGAATTGGCTGGGTATTTTAAGGTGGATATTATTGCTAATTAGCCTCCCTTGGGCCTCACCTCAATTCTCTGCAAATATCTGCCTCCCTGCTGGATGATGTCATCCCCCTCCCTGGGACAGAGTCCTCCTTAGAGCCCTAGGCCTTGGCATTACTTTCCATGAAAATGGAACACTCTGGAGGGCCATTTTCCTATTATTTCTCCTCAATCCTTTCAGCCTTCCAGAAGATTTTTAAAATAGCAACCAGGTAATTCCCCCTAATCTACAAAGCATCACCTTGTGAGCCTCAGTGACTGTCCCTGAGGACTGACAGTGGTGAGCTCCCTCCTGCTACTTCCATCAGTGCAAATCAGGGTTAGAAATATATTTCATTTTCATTTTCAATTCATTTCTAACTCTAGCCTTAAATGTGCACTGCCCACCTCTCCAACTAGACAAACTGCCTATGCAATATATAGCCTGTGGGGTGGAGACATGGCCAGTTCCAAGCACAGGTGCTGGGGAGCTCAGAGAAGAAGGCACAGGTTGAGGTCAAAGGGGATTCTGAGAAACCACACAACTGACTTCCTTTTTAGCTCATTCACGGACTATCAGCCAAGCAATGAATATGGGTCAGGCACACTCATATATCCTGGGAAGGT
Source organism: Pseudocheirus occidentalis (assembly GCA_028646575.1). NCBI lineage: Eukaryota > Metazoa > Chordata > Mammalia > Diprotodontia > Pseudocheiridae > Pseudocheirus > Pseudocheirus occidentalis. Next base: position 1,221,809 of record CM053599.1, read on the forward strand.
ATGAACAAGTCAGGCAGCCTACCCTCCAGAAGCTAATAGCCTAGTCAGAGAGGCAAAGAAGGGCAGAGCAGCATCCACATGAGTGAGTTGACCTCTGACCAAGGAAAAGCAGAGGAATAAAGGGTTACCTCCAGATGGGAGTGAAAAGACCAAGCATCATGGGTGGCAGTGAAGAAGGAATGGGTGGAGGAGGTGCTTCCAGAAGAACAAGTGGTAAGGTGGAAAGGAGACAGAAATAAGAGGGACCCATCTTTCTTCGGAAAATAATGAGAAGTCTAGGTTGGTTGGGGCCTGGAGTTTGTTTCAAGGATTAGAGGGAGATAAGAGATGGCGGGAATAGGTAGAGGCTGGGTATGGAGAAATTTAAGATTTATAGCAGGGTAGATTCTAGAAATACAGACATAGAGATGTAGGGGGAACCATCAAGGTGAGTTGGTCCTACCCACTTGATTTACAAATGTGGAAACAGGTTCAGATTCACAGCATTCTAAACTACAGTGGGAGCAAGAGAGTGTTGAGGTAGGGGTGGATGGGAATGTGCCCAGAACTTGGTAATGGACTGGATATTAGCCCAGAGAGGGATGGATGAATAAAGAGAGAAGGGTCATGAATGTAATGGAGATTTTTAAGCCTGGGTGATCTGAAAAATGCTGGCACCAACATGCCTAGGAGCCTGTACTCACCTTCCCTGGCATAGTCTGTTCACTGGTGAAGATTTCAATCCCCCAAACCAACCCATCTGACATGACTCTCATCCATGACTTCCCATAAGTTCACCAATATTCCAGAGTCCACCCAATATTCCAGGTCCCTTCCTCATACTCTGGCCATTGGATAAGTGCCCCTGAGAGATGAAATTGGGATGTCATTTATCTCTTACTGTCCCCCCATATGAGTAGGCAATCTTTGGCTTTTTTCTGGTCATTCATGTGCTTTCCCCCCCACCTCCTCTGATAACATCATTTAAGTGGCTAGCATCTTTAACACAAATAGAGAAATTGGAAGAGTCTTTGTTTTCAGGAAGGTTATGAGTTTGGATTCAGTAATGGGGGAAGGGAGGGAGGGTCTGCCCAGACCAAGATGTCCAAGGGTGCAATTGAATTCATCTAGAGAGAAGTGATAACTAAAGCCCTAGAAATCAATGCCATTTCAGTGGGAGTATGGGGGGGAGTGGAATGTAAGAACAGAATAGGGCGCTCCTATTGGGAAGGCAAAAGTGGGAAGAACCAACAAAGAAGAGAGACAAGAAGGACCCAGAAGGAGACAATAAGGAAGATTATCCTGGGCAATGAGAACAAAGGAAGAAGAGATCAGGTGACCATTTGGCCTGGATGCTGCCAAAGGGGCCATGTGTATGAGGAAAGGCAATTGAGTTAAAAAATAAAGTGCATAGTGAAATAATGAAGGAATGAATGGATAGATGAATGAATTAATGAATGACTACACTGTGCATTGTGATCATTGCAAAACTGAACAATGGATCCAGGAAAAAGAGAGAGACAGAGACAGAGACAGAAGCGGGTAGGGGGAGGAGAG
>CM053599.1:1223844-1239150 GCA_028646575.1 Pseudocheirus occidentalis
AGGGCTCTGAAGCAGCCGCTGCGGCTTTCAGACGGTCCTGCTGGTACAGCTGCCTCCCGCTGCCTCCTTGCCCTGGGAGCAGTTTGGCCAGACCCGCTCTTCTCCTCCCCAGTTAGCAAAATCCACTGACCTTTCTCTTAGCCTTTTTGTCTTCTGGCCTGATAGATGTGGTAACTGTGCCTCCAGTGCAGCCGATCTGCTCTCCTGTAGCTGCGGTTCCCCGCCCGCTGCCCCAGGGCCTGAGCTGGCTGGGTCCCAGACTGCTGCTAAGAGCCCAGCCTTCTGGGCTGCCTGTAGCAACAGATGTGCTTTCTGTCTTATGGAGAGTTTTGGAGCTTGAAAATCTGTTTAGCGTCCCATTTTATGAGTTTTTTAGTGTGTGTGGGAACTGTGGTCCTTTGCTGCTTCTATGCCGCCATCTTGGCTCCGCCACCTTAAATGCCTTTTAAAATCTTCAAAAACAATGCTTTGAGAAAGTCATTGATATCAATGAAAAAGCATTTACATGCACCTTATGAAATTTCTTACTTAATTGCAAAAATGAAAAAGTCCTACACAATAAGAGAAGATCTCATGTTACTTGCTGCTATTAAAATGTCAAAAATTGTTCATAGGAGAAGTGGGATTGAAATCCGTAAAATTCATTTATCAAATGATACTGTTCCTAAAAGAATTTCTGAAACTAGTAATGATCAATTCTAGTAGCTTGTAATAATAAGACTTAAGGACAGCCCAAAGTTTCTAATATGAAACAGTTGTTACTTTATGTAAGTTATGTTTATGAAGGAAGCATACATGAGGAATTATGGTTTTGTCACCTTTTGGAAAGACATCCAAGATGGGAATATATATGTGTGTACGTATATATATGTATATCTTAAAAATGAGTTTTTTGACAAATGGAGGTTTACAGTGGAAAAATTGCAATGGAGTCTATACAATGGTAGTGGAGCAGTTATGGGTGGAAACATTGGATTTGTGGCAATGAAAATACAACTTTTACTCACTACATGATCCATTGGGAGGCACTCATAGCCAAAAAAAATCTCCAGTTAGATGTGCTTTGTGATACTATCAAAATCCTTACATTCATTAAAAGCCACGACATTAACAGTCATTTGTTTTCAAAACTGGGAAAGCCATTGACACCAATTTCAAAAGCTTATTACTATAGGCAGAGGTAAGGTGACTCTCATGAGGGCAAACGTTAAACAGATCATTGAAACTGAAAGATAAAGTTGTATCTTTGAGTGAGCAGGAATTTGATTTTGTTATTTTTTTCATAATGAATTATGGTCTTCAAAGCTATCTTTTGTTGGATATTTTTTAAAAAAGCAATGATTTAAGCATCTTGTTTCAAGGGGAAAATATACCATTTATGTTAAAAGACAAAATTGAAAGTTATACTAAAAAATTAACATATGGAAAAATAGGGTAGAAAATGGTTCTTTAGAAATGCTTACAGCTAAAGATCATTTTACAATAGAAAATATCCTTCCCAAAGATTTAATTATAAGAGTTATAACTGATCATCAGAAGTACCCAGAGGCATAGTTTCAGAAGTATTTCCCTTTAAATTTTAATTCTACAAAACCAAGCTGGGTTCACAAACCACACTCAATTGAAATTTTAAAAAAATCATCCAAATTATTAAATGACACAGGTTTAAAACTTTAGTTTCCAAAACAATGTCAAATAACTTTTGATTTTGGATTAGGACAGAATTTCCCACATTTTTTTTCAGGGAGGGAATCAGGGCAACTGGGGCTAAGTGACTTGCTCACGGTCACACAGCTAGTAAGTGTTAAGTGTCTGAGGCTGGATTTGAACTCAGGTCCTCTTGACTCCAGGGCCAGTGCTCTATTCACTATGCCACCTAGCTGCATGCCCCTCACAATTTCTGAAATAGTCCTAAACATACTTCTGCCATTTTGCACTAAGAATTTTTTATCTACATATTTATCTCAGCATTAATGATCATAAAATCTAAAATACTCATCAACTCTGAAAAACATTGACAATGTTCTGCATCCTGCAGTATTAGATACTCTGCCAAGATTTAAGTCTTTATGTAAAAGTAAACAAGTACATCCATTTCATTAATAGGTAAATTTGCTTTCATCTTTAATAAATGGTAAAATTATATGTTTACCAAAGAATTATTTTAAAATAAATTTCTTTATGATTTATTATATGTAAATATTTGATTTGTATATCCATTTTATATGCCTATCTACCTGGGGTCAGGAAAAAATTTCTTGGTGGAACAAGTTTAAAAATTCCTGTTATAGATAGACCATCAGTGCGGAGGTTGGAGGTCAAGGAGGGAGAGTGGAGGGGGAAGTCTCTCTGAATTGGTCGGTTCCCAATTTCCTCATTCCTCATTAGGGTCTGGAGTATGCACTCCTTGACATGTATGTGCCTTTGCCCTTATATCTCTGGTACTCACCAGAGTGCCCAGCACTTAGTAGGCACTTAATTAGTACGTGGGGAGGTTCAACTTACAACCCCCATGGTCAAAGACAGCCTAAGTTTACAGCTCGTTTCTTCTCTCTTCCCTTCCCATATTTCTGGTTCTGGCCCTACTGATCTAGCTTTTCCTCAGTCGGACATTCTATTCCCTGCCTCTGTCTCCTCCTGTGTCCTTCAGTATAGGCCTCTTCCTTCAAGGTTCAGTGGCAGAGGCCACCTCCTCTGGGAAGCTTTCTTTGTTGAGCCCAGTTACTAACATTCTCTCTTTCTTTAACTCATTCTGCCTTTCCTTGCATCTGCACACATTGTGTGCACCACTAGAGTGAAAGCTCCTTGAGAGTACATTTTCATGGTTCTGGCTTTGTGTTTTCCAGGAGCTAGCATGGTAACCTGGTGCACACAGTAGGCGTTCATGAAATGCTCACAGAATGAATCAATAAGCCACAGTCTAGGGGCTAGGGCTAGGGCTCTGGGGAGTGGACACTGATGGGTGTACATGCATGACCCAGGGGAGCCATCACCTTCACTCTCCAGAGCAGAAGAAAGAGCTCACTAAATACACATATGAATGATAATTAGGCCAATTACTCCAGTAGAGTTCATGTAGTGATAAAGGCCCCTAATGAGCTTTGTTACCGGTCAGATTACTTTCTAATCTTCATCTTTTTAGGGCTATTAGCTTTAATGTCACTCCATAGATAAGGTAATTTATATGAAAGTTAAATTGAAAAATGATGTGTCATTATTGCTGCATCTGAGCAGTAATGGCGAAAGTTGCTCTTTCTCAATGAGGAGATTCAGTGCACACAAATTCAAAATTCCCAGGCTATCTAACTGGGCAGATTAGACAGTGACCAAGGCTGGAGGCAAGGAGCACCTTGAGAGCAGCTGGGAAGCCTGTACGGTGAGCCAGAGACCCCTGGAGAGCTGCAGGCAGGCAACAGGCAGGCAGACAGACAGGCAGATAGACAGGCAGGGAGGCAGGCAGGCAGACTGGCAGACTGGCAGACAGACAGACAGACAGACAGGTAGACAGGCAGGCAGATAGGCAGGCAGGCACACAGGCAGACAGGTAGACAGGAAGGCTAGTAAACAGACAGGCAGGGAGACAGACAGGCAAACAGATAGACAGGTAGGCAGGCAGGCAGATAGGCAACCTGGAAAGAACATCTCCTCTCCCCCCCCCCACACCTCTCAGCATCTTTTATACCCTCCATCTTGCCACTTGTTGCCCCAATCAAGAAGTTACAGAAGAGAGCCTTCTCAGGCTCTTCTATTGCCATTCTTTATATATTTATTTTTGGGTTTTTGTCAGTTAGCAAGTATTTTTTTTCTCCCTTCTATCCTATCCACCTCAAAATAAGAAAAGCGGGGGGGGGGGGGAGAAAAAAGCCATTGTAAGCAACCAATTCCTGCACTGGATATATTCAAAATTGTGCCTCATTCTACACCTTGAGACCACGCCCTCTGTGTTAGGCTCTGGGTAGAGGACTTCATCCTCACTCCTTTGGAATAACACCAGATCACTAGATATGTCAGAGTTCCTAAGTCTTATAAATCACATGTCTTTACCATGTTGTGGTTATTATACAAATCATTCCCCTGGTTCTGTTCATTTCATTCTGTATCAGTTCACAAAAAAATCTTCCTATATTTTTCTAAAATTTTCCCTTTCTCATTTCTTGCAGCACAATAATATTCTATTAAATTCAGATGAATGGATGGACAGATGGATGAAGCATTTATTAAGAATTTTCTATGTGCTCAGTACTGGAGCTTCTAATACAAAAGTAAGCCAATGCTTGACCTTGAGGAGCTCAGATTCTAATGGGAGAGTCAACAAATGGGGACTTTCAACTTTAAATCAGAGGGAAAGAGCCAAGGTGCCTTAAGGGGCATGGAAAAGTAGATGCCAGTGACTTCCTTGATGGCATTTCCACTGCTCAAATTGAACCATCTGACTGGGCCAGACTCTTAGAGAAACAGAACTTATTTTTTGAGTCTTCAGCAGCTGTGGCTGCAGAAAGAAGCCCCAGGCTGCATCTCCCCAGGGGCAGCTTCCAAGGACACTAGTGAAGGGAACTAGCTTGGAGGCCTGGCTGCTCCCAAGGCTATTGGGCTCAGGATCCTGAACTGTTTCCATCAGTGGCCAAGGTGGTAGTGGTGGGGCCTTGACTTGCCAAGCCTTTCCATCTTTCCTCAGGAGCCTGGCTTCTGTGTGATAGTCAGTAGCCAATTGGTAAGGATGGCTCTTCTCCAAAGGGATTGCCTCCTCTGACGGTGGCTGGACTGGGAGTACGTGGCATATACTGTTCAGTATTCTTCTAATCTGACAAATTATCCTTAGGATTATGCTGCCATTTGGCCAGCAAGTTAACAAATGTTCCTTGAAGGGAGAACACTGAAAGCACCTTCTATCCATGAAGGGACAGTGGGACATTATCCCTACCACCAAATCCTCAAACTCGAACCATGGGCTGGTTGTCCTGATGAAGTTTTAACCATAACCTTCCTCTTCTGGGTGCTGACCCAACTTTGCCCTTAAAGAAGGGCATGAGCCTTGTTGATGCCTATTCTCTGGAAACAGCACAGCATCTTGATGAGGGGCTTATTCACAAGAATTATTGGAAAACACAGTGACCTATGGTAAGAATCCAACATGACAGGTCCCCCTCCCTCAATGAGAATAAAGATGTATCATCAGTTAGTTTCCCTATAGCCTTGGTAAATGTAGGCCCAGTGCCTGGTCTATTGTCAATGTCTAGTCCAGAGGGTGTCAGTCTTTGTCAGCCTATTGAAACCTATGGGATTACAAAGTAAACCAGTGATACTGGCTATCCTAATATGCAAACAATCCACTTCTGCTCCAGGAGACCACGAGCAAATCTATAGGGGATCTTAATAGTTTCTGGCAAGAACAACAGACAGGGAGGCCCAATTCTAAGCCCTGCTTTCCCCAGTTCTCATCTTCGCTTTGAGCAAGTACATGGATTGGCTTAGGTTTCTCTAGGTCTGGGGAAGACATTTGCATATGTTTTATCTATGTCTTTGTGTGTGTGAGGAGTTAATGTACTGTTTTCTATTTGCTTCTAAGAGCGTAAGTATGGTGTTCAGGTGGTCAGGAAAGCCTAGTATCTCTGGTGTGAGGACCAGTCACGCCCTTTTCAGGTTTGCTTTCCACCTTTGCCACCTAACTCTGATCTGTGGCATCAAGAAGCCAAGCAAGAGTCATGGTCACATCCCAGTGAATTATCTCAGCAGATGAGCTAAACCAGATGAGTAACCGGGGTGACTCACAGACGTTGAAGAGGGGGTGTTTACCCCAAGCACATGAAGACTTCCCTGGTAGAATAGGAATATGAGAACTTGTGCCAATGGTGTGAAGGCAGCTGAAGTGGGCTTGGTGAAGTGCTTGGAGCTTGGTTAAATATGGAAGATTCCAATGGTCCTGAGCCATCACCAATTGGCTTGACTTTTGTCTTGACATTGGACTTCAATGACTGGAAATGAGAGTAAGGCCAACAACTTCATGCAACTCTCTCTCACTGAAATCTGATTTATCTGAGTCCAAAGACATTCCCCATGCCATTTTATTGTTTGTTCCTACTCAGAATCCTGTGGCCACGCATAAGTGACTCTGTAGGTGTGGATACCTTAGGAGCTGCCATCACACCTGTGCACACCAGTGGCCCAGGGCCAAAGAGGGACTTCACTGCATCAAAGCAGCAGCAGGATTTGGCAACCCCCTGGGGTCTGAGCAGCTTTTTAGGGATCACACTGCTCACATCTTGGTGTGAGGAAGGGGCTACAAGAGGTGCCCTAAAAGGTGTCTGCTCTGCCCAACCCTGGTCTGTTTACCATGGCAGGTGGATTTCATACCTTGTGGTTGAAAAGCAAAAAACCATACAAAAACTTTTACAAAGATGTTTCCATTCACCATCAGTACATGGAAAATGTGCATGTCTACGGACACCACAAAATCCGGGAGACCTGAAAGATGAGGAGACCTTGCCCATCAAGAATGCTTGAAAATCCTCTATTTCACTGACTGACCATATTTTCCCAGTAGAATTATACTTAGTTTTGCTGGGTAAGTGATTCTTAGTTTTAGTCCTGGCTCCTTTGACCTCCAGAATATCATATTCCAAGCCCTTTGATCCCTTGATGTAGAATCTGCTAGATCTTGTGTTATCCTGATTGTGTTTCCACAATACTCAAATTGTTTCTTCCTGTCTGCTTGCAGAATTTCCTCCTTGTCCTGGGAATTCTGAAATTTGGCTATAATATTCCTAGGAGTTTTCTTTTTGGGATCTTTTTCAAGAGGCGATTAGTGAATTCTTTCAGTTTCTATTTTGCCCTCTGATTCTGGAACATCAGGGCAATTTTCCTTGAAGATTTCTTGAAACATGATGTCTAGGCTCTTTTTTTTGATCATGGTTTTCAGGCAGTCCAATAATTTTTAAATTATCTCACCTAGATCTATTTTTCAGGTCAGTGGTTTTTCCAATGAGATATTTCACATTGCCTTCAATTTTTTTTCATTTGTTTGTATTTGTTTTATAGTATTTTGATTTCTCACAAAGTCATTAGCTTCCAAATGCTCCAATCAAATTTTGAAGGAGTTATTTTCTTCAGTGAGATTTTGGAATTCCTTTTCTATCTGGAAAATATAGCTTTTTAAGGCACTCTTCTCCTCATTGGCTTTTTGGGGCTCTTTTGCCATTTGAGTTACTCTATTTTAAGGTGCTATTTTCTTAAGTGTATTATTCAGTGTTGAGCCATTTTTCATGATTTACTTGCATCATTCTCATTTCTCTTCCCAATTTTTCCTCCACTTACTTGATTTTCAAAATTCTTCTTCAGCTTTTATCTGGCCTTTAACCAGTTCATATTTTTCTTGGACACTTTTGATGCAGGAGATCTGACTTACTGTTTTCCTCCCACTCCATGTCTTCATCTTTTTTGTCCCAAAAAAAGAATTCTATGGTCTGTTGGTGCTTCCTGTGCTTGCTCATATTTCCAGCCAATTACTTGACTTTTGAGCTCTTTGCCATGGTAGAACTCTGCTTCCAGAATGGTGAGAGTTTTGTACCAAGTCCCTGGGGTTTTTGCAACTACCAGAGCTATTAGATGGGTGGCCTCTCTATAGCTCCCAGAAGCTCTGGCTCACTGGCCACACACTCCAGGACCACCACTCAAGACCACAATCCAGGTCCAAGCAGGTTAAAGCAAGAGTGATCACCCTCTGAATGTTCACTCGGTTCCTCTACAATCTGCAGGCCAGCAGCTCCTGAGGCAGCCACACTGTGGCAGCTGCACAGCCACTGCACTTCCGCAACTCCTCACCCCAGGGGCAGTGTCTGGACTGCACTCTTCCATCCCCCTCTGTTCAAACAGAGTTCCACTCTGACCTTTTACTTTGTCTTTGGCATTTATGGGTTGAGAAGTCTGGAAACCACCACAGGTTTTGGTGATTCACTCTCCTGAAATCTACTCTGGCCACCACTGTTCAGAGCTACCCTGAGGCCAGAATCACACAACTCATGCAGGATTGTGCTCAGCTCCCAGCTCAGTGTGACAGACCCTTCCTGTCTGTCTGCCAGGCTTCGTTCAGTGGAACATTTGTTTCTCTCTGTCACTTTGTGGGTTCTGTAGCCCTAAAGTGTTTTAAGAGTCATTTTTTACATGTATTGGAAGTGATTGAAGTGGGAGCTCAAGCCAAATCTGTGCTTCTACTCCACCACCTTGGCTCCACCTCAATGTGAAGCTCTTATTGAGAGAGAACTCAGCATGTCTCACATCCAAAGAGCATCCCTGAGTGAAGCAATGCCAGCAAATGAAGGCCAACTTACCAAAGTCGGAGCTGGAGACATATTGTTTTGTTTTGTTTTTCTGGAGTGACCACAGTGATGGAGAGTGCCCTGAAGCTAGCATAAGTTTTGCAATCAAAACAAATCCAGTCAGCAAGTGTGTATGCCTCCCAAAGGCATCAAAGCCAGGCTCATGCAATGTGATTACCACTAAAGCACCACACCACCATCTTCAGTGTTTATGCTGCCTCCATGACAAACCTGATGAGGTCAAAGGAAAATTTTATAAAGACCTCATCAGCAACATGCTAAAATAGGACAGGCCTGTAATTGGGGGACTTTAATGACAGAGTAGGCACCCACTATCCAACTCTTTAGGGAGTCCTAGGGAGATTGGATTCAGAAGCAGCAACAGAAATGGTCACTTACTACTGAAGACTTGTGCATTTCTTGACCATCTCATTATCATCTTCCATTTACCTAAAAGCAGTAAAACTTTCTGGAGGCACTTAGCAGCAAACATTGCTATTCAATAGACTATGCCTTTATAAGGAGAAGAGACAAACAGGATGTGAGAATGACAAAGGCAATGTGTAGTGCAGAGTGCTGAACCAATCACAGATTTATCCACTCTAAGCTAAAGTTTCATATTCAACAAAAGCAGTGGCCCCAAGGCAAGATGACTAGCAGCATCAACAGATTAGGGTGCTTTTCCTAGGAGGAATGGTATATTCCTAACGCGGAGGGAAATTTGAGCCAACATAGTTGTCAACAATGGAGCAAAAAGGGAGTGGGCAACTTTCATAGATTTTGGTGTATGGCATTGGGTCATTTGGGTCAGAACACTCACATACACCAAGACCGGTTTGATGCAAATAATGGGGAAATTCAGAAGCTGCTAAGTGAAAAACAAGAATTCCACAGAATTTACCCGCAGGATGGTTCATAACTTTTCAAGGAGGCAGCATTTAACTCCATCAATAGTAAAGTTAAAGAGAAGCTTAAAGAATTCCTGAAGATCCCAGCTTTAGATTAATAAGACTGGCACTGCTCTCTGACAAAGAAGTAGAACTAAATATGTGAGGGAAGCAGCTCTCCGAGTACCTGCTATTGCTCCCTGGAATTATGCAGTAGACAGTGCTCCTGAGATAAGTGTGACTCCAAGCTAGGGATCTTCATCAGGCTCCTAGGCAGCGGCACCATCCTTTTGACCTCAGTAGCTAAAATCCAAATATATGTCACACACCATGAGGACAGAATCAGACAGCAAAAGCAATGATTTTCTTTCCTGGAGTGTAAATCAGTGTCCCTTATGCCATCTGTGTTCTGTCTAAAAACAAACAAATGAATAAAAATACTTTCTCCATGCATCTGTCTCAATTATTGAATTCTTTTGGAGTTTGGATTCACAGCCATTAAGGTGATTATTTAAATGAATCTCTTGCTGAATCACCACATGTACTCACACATAGACATACTCACACACACACACACAAATACCACCTTTGCCTCAATCTGTCTTGCTTTATCCATTTGTTAAGTGCCAATACACAGTCATCCTCAGAAAGATGCTTTCAGATTCATTGAGATGAAAAGAATGCATACTGAGACACAATGTATGGTAGCTGGGGAACAGAGAGTCACATGGTGGGTGGGGTAGGGCTACATTTTAGTCCCTTTCAAGAGCTCTTTCCAGTTTTAGTTGAAATGATGGTAGGTTGATGAAAGGTTCAAGACAATTACAAACAGTCTTGGAAGTGTGGGAAAACTTGGAATGGAAATTTAGGCTACCTGTTTACTTATTTATCACATGACTGAAACCAAAGAATAGTGTTTCTTATTAAAGCTTTGGGTTTTACATTTACACTAAGACAAAATAGCCAAGTAGAAAAGTTAAGGATGGAAAACCTCAAGTCTCACAATGCAGATGGCATATCAAGTCTTGAAAGTAAAAAATTTGAAGTGTAAACAAGGTAGAAAATTAATTCCCAAAGCACAACTGTCTCCTTGGGAGGTGTGGTGGCGGGTGGGGAGGGAACTGCTCTTCGTGCCAGTGGTTTGGGAGGGATCGCTACCATTGGCAGGATTGTGGAGGGCAAGAGAAAAGATTCCTGGAACAAAGGCTCCCAACCCTATGATGGTGACCTTTCTATAAGTGCCCCACTCTAGACAACATGGGCTTCCCCTGGCTATTTCCAAAATGAGCTGCCTGACCTCTGTCTCTCCTCCTCCACCTCAGACCCAGCTCTTGGTACTGTTGTCTTCCCCAACAGAGAGTAATCTCCTCAAGGGCAAGAGTTGTTTGACCTGCTTGTATTTGCATCCCTGGTGTTTAGTGCAATGCCTGGCACATAGTGAGGGCTTGATAAATGTTTTCATTGATTCATTCATCTGTTTTTCCCCTATTTTACAGATAAGGAGGCTGATACTTAGAGAGAGGAAGCATCTAACTTACTGTTCAGGGTGACGTGGGGCCAGGGCTTTGTCACTGCTAGCTTCAGTGTTCCATTATACCAGGCTGCCCTATGCCACAAAACGCCATCCCACATTACCCTATCCAATCCACATCTTAATATCCAAATAGTATTTTACAAATGGATTAATCCTCAATTTGCAATTAACTGTCCTTTATTGATGTCAAAACAAGTCCAAAGAAGCAAGCTCAGTTTCTGTAAATTCAGCCATTCCTAACCCCCAAATGAGCCTGTGATTTTCCATTCCTATGGAAAGCCTGGATGATCTTTTCTGTGACTATCCCTTTGCCAACCATCTACACCAAGAGCATATAACCTTCTTACACATCTGAAAGGTGTTTTGATCACTAAGGAGGCGATGCCCTTCCTCATACAGATTTTGTCTCATACCTTCAATAGAATGGCTTTTTCCCCAAGAATCAATGAAGCAATAAACCCCCAGAAAGGTTGGCAGGGCCATAGATGAGGAAAGCCCCCTGGAGAGAGCCCTGAGGCTGAACTAGAAGCTATGTTGTGGGGAGCACTGTGAGCAAAAGCAGAGCTCTTTCTTGGATCCTTTCTCCATAGACAAACATTAATTTAACTGCTGGTACTCTAGGGCAGATTTAGTACCTTATAAAAAAGGTTTTTTGTACTTCAGATGAAATGATAATGGGCATATTGTACTTTTAAAATACCAGCTCATCTGCATTCTCAGAAAACAGGCAATGCATCCAGCCCATATGGTGAAATGGAACCCAGCTGAACAGTCCCTCTCCCAGATCACTCCCTAGTGGGGCTTCAAGAAGGGCCATGCCATTGGAGCTCCTGTTCAGAACCAGGAAATTCAGATGGAACATAAACAGTTCTTCCAATTAGTCTCTCAATGTTCCTCTTTTCATGAGAAATTCACAGCCAAACACCAAAAGTTCTCTCTGAGGCTCGAGTTTGAAATGAAATAATCCATATTTCATCCTTGAGATGAAATCATTTGGCCCAGGCTCAGTGGTCCAGCCCCCTTCATTTTGAATTTAAGGAGACCCCTGATTTTGTCCAAGGAGAATTCTCCAGCTTCTGACCTACAGCAGAATGTGCATGACATTAGACTAGTCTGGTAAGTGGGAAAGCACCCAGATAGCCAAGCTTCTGTGAATAAATCACCTTTCTGGAAGAAGCTGGACTGAAAGACAGGGACGGAATCTGAGGGTATCCCTGAAGTCCCGACCTCTAGAAAGACCTAAATATCTTACCAATATTCATCAGTTTATGAAATGTTCATTAGTTTATGAAATACCAACATAACCAAATGGAAGAAAGATGCCTCTGGTTGAACACTATACCATGAAGGCCAGTTGGACCTCTCTAGGGAGACACCTCCAGGCTCTCCCAGTAGGGGTAAAGAGTAAGGGGAGAGATGGTGAACACTCACTGCATAGTCCAGAATGTGCCATTGCATGAACAGTCATGAGGTAGGATATCAGTACATGCGTGTATCTGGGACAAGTTCTGAGGCCAGGCTTGAGCAGGAGGAAAGGAGCAGGTGGGATTACATTTGGGAAATTATGCAATGCGTTCAATAATCCAAAAATATTTCCCATCATAGAAACCATCCTGTTTCCTTTTTATTCTTTCACTATGATGTTGTTACAAATCTCAGTATTCCATGTGTCTTATGTAGCCTATAGCACAGGACCTCTCCCCTCCCCTGCCCAAAGACTCTGAGCTCCCACTGATCAGTTAGAATTTGGGGGTGGAGTTAGCCACCTCCCTCCAAATTATTTCCTTATTGATTCATAGCATCCACCTGACATGTACTATGGGTAAACTACAAACATAGTCATGCCTAAGTGTAGGTAACAGGGGTGCTCAGCTCCTTCATAAAGACTCCTGGTAATAATCATATGTCAAGCATAGGACAGCCTTTATCTCACCCCTCAGAAGACAAAAACAGTGGAGAAAGTAGTACCTATAAATAGACAAATGAAAAATTTTCAAGCACCATTCTAACATTCTAGAGAATTCCAAGCTTTTACACAAGATTTTCTATTTAGGTCTCTCTGACTCAGAACCCCCTAACTGACATGAAATTCATCCAGAAAGCAAAAACACCAGACAGGCACCCCGCCCCTCCTATCAGACCCACCCTCCCTGAATAAGTCACAGTAATAGTGGCAGGCAGCAAGCTCCAAGTCTCATGTGCCACATTTCTTCTCTCCCTGCCTTGCTTTCCAGAGACCATAAGAGAGATCTTCAGAATGCACATGACCCAGGATGGCCCTTGATCTTTAAGAGACTCAATTCTCAACCTCTAGAATTTGAGGTAACTCCAGCTCAGGTGAACTGGGAAATGGTGCGCTCTGAAAGACTCAACACTTCGACAGTTAACATGCATTAGTAACATTTTTTCCTTCACTTTTCTAAGTCTAGACAAGCTGCAAAACAATAAATCAAGCTGAAATTTGTAGATATCCCCATTTGCAAGATGGGAATGCTCACCTTAACAATTTAACCACACAAGCTGGTCCAGCACAATCCTCCATCAAGGCAACCCTCAAGACTCACTCTTAGAAGTTCTTTTCTCTTCTCTAAAACTAGATCCTAAGAACACACTGCCTGGGAATCAATTTAGTCCCATCCCCATATCTTTAACACCAAGATTTCATGGACTGGGGACCTTGTTCCCGAGGTTCCCTCTTGAGTCATGTGGCCAGTGGACAAGGAGACATCTTTCTCTTCAGAATACTCTATTCTATCATTTCTTGTGGTGGGAAAGAAAGACATCAGGAACTCTCCTCTGGGCCAAATGAGCCAAAAAGTGGAGGGTGAATCCAAGAAACTCTCATGTGCCCCAAAGCATCATAAGGAGAATCTGATGGAAGACTATACCTGGATATGGGATTCCTTACCCCAGGACCTGAGTCTGCTTAACTGTACCATGTCCTATAAAGAAGAAAAAGGTCAAAGGTATGTACTGATTTTTTTTCATAGGCTGGCACAGTAGGCTTCAATCCTCTGAGGAAAGTCTATCCCCCCAGAGTCCTAGCCAAGCAAAGCACCTTTAGCATTTCCATTTCCCAAAACATTAGACACTCTCTGGGCATCTCGTCCTCTCCATCTATGAGGTGCCCCTCAGTTACTCTAAACAATGACTTAGGGAGGAGGAGCCAAGATGGTGGCATAGAAGCAGCAAGGTTTTGCAGTTCTCACATAGCCACCTCAAATACCCATAGTATATGACTCTCAAAAAATTTTATGGCTCCAAAACTCACAAAAATACAGAAAAATCATCTCCCACTGAAGGCAGCTTGGCAGGAAGGGCTCATCACAGCAGGGTTGGGATCAGAAACCAGCACAGCCTGAAACCATGGCTTGGTCCCAGGGTGGCCAGGACAAGCAGCAGCTTGATCCTTCATGAGAGTGGATCAGCAGCAGCTGTGGCAGTTTCCAGAATTATCAAGGCATGAGAAACAAGGACTAAGTGAAAACTCAGTGGAATTCAGGTAAACATAGAGGAGAAAAGTAGTGCAGCCAAACTGCCTCGAGGGCAAGGAAGCAGCAAAAGCAACAGCCTTGCAGCCACCTCCATGCAGCGGCTTCAGAGCTCTTGGTCTGCAGACTGCAGTGGGGCCAAGTGATCGTTCAAAGGCTAAGTGCTCTTGCATTGAATTGACCGGATCCAGATCACAGTCTTGGGTAGTGGTCCTGGGGTGTGTTTTCAGTGAGCCAAAGCTGGTGGGGGTGGCAAAAAAATAGTGCCCTCCCAATAGTTCCGGCAGCTAGGAAAACCCCAGTGATTTGGGACAGATATTTCCCCCTTGGAAGCAGAGTTCTACAGAGCTAAAAAAAAATCAAGTAATTCACTGGCAAGATGAGCACGCAAAGGAAGCAAGAACAAATAGCAATCAAACTCTAGAATGCTTTTTTGGGGCAAAAAGGACCAAAGTATGGAATGAGAGGAAGACAACACAGTCAGAACTCCCACACCAAAAGCTTCCAAGAAACATGAACACTGCCTAAAAGCCATAGATCGGCTTAAGAAGGATTTTGAAAACCAAATAAGAGAAGTGGAGGAAAAATTTTGAAGAGAAATGAGAATGATGCAAGAAAATCATGAAAAGAGAGTCAACAACCTGGCTGAAGAAAATAACACCTTAAAAAAGAGAGTAACTCAAATGGAAAAAGAGGCCCAAAAAGCCAATGAGGAGAATAATGCCTTAAAAAGTTGAATTTGCCACATGGAAAAAGAATCTCAAAAGGTCTCTGAAGAGAATAATTCCTTCAGAATTAGAGTGGAGCAAATGGAAGCTAACGACTTTTTTATAAATCAAGATAGTGTCAAACAGATCCAAACAAATTAAAAAATAGAAGGCAGTGTGAAGTACCTCCTTGAAAAAAAACCACTGGGGGGGCAGAGCCAAGATGGCAGCATAGAAGCAGCAAAGCACTACAGCTCCCACACAAACACACTAAAAAACTCATAAAATGGGATGCTAAACAGTTTTTTAAGCTCCCAAACTCTCCACAAGACAGAAAGAACATCTGTTGCTACAGGCAGCACAGCAGGAGGGGCT
>CM053599.1:1239650-1256949 GCA_028646575.1 Pseudocheirus occidentalis
GTTTCCCATAAAGTCATTAGCTTCTACTTGCTCCACTCTAATTCTGAAGGAATTATTCTCTTCAGAATGCTTTTGAGATTCTTTTTCTATCTGGGAAATTTGACTTTTTAAGGCATTCTTGTCCTCATTGGCTTTCTGGGCCTCTTTTTCCATTAGAGATAATCTATTTTTAAAGTGTTGTTTTCTTCAGTCAGATTGTTGATTCTCTTTTCATGATTTTCTCACATCATTCTCATTTCTCTTCCTAATTTTCCTCCACTTTTATTATTTGTTTTTCAAAGTCCTTTTTCAGTTCATCTATAGCTTGTAGGCAATCTTCAAGTGTCTTGGAAGCATTTGGTGTGGGCGTTCAGACTATGTTGTCTTCGTCCTATTCCATGCTTTGATCCTTTTTGTCCACAAAAAAGAATTCTAGAGTTTTATTGCTGTTCTTATTTTGCTTCCTTTTCCTCATGTTGGCCAGTCAATTAATTGGTTGGGTTTTTTAGGTCTGTGGAACTCTGCTTCCAGGAGGGAAAGCCCTGTCCCAAATCACTGGGTTTTCACAGTGGCCAGAGATATTAGGGGGGTGCTGCAGCCCCCACCAGCTTTTGCTTACTGAAAGCGCACCCCAGGACCACCAACCAAGACAACAATCCAGATCCACACCCCTCAATGTAAGAGCCCTTGGCCCTGATCAATCAACTCAGCCCCCCTGCAACTGGCAGGCCAGGAGCTCTGAAGCAGCCCTGTGGGGGTAGTTGCTGGTTATAGCAGATCCTGCTCTTTCCCCTGCTGCTTCCTTGCCCTGGGGGCAGATTGGCTGGACTTCTTTTCCTCCCCCAATTTACCTTGAAAGCTTGATTTCCACTGACCTTTCTCTAATCTTCTAAATCCTTCCTGGCTTGATAGATGTGGAGATTGCTCCAGGCTTCAGATCTCTCATGTAGACTCATGTGGCTCGGCTCCTCCCGTCTACCCTGTGGCCTGGCTGTGGTTTTGGTTTTACACTGGTCTGTTCTTGGCTCCCAGCCTGCCATGATGAGCCCCTCCTGCTGAACTGCCTTCAGCAAAAGATGTTTTTCCTGTATTTTTGTGAGTTTGGGAGCCCTAAAATATGTTTAGAGTCATATTTTATGGGTATTTAGGGTGCCTCTGTGGGAGCTGCAAGATTTTGCTGCTTCTACCTGGCCATCTTGGTTCTGCCCCCTATATCCACCCATTGACTCTTGAAAAAGATCCCCAAAAGAAAGTTTCCTAAAATATTATAGCTAAATTCCAGAGTTCCTAAGTCATGGAGAATATATTACAAATAGACAGGAAGAAATAATTTGAGTATTGTGGAAACACAATCAAGATATCACAGGATCTAGCAGCTTTTACACTAAGGGACTGAACAGTATGGAATATGATATTCCGGAGGTCAAAGAAGCTAGGATTAAAACCAGGAATCACCTACCCAACAAAACTGAGTTTTAGTACTTCAGAGGAAAATATGATCATTCAATGAAATAGAGGACTTTCAAGCATTCTTGATGAAAAATAGCAGAGCTGAACAGAAAATTTGACTTTGAAATACAAGAAGCAAGAGAAGCATGAGAAAGTAAACAGAAAAAAGAAATCATAAGGAACTTATTAAAGTTGAACTACTTACATTCTTACATGGAAAAATTGATAATTGTAACTCATGAGACTTTTTCTATGAAGATAGTTGAATGAAACATATATGTATACATACACATATATGTATGTATAGGACGGTGTATGTGTGTATAAATGCATATGTGAGTGTGTGTATGTGTGTACAAATTGTTAACAAGAAACATCCTTAAAACATAAAGATACACTCCTAGACTTAAGATGAGTGGTTGTAGTAGACTACAAACATGCTTCAATTTGCTCCAGAAAGAAAGTGACTAACAATCACAAACTTGGATGAGGAAAGAATAAAAAATATGTGATTAAAAGAGATTATTTAGAAGAGCACATTATGCTTAGAAATACCATAGATAAAAATAAATGTTAACATCAACTATTTAGGAACCAAATAAAATAGTGTCTAGATACTGAAGGGAAAAGAAATTCAAACCATAGAGAGTATAGAATAATGGTTACTGAGAACTTTAGTTTCTGCTTTTAAGATCTAAACAAATCTAAAAGAAAGACTAAGAAGAATAACGTTATGACCTGAGGTATAATTTTTGGAAAACAATAGACATAATTTGGATCCTTACTTAATTACAGTTAAAATAAGTACTTTTTTCTGATTTCATGACATTTCTACAAAAATAAATCAGGTGTTAGGGCATAAAGGATGCATAAACCAGTGGAGGAAATGAAAATATAGGGTGTACTTACAACAAATTAAAAATGTGATCATAAAGGGAAATATGAAGGAATTATTCAGAGAAGCAGAGATTAATTAATATAATATTAATGGCTAGGAGAATGTAATGGTAATGGAATTTAAAGATCCCTTTGTATTGTCTTGGTTTTGGGGAGAAGTGTTAAAACCTAGAGCTTGTGAATCCCATTTGTGGGATAGACTTGTTGATGTGAAGAGAGAGGGCTGAACTGGGAGGAGCTGCTGTGGTGGGTTTAGAGACAGGCCCAAGTAGGGGAGGCCAAAAAACTTTTGGGAAGCAGTATTATTGAGGAAGAGAGAGAGGAGAATTGCCAGGGCCAGCATTGCTGAGAGAGAGACTACTGAGGGCCAGTTGGAGCTGCCCAGGACTTTCAAGAACGCAACGCAGAGCTGCTGAGAACTGAGGAGACATGGCTGTGTTGCCAGTATTTTGTCTGTCTGTTTTGATGTTGTTTTGCCAGATTTGTATGCTGATAAAGGACAGTGCTGTTGTTGTAGAAGTCCTGGAACCTTGCTGTTGGTTCAGAAGCTCTGAAGAAGGATTTTCTTGTTGTATGTGCACAGAAATCCTGGAAGCAGGGCTTGCTGATGTTTTCAGGGGTTCTGGGACAGTTCTGCAGGCAAAGAGTGAAATGATGAGAACAATGGCAAGGTATATTGTGGGTTTGTTAAACTTTGTCTCCCCAGGAACAGAGATTGCTGAGAACTTCCCTCTGGTCAAGATGAAGAAAAAGACCTTTCTTTGGGTATTAACTGCTGTGATGATATCTTAACCTTATTGTAGCTTAGGTGTAGATGGACTTTGTACTCTCCACTGCCCCTTTTGAGAAGGTGCTTGACATTAGCTGATGGTAATTGTAATTCAATTGTGATCCAGTGGGGGCAAACTTTTGAGTTTTTTGTGCTCTGTGACTGACCAAATGAATATATTTTCTTTATGATTGGAACCTAATCTCCATTTGATAAGAGAGACTTTGTGATTGACTAAATGAATGTACTGCCCAGGTGGAGTAGTACTCGGATTGAATTGAGGACTTACTAAATTATTGAATTATACCTGCTTAATGCGGTATTTTGATTTTCTCTTTTCTGTGAATGTTTTGCCTTAATTTGTCACTGAGTAAAATGGAGAGTTACTATGCTTGTATTCCAAACCTTGGAAGTTGTCTTTGCTTGGCATTAGAGAGAGCCAAAGGAGAGATGACAGAAGCAAAAAGTTTATCCAAGAAAATTATAACAAGATGATAACGTGCTATTATTTTTGGAAAAGAGCCAATGCTATCTTGAGGAGAAAATTTGTAGGGTGAAACCCTATCAACAACTAAAGAAAGAATGACAGAACAATGATATGAACAGGCAAATTTTTAACAAGCTAAAAATATTAAAAATAAAGACAAAAATAAAAATTCTTTAAATGTCAAAAGACCTTGAATTTCAAGGCTCAGAGTATGCTTTATTGATTTCAGATCAATTTGGCCGTGGGCATGCCCCAAGAATTTGTGTTGTTTCAGTTCAAGTAGGTCCTTAAATGCTTATTCCTATCATGTTCTCTTGATCTGGATAAATGATCATAAGGCCTTTCTTGGTTGTTTGCTTTTGGTTTCTAAACAAGAAACATTGGTGCATTCAGAATAATAGGGAAAGAGAATAGGCAGGAACTATTTTCCATTTTGGATGAAAGTCTGTTTTGAAAGCTGTCTAAATCTGACACACACTTATGAGAGGAGGTTCCATTCCTTCTGAGAAAAGTAGTCTAAGGATAGAATACAAGGTCCTCAAAAGAACAAAAATAAAAGAGAAAATGGTTCAAATCTTCCAATGCCTAAGGAATATAAATGAAAAGATCTCTGAGATCTGTCTGTACATTCACTAAATTGGCAAGGATAGTTTAAAACAAAAAGTGATGAATCTTCAGTCTGTGGGAGTCAGAGAAATTATATTCTGGAGCACAAGGATGGACACAATATTTCTATGAAGAACTTTGTGGTCTGTGAGAGTTATGGAGTTAATCCTGCACTTTCACCCAGTGACCCCACTAGAGGATCTCTGCCCTAAAGAGGTTATAAGAAACAGGGAAGCAGACCTGAGTTTTACCAAATATCTTTCTTTCACTAGCATTCATAATTGAAACACTTGGAAACGAGCTCTGTGTCCAAGGATCAACAGGTAAGGCAGCATGTGGAATGAAGCATATACACATCAGTGATGTGGGGTGAAGAGAATGCAATATTATTGAACCACCAAATATATGGCATATAAAGAAAGGTGAAAACACTGGTCTATTGGAATCTAGCAAAGAAGGAAGAATATGAAAACCAACAACATAAATCATATACACGAATTGCTCCTCTGAAATGAGGCTATGGTTATGGCAACAGGAGTGATTCCCTGAGTCACTGAAGGGTCCAGACAGACAAAACTCTATGAAGCCATAACTGCAAACACTGTCTTGGGAACAGGAAGTAAGTAAAGCTAATGTGGTCTCAAAAACAGACTAGTTCTAGAATATTTGAAAAATAAATGTTGCCCATCTACAACATTCTAGTTTTATTAAAGTGCTGATTTTGCTGATTTCTATCATATTTATGTTAAACCCTGAAGATTAAAGATGACAAAGGGACACTGACAGTCTTGAGGCTAGGAGTTAAAGTTTACTCTTTAACAATTCTGACAGATCAACCTGAAAACATCTTCCACTGTCCAGGTAGGTAAGGGGGGTGCTCAGAGTAAGGAAGCATTACTTAAACGAAGGTGATTTTTTCAATAGTCAATGAATTACTGAAGACTGCCAACATCATGGGCTCACATTGTTTGCTATGCTCTCACCCAGAATTCAGCAAGGCTTTTGGAGCTACAATTATGAGGAGCACAAGTATTTACAGCATTTCTAACCTGGTAGGCCATTAGGTCCAGCCTTGCCCTTTTGCTAAATCCCATGTTGCCGCAATAAAGGACGCATTGAGGAAAGCATGTGTTGACTCTGACATTTCTAACAATTATTCCAATGTTCTGAGAAAGTTTTCTCAAAGAGTTCCCTCAAAGGCTGATGAGACAAAGGCAATCTCAAAAGTCCCACAAATCTACAGAAAGCTAGCCCTGGGCTGTTTGGCAGCCAGGCCACTTTCTTCTCTCTGGTGTTTCCCATTTACCCTGCTTCTTTCAAAGGTTTGGGTTCTATAGATTTATGCAAAGGTATACTTCTTCAGTGAGTGAACTTCCTCTGTGTCTCTGTCAGGGAAGAAACACCAGAAAGTGTCTTCTGAGAGGTTCAGTTTAATGGAAGATGGAATCTATGATACTGATCTAATAATATCCGATCTTCAAATCCTAGATGTTTTGAATTCCATTATAGTCTGATTTGTGTCTATAATTAAACTAACTAGTGCATCCTTGGGCATCCACCAGAATCTCAAATTTTCTCTTCAGGACATGCTTAGCTCTTCAAACAAGGAATATTAATTTCTCATAGCTATCATTTGGTGGATAGAGGTGGCAAAGTGGTTTAGTGGGTAGAGTGTAGGACTTCAGTGTAAGAGATGAACAGAACTTTTGTTTCCTCAGAAAACATGTAACATATGTAATACCATAAAGTCTTTTATTTGCTGCCCAATGCAGGAAAACAAATTGATTACAGGGAAAGTCTTGGGAATGTTGCTTAACACTTCACTCAACAGAATGTGGGCGGCCTGCTTATCAGCATATGTAAAGGCGAACATTTCCTTCCCTTGTGCTTCAAGTAAAATCTAAGAATTGTGTCTTTTGTGTTCACAACCCTAAAAGCCAGAAGTTCTTTTCCACAACACTGTCTGGGATATTGGAACTCTTCTTATGTTGGTGATGAAGGAAACTTCAACATCCTGGGTTCAATGTCTTATCAATTGAGAAAATTCCTTTAAAAGAATTTATGATTTGTCAATTCTTTACTAAATAAAGTATAAATGAAATAAGAATTGGGCTGGGGCTGAAATGTGAAATGTAATCAGAGGCAGAGACCCACACAGGTGGGTTTTAGGCATTTTTGGATAGTCTGGAAACCCTGAAACTCTCAACCAATGGGAGTGGGTGGGGGAAATAAGAATCTGGACAAACTATAACAATTATGTTTTGCCTTAAACTTGCCTGCATTTATGTTATCCATCCTTGCAAGAATGTCATAAATGCCCTTCTAGGCTCAGTAGTTAATGTCAGCCTTTTGTAAGCACATTTCTCACATTAGGGTTAGGAAATGTTGAATATGTCTTCCCTGGGCACTTTGTAGTTGGGGGAAGCCAGCCTCTCAGCCTCAAATTCATTATATGTAAAATAGGGCAAAGAGCACACACTCGCTGGAGATCTCTACAAACCATCTAAGGGGACAGGACAGATTCTAGAGGGAGCCCAGTGATGAATGAGTTATGAGTTCTCCCCTAATGAACATGGAAAGCCACAGACAATCTTGGCTTGTAGATAGGTGTCCCGTGAGTTGTCTTTAACACTCAGTAGGCAAACGCAAATGGTGGAATAGTTACACAGCAAGGGAATATGGGTGTGGGGAGGGGAAGGGAAGAGGGGCTTTGTCAGAGCAGACTAACTCCAGGAGCTCCAGGAAGCCACCAGCGTGGGGATGCCACTGTCTTGGGCCATTGTGAGTCAATTAGAGATAAGTTGGTTACCTCCTCCTATTACAAGTTGAGACCATTTTTTATAAAAGGAGACAGGGGTGTCAGCTCTCCAGCTGTCTTCATTAGCCCCTTTTAAAGAGATCAAGGCAGCCACCAAACTAAAGGCATCCTTGGGTTCCAGAAGGAGGTAATCCTGTGTCCAATCCTGGGACAGAGTCGCATAGCTCCCTCATGAATTCAGAGACCAGAGATTTGAATTCTAGCTCTGGAGGAACAATCCTGTTTCAGCCCAAGAGATGGTGTCCATGGAGAGAAGAGTTATGTGACTAAGAGATGGGATTTCCTGACACCAAGCCTCCTAGAAAAGGGAGGATGGATTTCCTATAGGATGCTGAGCCTCTCCAAAGTTAGGAGATCGAGCCCTCTATAAAGGTAGAGGGGGTTTGTGCTGAGATGTCACTATACTTTGAGAGGAAAATGATAACTCGGGATGGAAGAAAACCACCCCATCATTTGGGGGAACAAACTCTGTGGATTTGTCATAAAATGCTTAGGGAGTGCAGAGAGAGAAGAAGTGGTCTCTCTGGCTACTCCAAGATTATTTCTTCAGAGGAGAGTCCAAGCTCCTAGTCCTCCAGGGCTGCACACATAAAGCTCACTAGAATGTCAGGGAGCTGTCTCCCTAGGACACGCAAGGCTCTCTTCAGAAAAAGAAGTTTAAATAACAGGATAGTCATCAGCCTGGGAGGAGGGCTACACCAGCAGAACTGGGCAACCTGGGCAACCACACATGGCCCTCTAGGTCCTCAAGTGCAGCCCTTTGACTGAAGCCAAACTTAACAGAACAAATCCCCTTCAGAAAAGAATTCATTCTGTTATACTTTGATTCAATAAAAGGTCATGCCTAAGGACCTAGAAGGCCACATGTGACCTCAAGGCTGCAAGTTCCCTGGAGTAGAAAGGAGAGGTAGTCGAGAGAGAGAGAGAGAGAGAGAGAGAGAGAGAGAGAGAGAGAGAGAGAGAAAGATTATAGGGATTCACCTGCATTTTGTAGGTGAATCCTATGCATTTTCTTTTATCCTTATTCATTTTCCATATATTTGGGGGGAGGGGGTTGAAATGAAGGCTACCCAATATCCTTCTCTACAATATGCTGTTACCACAAATGCTTGTGTGTGGAGTTCTAAACACCCGAAGATTCCTCAAAGAAACTGTTGGGATCCAAATGAGCCAAATGAGTGGGAATGGGAGGGGTACAGATGCTGCTGAGACTGAAGCCAGTCCTCCAATCCCAGGGCCTAGCAGACTGGCTCACAGGTAACAGAAAGTCCAAGTGCAGAGCATTGGAGAGTTCTATATAGTTCCACTGTACAGGATCATCAGAGCCCTGAAGAGCAGAAAGAGGAGGACCTCAGAGCTGAGCATCCCCAGACCTGGGAATCTGAATTCTTGTCTTAGTGGGCTAAAGTGTCCATTGTCATGCCACCCCCTGACTGCCAAGGTCACTGGCTCTTGGTCATTTGGTGAGGGTGACAAAGGAAAGAACTGGAACCAATCCTATGCTGGTGGTTCTCTGTTATCACCAATCCATCCCTGTCCCTAAGAAACTGTTACCAGTCTTACTAATGAGATTCTCACCCCCAGGGCCATCTTGCCCTCATTCTATGCCGGGTATTTTTTTTTCCTTTGGAAATTTAATTTCCTTGTCTCTCTGCTTCTTCTCTCCAAAGATTATATCTCTAGACCAGACACAATTTCTTTGAGGCTTTGGGTCTTCCACATACAGTTATCCTCCTTAGCCACTCATGGCTGCATCAAGCCAATCCTCTCAAGTTGACCCCATTAGACCATGTGGTCCTCTGTCCATTTCAAGCTCTCTTTCAGTGCTATCGCTGAACTACCCACTGTGGTGAGTGCAGTCTCCCCAACCTAACCTGCAAAATTTGCATGCCCAAGATTAGATTCTTCTTTCTACCCCACAGTGATGCTTGTAATTGCCAACAAGTCACATCCCAAATGGTGCCTTTATATCTCCTCATACATTAGTCTCTTCTGTCACCATTCCTGACTTTTTATTTGCACTGTCCACTGGCAAGGCAGAAGACTTGCCCTCTGACTGAATACCTGCCCTTTAGCATGTGGCTGATCATATGGCAAGATATCCTGGCTGGCTCCAGGGTGAAGACAAAGAGCTGAGGCAGGAGGGAGGGCTAAGGGGCTCCTGTCAGCATCAGAGCTTAGGGTCCCCTGTAAACTAGTCTGTCCAGC
Source organism: Pseudocheirus occidentalis (assembly GCA_028646575.1). Taxonomy (NCBI): domain Eukaryota; kingdom Metazoa; phylum Chordata; class Mammalia; order Diprotodontia; family Pseudocheiridae; genus Pseudocheirus; species Pseudocheirus occidentalis. The sequence continues at coordinate 1,248,864 of CM053599.1, forward strand.
TGCCATGTGCTCACACAGACCAGGGGTTGCCAACTGATCTGCCTGAGTTGGCAGCTTCCCAGTACCTTCTCTAGAGTAAATTCCACATTACTTACCACTTTGCTTCCATCTCGTTCAGCTTTCTAAATGATTTTTTCCTAACTTGATAACCTTCTCATAACCCTTATCTATTTAAAGCTAACTTTTGATGCTATTCCCCACCATGAAACTTTTCTTGATTGCCCCATTCCCCCTCTCCGTTGTTACTATCTCCCCAGAATATTCAGAACTTGCCCACCATTGTATAATTTGCAGCCCCGAGTAAAAGGTAAAGTCCCTGAGAGCAGGATAGTTTGGGGCATTTGATCCCCATCTCCTAATGCTTGGAAGAAGTGTTCATACCTTGTATTCTGTTCTAGCAGGGCTTTGGAATCTTCCAAGCAATGCCTTTAGCACTTTGCACCTGTACATTCAGAGCAGTGAAGGAAGTCGTTCAGTAACTCGCTCTGCCACTCATCACGCATCATTGTCATGTTCCCAGGGCTCCATGTGCTTCTGTCACTGCAGATAATCCTTAACCTGTTTCCTAAACCATGATTAACCAGGTGTTTGGGGAGTCGCTCTGAATTAACTTTGCCTGGAAAATTCAGTGATTCACCTTATCAAATGTGAGACTGCAGTCCAAATATTTGACTTCCACTGTTTTTTTCTTCAGATATTTCATGAATCTGGTATGAAAAAGAAAACAACCAAGGAATTCAGCAGGTCAGATACTGAATCCAGTTCAACTCAATAAAATGTTTGTCTGTACTGTGATGCTGCCCTCGCCACTATCCCCAACACACACACATGCTCTCAACAAGACTCTTGCTCCATCCTCTTTACTCTGGGGGTTCCACTCCCATTTTCAATGACCAGGACTAAAACTCAGACTGTAGGTCTGCCATTGGTCAACATCAGACTGGGCTTCTGATCCAGGGTCCCTAGGCCCCTTAGTGGCCATGTTGGAAACAGCACCCCTGCCCCCACAACTTCCTTGTTCTCCTCTATTCTTTGGGTTCCCACAGGGCTGAGCTCAATGGACAGCATAGGTCCCATGTTGCCAGTATCAGCAAAGGCTATTTGTGTTCTGGGGCCCTCTCCTCACTTCATTCCTAATCCTCCAGGACACTTGAAACAGAGGGTGGTGAACATTCCTTTATACTTTTCCAGGGATCTATATGTTCACATTGAAGTGTGTTGACTCACACCTTGAACAAGTAAACTCATCCCCTGGCAGGTTATATCACAGATACAAATACTATTTAAACTCCATACATGGAAGGCATCACATTATTACTAGGATTAAGCTTCTGACCCTCAAATTCATTTACCACAACTTTGCTTGCTTACTACAACTAGCGGACAGGTAGCTTAACCAAGTGGGTCTTCCTGGACAGAAACATCAAGGATCATATCCAATACTTTACTCTAGGAAATTTTCCTTCTGTTTTATTTTTATGCCCACCATCTCCTCATATTTCTCTAAAAATAAACATGAGCTTATCAGTGAGCTTGCTAGCCAATTCCTTCAATGACTAGTTGGTGTGCCCAAGCAAATTTGAGCCATAGGCGGTATTCCCTTACTTGCCTGTTGGCAATAGTGATTTTGCAATATCTTCATTCCTCCCTAATTGTCTACATTTCTTTGCTTCATTTCTCTTGTTAAAGACAGATTTTAAAAATGAGTTCAATATCTCAGCTCTTTTTGAGGCATCATTAATTTCATGCTCTTTCTCATTCATTAGTCGACCAATTTTGCTCATGTCTCACTTTTCCCTCTGGTGTTTGTGAAACACTCTCTGTCTCTTTAACTCTTTTCTTGCTTAGCCTACATGCCACCATTATTCCTTCCTGAGCAGCCTGAGTTGATTTGGAAGTGTTCATTTTGGGTCCCCCATTCCCGTCTCCATTCCCTAGGTGTTGAACCTTGTTCTGAGAAGACATTTTGGTATTTTCTGCATTTAAAGACACAGTCAAGAAGTTCCACATTTTGCTGTTTTACAGGAAGCTTTCACTGTTCTGTCACCAAGTCTTGCATCTAATTTGCCAATAAATACTCTTCAAGGCAGGAAATGTGAACATCCTCCATCCTGGGGTAAAAAATGGTGTTCAGGAGACTTAACTTCCACATTGCTGTAGTTTTCCTCAGTTTGCTGGATGTTTCCTTCAAGCTGTTCTCCCCTGACCTTTGTTTTACTGCTTATGTTGGTTCTCAGTTTCTCCCGAAGTTAAGGAGCAGCTGTGCATTTGTGCACTGGGGCAGGATGCAATCCCTGGATCAGAGGGAGACTTCCTATAACGATTGCAGGGCAAACAATGTGCATCCTTCATCATCCTATGGTTTAAGCTCCCTGGTTTCTGCAAGCCCACAATGGGCAGGAAATGCAGCTTCTCTAGGATTATAACAAAGGGTGTGTGGTGGGTCACAAGGAAGGCACTCTGTGCTGACCAGTAGCTCTTCCCCAGAGGCCACAGCTTTGATGTGTAAAGGTAGCCTCTGCTCTGCTGGTGGATCTATGCTCCCTGGAATCACAGGGTTCACAGAACCAAGAAACCTTAAAGCTCAAAGTTCAGCCCTTTCATTTCATGGATTTAAAAAACGCTGTTGGTCTTCCCTCCAAAATAGCCAGGGATACAGAAGAAATTTGCGTTTATCAGAATGTATGACTGGCATCAGTCAGCCCCAGCAAGCAGGCATGGGGTAACAAACCATGGCATGCAACACTGAAAATCCCATTTCTCTCTATATACAGAGCTCCTAATCACTGAAGGACAGCTCTTCCTCCTCCCACCACCACTATGCCACTCAAGTAAACATTGCCTGCATTATACCCTTTGGAGCTCATTCAGACCCAGTAGTGCACATGTGCAGGACAAACTGACCCAAAGCCTTTGGTCTGACCTATTCCCCATGACCAGCTGGAGGAAAATCCATTCTTGCCTTTGATTTCCGGTGATTATTAGCTACAGATTAGGCCAAAGGGTTGATTGGTTGGTTGTTTTTCTTCCACCCCTTGTAAACTGAGGAAATGCTTTGCAAAATCATCATCAGTATCATCACAGTAAGTAAGTAAGACTAAAGAGAGCCAGAAAAATCTCTCTCCAAACCAAAGAGACTCTCCTTGATTCTAAGTTAGCTCTTCTCTTGCTCCTGTCTTCTGCTGCTTGGACAGAAGAATTACTCCTCACTTGCTCCAACTGAGCATGGCCATTTCATATACACATTCACTGCACTTGTTGGTAGAGACAGTAACAATACCTCCCCAATCAGCTCCTCTCCCTTCTTGATTTCCACTTTTAGTATAACAGGTAAATGTATCTTCCCAAGGCTGATATTTGACCATTCCCCTACAGTATTCAAAACTATCTGATGGCTCCCTAAATGCAAACCTGCTCCTCCTGTTTTTTTAAGTCCTGCACAATCTGGTACCAAGTTGCTCTTCCCCTCCATTTCATCTGACTTCTTTTCCTATATTCTGTTTTGCAGTCAGACTGGCCCATTGCACATTGCTTGACCTTCACATGCCGTTACTAGCCTCTGTGCATTTATACCAGACCTCCCTGGGGCCTGATCTGTACTTTCTTCTCCTCTCAGTCTTTGAGACTGTGCTTTCCTGCAAGGCCCAAAGTAGATGCTGCCCAATCTATCATCCCTAATTCTCCTCAGCTGACAGTGCCAACTGGGATAATGGAAGTCCACTGAAGGCAGAGACTACATCCATTCTGGCTTTGTATTCCTAGCACCTGCCCAGAGCAAGCAATTATTGGATATTTGTTGAATTTAATTGAGGTTTCAAGAGCAAAACTGGTCTGCCCAAGTCCTGTGAGTGGTCAAGTAGCAGATCTGGGATGAGAGAAGCAATTCCTCTGTCTCTCAAAGTCAGGGGCCCATTTGTCATTATAATCTAAGAAATCTTTTGTTTCCTTCCCTTGTCTTTCTTTTTTATGTAAAATTGCATTTTATTATGAAAACAAAACAAAAACAATCAAGAACATTCACCAGGAAAAAAATGGGAGAGGCGCGATTAAGACAAGGTGTTTTGAAAAAGAGCCAAGCTCAATCTGGGTTAACAGTGGGGTATAGGAGCTGATGTGCTCTGCCTTGCACTAAGCTGGTGCAGGTTATCAAGGAACACAGAGGAGGCCTGTGCTCAGCCTCCGTGACCTCCCATGAAGTACTGGTCGAGTTCTGGGAATGGTTAAAGACACTGATAAGGTAGAACATGGCCAGATAAGAGTAACCAGCACAGTGAAGGCTCCTTAGTCTATAACATGAATATCTAGTCTGGGGTTAAGGCAAGGAATTTAGACTATAGAAAAGGAGAGGTGAGGAAATAGAAAGGTGTTTTCAGTTATTGATGGTTCATACTCTTGTAGAAGGATTAGACTTGGTCAATTTCTTCACAAAGGGCCAAACAAAAGGTAGAAATCACAGCAAGGCAAATGCAGGCTCTGTGTATGTGTATGGAGGGAGGCAGGAAAGAAGACAAACAAAAAACTCTCCTAACCTTGCAATTTGTCCCCATATGATATAGGTTGACTGGAAGGGTGGGATCTTCCCATACATTGGAGGTCTTCTAAAAGAATTTGAATAGTCACTTCAAGTTCTGCTACAGTGAGGGCTTTTTCTAGAAATGAGTAGAACTGGACACATATTAGGGAATCCTCCTACTCACAAATTATTTAATTATTTTTATGCTTCTTTTAAGTCTTGTGTTTGAATGTTAAAATTTCTGTTTAGCTCTGGTCTTTTCATCAGGAATGCTTGGAAGCCCTCTATTTCATTAAATTTTCAATTTTTCCCTGAAGTATTTCACTCAGATTTTCTGGGTAGGTGATTCTTGGTTGTAATTCTACCTCCCTTGTCCTTCAGAATATATTCCAATCCTTTTTTCAAGTGGAAGTCACTCAATTTTGTGTGATCTTGACTGTATCTCCATGTTATTTGAAGTGCTTCTTTATGGCTGCATGAAGTATTTTCTCCTTGACCTGAGAGTTCTGGAATTTAATTATAAAATTTCTGAGAGTTTTTATTTGATATCTTCTTTTCAAGAGGTGATCAGTGGATTCTTTCTATTTCTATTTGACCCTCTGGTTCTAGGATGTCAAGGCAGTTTTCCTTGGTAATTTCTTGAAATATAATGTACAAATTTCCTTTTTTTCTAAAATCACAGCTTTCTGGTAATACAGTAATCTCTAAATGACTTTTTCTTAATCTATTTCCCAGATCATTTGTTTTCCTATGAGACATTTCACATTAAAATTATTTCGGCTTTTTAAATTTCCCTTGATGTCTCATGGAATCATTTAGCTTCCCTTTCCCCAATTCTTTTTATTTCATTTTTTTTATTTCTCCAATTCTAATTTTTAAGAAATTATTTTTCTTCATGAGCTTTTGTACCTCTTTTTCATTTGGTCAATTTTACTTTTCAAGGAATTATTTTCTTTCATTAATTTTTGTACATCTTTCCCCCCCATTTGGCCAGTTCTTCTTTTAAAGTTCTTTTTTTCAGTGAATTTTTGTGCTTCTTTTACCATTAGACCAATTTTGTTTCATAAGGTGTTATTTTCTTCATTTTTGTGCCTCTTTTACTGAGATGTTAGTTTTCTTTTCATAATTTTCTTACATCAGTTTCATTTCTTTTCCCAGTTTTCCCTCTACCACTCTTATTTTTTCTTTAAATCCTCCAAGAATTCTTGCTAGTCTTAGATTCAATTAGAGGCTGTGGTTTTAGTGTTTTTGTATTATTGACTTTTTCTGAGTTTGTGTCTTGGTCTTCCCTGCCATCATAGTTGTTTTTTAATGGTCAAGTCCTGTTTTAATTTGCTCATTTTTCCAGCCTATTTTGTGACTTTGAACTTTGTGTTGAATTTTGGCTCTGCTCATGTAAAGGTAGGGAGGAACTGTTCCAAGCTTAAGGCCTTTTGGCGCTACATTGAAGAAGTGGTCATTGCTTTCCTACTCCATGTGTTTATCCTTACCTTGGAAAGGCCCCTGGTCCCCTGCAGCTGCACATACTATTGCCCCTTTTGGCCTGAAGCTATGACCAGGCCTCTGCTCCCTTCTGACTGATCATGAGCACTATACTTTGCCCTATAATTGTGACTCAAAATTGCTTATGGGTAACAGAATTGCCAGTCTAGTGCAAGCCACACACTAAGTACCAGCAAAGAGTCTGTAGAGTATCTTTCTGAGCAGTTGTCTGACCCCTTACCATCTCTGGACTCAGAGCTCCAGAAGGTGCTACTGAGGCTGCAACTGTCTGTATGTGTTCAGTCAAGCCTCAATTTGGATGTCACCCACCTCTCCTATGGATATCCCAACTTTTCTTAGGCCAGAAAATGTCTTATTCTGATCACTTCAAAGTTTGATTTGAGATATTATTTCATTTTTATCTTTAAAGTTGTTTTGAGGGGAATATTGAAAGAATTCAGCTGGGTTTCTGCCTCTAAACCACCATTTGGCTCATCCCCAACTGTTTTATCTTTGGACAAGTCCCTTATCTTTCCAAAAATTATGGATGTCTTTCAGCAAAACCCCAAAATATTTTCTCTATCTTCACATCTCAAAACAATATTTTGTCCCTTAGATTGATCATACATTTAATAATCCATTTCAACAAGGTATTTGAGAAATAACATGTTAGACAACTTCTGATGGGCTGCTTTACTACTGTGATTGCACCAGTGTTGCTGGTGCCATGAAGATGCCATCATTGTGCTTGTCAGGCTCTTCAGATCATATCAAAATGCAGAAATCCCATCTCTGCACAAAAATATGAGGCTGAAAAGCTAGCCTTTCATTTCTTGACATTTATGGAATAAGACTACAGTGCAGTAATGAACTGTAATTAATTGGACCATGTGCTGTGGGAAGGTGTTCATTAGTTTATTATAACGAGACACACTTTATTTGTCAAGCTTTTGCCTGATTTGATAAGGTGAAGTCTAATTAGTCGTATAACTGTTTTATTTTTCTCAGTAATGAGCATATGCCTAAGGGCTTATTGCAAAAGGGGGCATTTTTAGAAATCCAAAAAGTGTGTAGATCAAATTACAATCCGAGGGAAGTTTCAAAGTTTTTCCTTCAAGAGTTGAGTTGGTTGCTTCTCTCACACTGCAAAGCTGGGAACAGTTTGAGACCTCCTGGTGTTTTCTGCAATTCAGTTCAGCCTGAGAATGTTACTTCCCTTTCCAGGATATTTATAAATAACAGAACTCCAAGGTATTACATCTATGTATACCATGATACCTCATATACACTGCCCTCTCACCATAACTAAAAGGCCATTTGATCTCTTGAGAGGTGTTGGATGATGAGAATGTCATCTCCAGATAGAGATGAGAAGGCATAGAAGAGACTGCCTTAGACTGGGACTTAATCAGAAGACTCTGGTCAAGCTTTTGCTTCATAGGGTAGGAAGCATGGACTTTGGGCAGATGGTGCTTCCTTGTAAAATGAAGATTTTAGGATGTGATCTTTCAAGGCCCTTCCACTTCCGCCAGTCTTCATTTTACAAATAAAACACCTACTGGAGAGTTTTCTGCAACTACCCATGTGAAGAAGGTGCCTGATGCAGTCAGGCCTCAGGTCCTTACTCCAGAACCCCCAGTACACTCCTGCCATAAAGAGCACATCTAGGATGAGTCCCTTGGTTTCTGAATCCCCACCACAGGTGCCCTCTGTGAGACAGTGCCAACATGACTCTGGCCATGGTTGCAGGAGCTAAGTCACAGAACAGCAGCTTAAGTCTATCCAAGCTACTGTCTGAATTATGCTGTCACAGGGCTGCTCAAAGTCCAGAAGGACAAATGCACAACTCTTTAGGCAAAGTCACAGAAAAAGATTTCCCAACCCACTGAGAAAGAAGCAATATGCAGCAATTCAAAACTCTAAACTCAAGCCCCAATTGTTCCTTATCCTGCTGCAGTCCTATTATATTAGTCAATCTATTGAGTCTTTTCATTGGGCAGCTAATATGACACCATTGCTATTTAATAACAAATTTGTTCAGTTTTCACTTGCAATTAGGGGATATGACCCATCAATTAATTGGAAAAGGAA
>CM053599.1:1257449-1278817 GCA_028646575.1 Pseudocheirus occidentalis
CGGGTGTGAAAGTGCCTTGCAATAGCTTAGCACAGACTTACTCTGTGTGATAGACCCCACGTGGCGAACTTGAACTTAGAATAAACTTTACTTTTTCCTTGGCTGAGAAGACTTGAGTGGAATTCTTTCTGCAGGACCTGTCATGTGGGTATTTTGGGGTTTCAGGCAGCCCTAACCCTCTTTGGGCTCCTCTTCAACATCACCACTGAAAAGTCAGGATATCTCTGCTCAGATGCTTCAGGGGAAAGGGGTTGTGGCGGTTGAGACAGTATGCCTTTAAGACACACTAAGTGCTTTCCAAAAGCATGGGGGATTTCAGCCTTCTGTGACTGTCCCAAAGTAGCATGATAGCTGAATACCAGGGCAGGTGAGCGGGGGCCTCTGGGGATGAGGAGAGCTTTGGACTCTCCTTCCATCCCATCAGATGTTTATACTCTCTCCAGACTAGGGAGAAAATCCAGGCAGTAGTTAGACCAGAAATAAAAGTGACAGTGTCACAAGGTATAGCTAAATGGTTCAGTGGACAGAATGCTGGGCCTGCAGCCAGGAAGACTCATCTTCATGAGCTTGAATCCAGCCTCAGACACTTCCCAGTTGGGTGACCCTGGGAAAGTCACTTCACCCTGTTTGCCTCAGTTTCTCATCTATAAAATGAGCTAGAGCAGCAAATGGCAAACCCTCCAGGATCTTTGTCAAGAAACCCCCAATCAGGGTCACAAAGAATGGGACACAACTGAACAGCACCAGATTGTAAGATCTGAGCTCCAGAGCCCTAAGGGACCTCAGGGGCTGTTTCTTCAATCCCTTTATTTTGTCAATGTGAGGATGGAGGCAAGGTTGGTTAATTGACTCTACCAAGGTCACACAGTAGGAAGAGTTGGAGCAGTGTTGAAGTGTGTTTTTCTCTGTAAGGACCATTGTGTATTTATCAGGAGTTTTCTAGGCTCAGTGTCCTGGACCTGCCTATGTGAATACGCAGAGGCAGAAATCATGTTGTTTCAAGTCATTGTGGAAGCATGGGTGCTCACCTTGGAGAGGCCAGCCATGGGAGAGCTTCTAGTCAGAGACATGGCTCTGGAGGAAGAGGCTCAGCCAGCAGCAACTTTGGGGAAGGCTCAGCACGTACTGCTCTTTTTCCGCCTTTCCCTAGGAAAAACCTTAATGATCTCTTCCAGCTTCTGGGCTTCCCCCGGAAAGAGATCACCAGCACCATCACTCAGCAGCATCATATGCTGCTGTGTTTAAGGTGCCCTCCCATCCAAGCCTTTCCAGGAAGGCCCTTCAATACAGAGGACAAGAGCAATGATCGTTCTGGGATTCTAGAGGCTGAGTGGGGAAGACCCAAAGCCGGAGGCTGGAAGAAGGGCCAGTACAGAGGCCGAGGGAGGCCTGATCCTTGGCCTGAGTTCCTGCCTCACCTCTTTCTTGCTGCCATCCCAGCACTGCTGCTGCTGGGCTGCAGCCACAAACACCTGTGCTCTGGGCATCACATCAGCCCAAGAATGTGGCTGCCCTCTCTTCGATCGTTGAAGTTCGGGCCTCTGAAAACACCTGCCTTCTGTTGCTGCCACTCTTCAGCACTTCCTTTACTTTTCAGTGAAGCAGCCACCTTTACCACAACCACAGGCCCCACCATGGCCCTCCCTTTCACCATCTCTGCCATTCTCCACTTTGTTCTAACCCTTACCCTCACTCCTCCCCACTAGATCATCTTTCTCTTTGCTGCTAAAATGAGAAATCTTTTGAGGCCTGTAGAACCGGATGATGACTGAGAATGTTGGAGGGGGACCAAGGGAACATTGGCCCTGAAACAGTGGAACCATTTCCTCTTTACCTCCCAGCCTTGTAGGTCATGTGAGTCTGACTACCTGGTTGAATGGTAATTGGTATGTGCGCAGTTCTCAGTACCAAAACAGATGCTTCAAGCTTCGAATCATGCATTTACAATTTGGTAATTTAATTTGAAACATGATGTATGGTGCTGAGCTTAAAAAGCGTCCAGAAGTGCTGCTCCACATTTCCCAAGTAATCATGACTACATATTAATTAGGAGGGATGTGATGCATGTTGAAAAGAATTAACAATACCCTTTTCTTTGCCATGGACCAATGGGCAGGAACAACTCCATGACAGCCGCTTTGCTTCTCATCAGCTAGTCCTTTTGCCGAGCCTCTTTGGGGATCTGGCTCATGCATGCACTGCCACAGGGGAAGTTCTGGTACGAAATATTGTCTCTGGCATGTGTGATGCCCACAGACTTCCTAAGTGCTGCTGTTTGTTAACTAGGACACCTCAGGGACCAAGGCTCCTGCTGTCATGCTCAGTTCTGGTGCATCTGCTGACCTTTAAGGAGACCATCATCTCTGTGCGCTCCTGAGAAATTCTTCCTATAGCTCTAGAGAAACGTGTCAGGCACAAAAAAAGAAAGAAAAATATCAGCCACAACCATTAGGTAGTGTGGCCCCAGTACCTCTTGGGCTAGGGGGCTTCTGATTAGCAAGGAATTCTCTTTTAATGCTGTCAGAAGAGAGGAATCAGTTGTTGCTGAGAAGGCTTTGGAGGGAGGCTAATTTAGATGAGTCTTTCCTTTCACTCACATCTTTAAAACTCCTCACTGGCCTACTCTCCAAACCAGATTTATTCAACTCCAACTGCAGGCAGATCATTCTGTTGGGCTCCAGGGGAATAAGACCCTCCAGGTAAGAACCTATTGATAGAAAGAGGAGAAATGAATGTGGACAACATTCTAGAATATGCCTACAAACATGTCAGCTCCTTATAAGGAGCAGTATGGAATGACAGGTGGACGGCAGCTTGCCATCAGGGATGTGTTTAAGCAAAGAAAACAAGCTTGGCTCCCGGAACAAGTTATTTCTGTGAATGCTCCCACTATCACTCATTGGCATGGGGCATCAATCACTCATTCGGGGGGGTCAGCAAATATTTATTTGGTATTTTCTTTTCCCCAGTTAAGTGTAAAGCAATTTTTAACATTCAGTTTTAAAACTTTGAATTCCAAATTCTCTCCCTTCCTCCCTCCCTACTCTCCCTCACTGAGAAGGCAAGCAGTTTGATATGGGTTATACATGTGTAGCTATGCAAGACATTTCCACAATAGTCGCATTGTGAAAGGAAACATGGACAAAAAGAAAACCTCAAGAAAATAAGGAAAGTTGATAAAAGGATGTTTCCATCTGTGCTCAGACCCATCAGTTCTTTTAGCTGTCTTGGATCAGCCTATTGCTGAGAACAGCTAAATCATTCTGTGCTAAACACTGGGGGAACAAAAGAAGCAGAAAACAGTTCTCACTATCAGGTAGCTCACAGTCTAATGGGGAGACAGCATGCAAGCAATATGTAAACAAGCTAAATGGGTGATAATCAGAGGACAGACACTAGAAGCAGGAAGGTTTCTTGTAGAGGTCAGAAGTTCATCTGGAACATGAAAGAACCCAAGGGATGTCAGTGGACAGAATTGAGGAGGGAGAGCATTCCAAGCATGGGGATGGCCAGAGAAAGCAGCCAGAGCCAAGAGAATGAAGAGTCTGGTTCATGGGATGGTTGGTGGTGGGGGGAGCATTTGACCAAAGTATGCATGTCAGGGAGTGAGGTGTAAGAAGCCTGGAAAGGCAGGAGGGAGCTAGGTTATGAAGGACTTTGAATACCAAATGGAGCATTTTGTATTTAATGATCATGGAAACTTTACAGAATCACCACAGCTGGGGGGTAGGGGGAAAGGAGATGACATTATTGAGCCTGCACTTTAAAAAGTCACTTTAATGGCTGAATTGAGGATAGATTGGAGTAGAAAAAAAGACTAGAAGCAGGCAGACCCACCATAAAGTTACGGCAATCCTCCAGGTGTGAAGTGATAAGGGCCTGGACCACAGTGGGGGCAGTGTCTGAAGAGTGTCTGAGGACGATCATGTGGAGATGAAATCAATAGGCTTTGGCCTGGGATTAGTTATGGAGAGGGGGACGCACTGAGGAATCCATGATGGTTCCTAAATTCTACGAGCCTAGGGGACTGGGAAGATGGTGTTGGACTCAACAGCAATAGGAAAGGCAGGAGAATAAACATGGGCTCTCTACTTTTGCCATTCTGGGAGTCCCATCTCTTTTTATGCATTCACTCATAACCTCTGGGTCAGTGATTCTTTCTCAGATCTGCTTGGGGATGACAGGGCTCCCATACTTTCTCAGCTCTGCTGTGGGACAGCAGGGCTCCCCACAACTGGCTCCCCACAAAAGGGGACACAGAGATATATATCAGAGACTGTACAAAGGCCAAATCAGCTGGCCTTGGTAATGGATAGGCTATGGCAGGAGAGAGAGAGAGAGGGAGGTGTTGAGTATGACACCCAGGTTACCACCCTGGTATCTGTAAGTGGGAGCTCCCTGGAGAGCACAGATTCAGCTTGGGAAATGTTGGGTTTAAGAGCCTGTGGGCCATCCTGGCTGAGCCATCCAAGAGGTCAGAGGAGAAGTCAGGTCTGGGGAAATGGCATCAGCATAGAGATGGGCATTGGGGCCATGGGAGCCGATGAAATCACCAGCAGCCTGGACAAGGGAGAACCAGAAATGATGAATCCAGTAACTGAGTGTTTGATAAACTGGGAATCACAGCTGACCTAGGTAAGACATAAAAGGAGTCTGGCCCAAGTTAGCCTTGAACTAGCACCTGGTACCTAGTCAGTTCTACATTCTAAATGAAGAGGTGGCCTTAATATCAAAGATCCTGGAAAAATAGAAAAGACAGGTAAAGTGCTTCTCCTAGGCATGGGTAGTGACATTCTTAGCCAGACAAATGGTAGAGGCCTTTGCAGAACATAAAATCAAGAACTTTCATTGCATGAACTGAATAGATTCTGAACAAATCAAATCAATGTACCTCAGATAAGAAGGGGAGAGGGCAGATGAGCAGGGGAGGGGAAAATCTTTGTGTCAACTTTCCCTATAAAGGATTTGTTATCTGAAATTGATAAATAATTATGAGATTTATCTATATGTATGTAAATATGTCTATATGCATACCTGTATGTGCACATATCCATATAGGCATGTGTGTATGTTCATCAGCAGAATTTATTCTTCACTCTACAGACTTTCTTCTCACCCTGCAAGTTCCCTCCATATTGGAAGGACACTAGCCCTGGGGGCCTCCTAAAGAGAATGACTAGGCCATTCCTAACTTGATTCCTCTCTGCTCCACTGCTGACACTTCAGTTTTTCTTTATGTCCCCCCACCCTTCCTCAACGAGGACCTTTTCCCCTTGTCCCTTTTATCCTGCTTTTATGTGTGATCTTTCTTAATTTGAATGTAAGCTTTTTGAGGGCAGGGACTGACTTTCTGCTTAAATGCTTGACTTCTATGAAATCAAAAGCCACATTCAATATTGTTTTTGTTATTTGCCCTTTCTTTTCAAAGATTCATGGGTGAATTAGATTTAAGTGAGGCAGAGCTGTAAAAAATCCTCAGCCTCACTCTTTCTTCCAGGGTCATCCAAGTCCAGTGTTGAGACAAAAGTCAAGATGACCAGCAATGGCCCTGGGGTGCAGTGGATGACCTTGGCTGCTTACATGTCTGACCAATCTCTAAGTATTCCACAGCCACTGCTTTGGTCACATTCATGGTGTTGGAATGAATTGTTCTCATTCATCCATTTTTCCCCAGGAAGTCTTTGTGTGCTTGAGGTAAACATCCCCCTAACTCACTGACAAGTTTGAGACCTGTTGGGTACTTTCAGTATGGTTTAGCCCATCTGTTGAGATGATTTTGTGTTACATATGCTAGACCTTCTTGGAGTCACAGGTGAGAGTTGGGTGAAGGTGAACGCTGAAGCTGAGCAGCTCTGAAAAGGGCTTCAAAAATCCTCCCACTAGCAGTGCTAGTCCTCCCCAAACATCCCATGCACTCCCATATTTCAACAGATAAGCAGTCAAAGGACATGAGCAAACACTTTTAAAAAGAATAATTGCAGATTATAAATATCTATTTGGAAGAATGTTCCAAATCACCAATAGTAAGAGAGGTACAAATCAAAACAGCCTTGAGGTTTGAAGTTGTAAACTTCAAATTGGCAAAGGGGTCAAAAGATAGGAATGATCAGTGCTGGAGCAGGGTTGACAGGCAATGGAGCTATGAAACCACACAACCATTTGGGGAAACAGTTTGGGCTTATGCAAAAAAAATGACTAAAATATGCATATCCTTTGACAAGACCCTCAACTTAGCTGATGTTAGTCATGGCAGACTCTTCATGATCCCATGGACCCTTCTGTCCTCCACTATCTCTGAAGTCTGTTCAAGGTCATGTTGAGTGCTTATGTGACACTCTCTAGCCATCTTATCCTCTGCTGTTCCTTTCTCCTTTTGCCTTCAATTTTTCCCAAGTGTAGTCTAAACATTAATTGTAGTACTGGTCATTTGGGAGGCCATTGATAAGAACAAAGTCCCTGCCTTCACTCAAACTCTTAGAGTAGCACTGTTTGCAATAACAATGAGTTAGAAGCAAAGTAGATGCCAATCGGTGGTGGGATGACTAAACAATACGCATGAATGAAACTATGCTATGAGAAATGAGCAATGTGAAAAAAGAAGAAATGAGCCCTATGGCAAATACATGGGGAAAAAAGCATGGGAAGAGCTGCATCAACTGAAGAAGAGCAAGGTAAATAGTCAAGAAAATGACCACTACCATAATAATGACAGCTTACATTTATGTAGTGATTAAAGTTTCTAAAACTCTTTGCAAGTATCTCATTTCACCCTCACAAGAACCTTGGGAAGGAGGTCCTGTTATTATTCTTACTTTACTAATAATAAAATTACAGCAGACAGAGGTAAAGTGACTTGACCAGGATCATGCAGCTAGTGAGGGTCTGAGGCTAGATTTGCACTCAGGTCTTGCTGACTCCAGGTGCAGCTCTTTCTTTACATGCTTTAGGTATTCTAGAACATATTTGTTTCAGAAAAGGAATATTGTCTATTGTCTTCTGTCTGCATGTTTGGAATTTTTTTGTAGGCATTGTCTTTACAATCTTTAAATAATCCATTTAAAATCATTTATGTGGGACAGGACTTTTCCCCATTAGTATTTCACTTATAGCTTGTTTTATTTATACTTCTAACATCAAATTATTTTAAGATCTGTATTCCTAGTTTTGTTCTTTGGAGTATTTGACATTTTGTATCTAGATGCTCCCTTTGGATTTTCAGTTTTGCTGGCATGTACTTCTGTATGGTGGTTTCTTTTCATTTCTTTTATTTCCTCTTTATTATGATATATTTTCATTTTTGTAATTGGGTTTTCCCTTCTATTTCTTTATTATTTTAGTTAATAGTTTATCAGATTGTTAGTCTTAAAAATGCTAGCCTTTATTTAAAAACTCCATCAACTGGGGCAGCTAGGTGGCGCAGTGAATAGAGCACCGGCCCTGGAGTCAGGAGTACCTGAGTTCAAATCCGGCCTCAGACACTTAACACAAAAAACTAGCCGTGTGACGTTGGGCAAGTCACTTAACCCCAACTGCCCTCCAAAAAGCAAAAAAAAAAAAAAAATAACTCCATCAACTATATTTTGAACTTTTGCTATTTCTGTAATTTTCACAATTTCTTATTTTTGTACCTGGTTTGGTGATACTAATGTGCTCGTTTTCTAGTAATATTAAATGTCTGCTGATCTTGAGGAGACTTTCTTTTTCTGTTTTGATAATATACATTTTCAGAGGTGTGGATTGTCCTCTGAAGACTGCTTTTCCTATCTTCCACAAATGACTCAGATTTTGATCCTCACTTCTCAACTCTCCCTCAGTGGTCACAGAGCAGGAAGCTCCTTTGAACTGGAAACTTCCTTTAAAGGTGGCTCTCACCCTTCCTGCCAATTCCATTTTCCAAAGTTACTCTCCTTGACCTTGATTCCATAGAACAAAATGGCCCCATGATGCCATCCCAATTTCAGTTTCCTTTGGGAGGTTCTCTTCCTTCCTTCCACTGTAAGCTCCTTGAAGGCAAGGACTCCAGGGCTTAGAAGAGCATCTGGCATATACTGGGCACTTAATCAAGTTTTATTGAATTCAAAATGTCTCCCATATTTTTGAAGCCAGCATCATTCTTCATTTTTCTGTTTGTCCTTTCACTCGTTTATTATTCAGGAAGGTATCACCCAATTTTAATATAGATCCAGATCTTTTGTTCATATTTCCTCAATCTGCTGTTTTATTGGGTCAGGATCTTTAAAAATGGGTTTGTTTTGTCTATCTGTATTTATCTTTGATTTCTTTCTATGTTGTCAGAGGATGAGATTTTGTAAACATACTGTGAGATGTTAAGATATATATATATATATATATATATATATATATTTATTTAATTAATTAATTAATTTCTTTATTATACGTATAACTAATTTCCCCCATCATTTAGAAGCCACCATAGGTCAATAAAATCTACTGCAGGAAGAAACTACTGGAATCCAGGGAAAGTACTGATAAATAAAAGTATGTATAGAATGATCACATACATATACACACATAGATATATACATACATATACACACATTTGTGTCTAAGGGCAGCCATGGTGGGGGAGGGAGGAAAAAAACTGCATGATGATTTTATTATATATTTAAAAGGAATAGCAAGCTGTAGCTAACAGATTTGCCATTTCGTGTGTGATCATCTTTTTAAAATTGTACTGTTATGGAAATGCTTCTCTTATTCCATAAATTAAAAATAAAATAAAAATTTTGTTTAAAACAATCTACTGCAGAGGGACCAGGCTATTACTTGCCTTTTCTCTCCCTCCTCTAAATGTCTTCTTCCCATATCTATCTTTACTTTCTTTCTTCAGTATTCTTCTTCTGGCCTTGCCTTTTCTTTTCTTCCATTTGAGTGTATTTTTTATTTGTTCAGATTTTGGTGAGTGGGATGGGATGGGAGAACTTCCTCACACTCCTTTTTGTTCTCCCATCTGCCCAGGCACAGTTTGGTTCCAGTCAATGGTTCTGAATTTATTTAGCATAAATATAATTGATAGATTCTATATTCCAACCAAACTGTCCTATTTGTTTTCTGAATGAGGAATTCTATCTTCCACCTCTATCCTTGTACATAGACAGTTATCTATACTTGTTACAAGCTCCTTCTTACACTCCACACATTACTATCTGTCTTCCTTGCAAATTCAGCTCAGGCACTACCTAGGAAATCCTTTCTGATTCCCAGAGTTATTAGTGATCCCCCCCTTATCTTGTACTTACTTATCATTGTACAAGTCATTACCCAAGAGCCCAACAAAATATAAGCTCTCTGGGTGTGTGTGTGTGTGGGGGGATATGTATGCTTTCGTTTTGCATCCTCAGGACTAAGAAGATTTTCTTGCACATAACACTTGCTCTTCTAAATATTTGTTGAAATGAATTCAATTGAATTTAGAAAATAATTCAATGACTCCTGACATGAGGACACAAACACAGAAGGTGGGTGGCTATCGTGGCTTCTGTCTCTCTGTGTGACACATCCCTCTTCTTGGTAGATTCTTCTCCTTTTGGGTGCTGTCCTTTCATATGACTTCTTCAGAATTCCTTGTTGGGAACATGTCATGTGTCTCACTCTCACACACCATGAACCTCTCTGTAATCACTGGAGAATTCTAGTAATTAATTTCTTTCTTTGCTCATTTTATTTTTTATTTCATTTTTCCAATTAAGCATTTGTTTTTTCTCCTTATTAGTCCTAGTAGCCTTTGAATAATAATAAAAAATCACTAAAATGTATGCATAGATAAGCGGAACATATTCCTCCACTGAGAACATCCAGAAATATCTGTCTAATTCTGAATATTGAAGCCATCAGCTCTCTGTCAGGATGTTGGTAACACTCTTCCTCATCTGTCCTCTGGAATCATGATGGGTGATTTTGTTGGTCAGACTTACTAATTCTTTCAAAGTTGCTCCTTTTCATAACCTTGTTGTTATAGTAAAATTTATTTTGCTGGTTCTTTTCCTGTCACTTCGCATCAGTTCATATATGAATTCCCACATACTTTATTGGGCTTCATGGCTGAAGTTAGAGCAAGGATCTGGGTTTGAAGATTTACAGAAAATCAGTCACTTAACCCTGTTTGTCTCAATGTCCTCATCTATAAAATAAGTTGGAGAAGGAAATGGGAAAACCCTCCAGTGTCTTTACCAAGGAAACTCCAAAAATGGGGTCATAGAATAGTTGGGTATGACTAAGATGATTTCTTGAGCTCTAAATCCTGTCATACAAGGTATGGAAAGGCTGACCCTCCTGGCTTGGTGAACGTCCTTATGGGAATGAGTGAGGTTTTAACCATTTCTCTCAGAGCTCAGTGTGGTGCATTGACCATAATACATACTCAAGTAAGCTTGGTGTATATATTTTTTTAAAGTATAAGTGAGGAAAAAGTTGCAATTTCTCCTGGTTCACTCACTCAATGACATAGAGAACAGAACAGAAATTTGATGGGGTACTCTTTTTGACTCTGGATTCTACCCTGGAGATAAGCAATGTGTCCAGAGGTGGAAGACTACCAGGAGTTAGAGATCATGCTCTAGAAGGGTCTGTTAAAGGATCTAGGAAAAGAAAAAACTAGGATATAGTATTCAAAAGGATGTCTCAACAAGAAGCATTAGTCTTGGTTTGTTTGGTTCCAAAGGGCAGAGCCCGAGCTACTACATAGCCTCCAGTGGGGGCCCTCCATGCTCCAAGATTAAAAATGAGCTTTTGGCCCCTGTCAAATCAGGACTGATCTGTACATGGTCAGTCCAAGAGGAATGAGGCTGCTATTCACATTATTAATAGAAAACCTAAAGAAAGGTCCTTATCAATCAATGTGGTCTTCAAAACACTACCTCAAAATTGGGCTTTTCATCCAAGAGCCCTTCAGTGACTAGTGACCCCTCTGAAGAGAGTTGGAAAACTCTTCTCTCTGTCTTTTTGTGCAGACCTATACAGCAAGCATATGATGCACAGGTCCCAGGATGCCTCATTGGTGAGAGAATGATTTTGTTGAATGTGAAAGGCACCCAAGGTTAAATTATGATAGTCACCTTGGATTAGGGATCTAATAAATTTGAATTCTGTCTCTGCCATTGACCACCAGTGTGCTTACCTTTCTGGTCTTCAATTTCTTCACCTGTAAAGTGGAGTGATGCTTGCCCCATGTACAAATTTATAGGATTTTGGGGGGCAAACTGCTTATAAATCATGATATGTTATAAGGAGCTGAAATGAGCATAATTAGGAGGCTGTTTAAGGTTTCAGTTATGTAATAGCATCCAAGAGAAATGTAAGCAATGGACATGGTCATTGTGGTGTTCATCTTTGAGCTTTCAATGGGGAAGTCTTCAATCCATCTTCTAGCAGCATACAGGGGTCTTCTTCCAGCTTTTCCTCTGTTCTTGGCCCCTCATCCCTTGCTCATCCATCCACACTGAGATAACGAGCTCCTTGCATCACTGTGCCAGCCCTAGAAGATCAGGGGATTCATTATTCTGTCACGGCTATGCTATTTTGAGTCTTCTCTCCAGCTGGTGAGGGAAAAGCATCAGAGCAAAGGAGGCGGTCGCACGTTCTGAGGCTGGCGGGGGAGTCATCATTCCCCAGGTGCTGGAATGTTCCCTCTTCCATATGAAGACTGCAGTGGATTGCCTGGTCCCAAATTAATTTCTCATATCAAGAATTATGTCCCTGATCTCCTTGCCTGGGAACTTCCTGCCACCTGGTTGGGGAAACTGTGCCACATCAGCAAGGTAAAGAAATGCTTCCCCATGAAGCCTCCCAGAGCAAGCTGTGACTGCCTTCCCTGCTTCTCTGGGCCCTCTGCAGAATGTGGAGTCGAAGTTGCTATTGGTTTGGGCCTTTCTACATGCTTGGTTGATGAGTGTTTCCAATGGGTCCTTTATCTTTGCCAGCTACATTTTATGCTGAATTTCTTATAGTTTTCAAAGACAAAAAAAAGCAATCTACACTCACTAACATTTTGGTAGCTTGGCAAGTCGGCGAGGTTTCCCAAGGTGTCTACTTGGAACAAAGGAATCTCTTGAACAATCAGAAATGTAGATGATTCTTTAATGAGTGTGGAAAGTATCCACAAATCACCTACCTGAAGGTTGGAGGGGCTTGTAGATTCTTGGACTGGGAAACAAAGCCAGAACCTTATGTTTATATGACACCAAGCACTGCTTCCTTCTGATGACTTTGGAGAACCAATACTGTGAGAACTTGGATGGAATCTGTGACTTTGAGGAACTCCCCTCGGAGAGTAAGTTCAGGCATTGACCTGCAGGGTAGAAAAAATGTAATCACTGTGTCCAGCCCCAAGAGCATCATGGCTCTAATGCCCCATCCCTACAGTTTGGTAGAAGGAAGCCCCTCATGTAAATAGAGGCGTCTATTTGCCCAAGAACCTTGGAAATAATAATGCTTCCAAACCAGTGCCCTCAGCTGTTGTCCAGGAAACCACCATAGCTGAGCCCTGTTCCTGAACAGGTTGTAGCCACGACCACTAGAAAAGTGAGGAAAGAAAGTTCTGGTCACAAGTCCTTGACCCTGTCCAATGAGTCAATGTCAGAAAATGATACGATTTTATCAGTGGAGGCATTGCTAGAGAAGACATATTAATATGTGCTTTGCCACTGCACTCTAGAACCCTGGGGCCTTTCTGTCAAGTTGAAACCTCTTCAGTGTGTTGCCCCCTCCTCCCACCTTAGAATATGTGCTTGAAGAGACTAGGGCCTGATGACTTTCTGTTTGCATCCCAAGAGCGCTATGCACACAGTAACTGCTTAATTCATGCTTCATCCATCCATCTATCCATCCATCTATTCATCCATCCATCCATCCATCCATCCATCCATTCATCCATCCACCCATCTACCCATCCATCCATCCATCCAGCCAGCCAGCCAGCCATCCAGTCAGCCAGCCACTCATCCAGCCACCCAGCCATCCATAAATCCATCCAGTCATCCATTTATTCCTTCTTTGGTTCATGTTGCTTCACCTAGACTTTACACTGGAATTCTCAAATTATATGTCATGTCATGGACAAAGGAATCCCCAACTCCTATATAGCCCTAAAGGAGGTAGGTAGATAGAATATACATAGCTAGATGTGTGTGTGTGTGTGTGTGTGTGAGAGAGAGAGAGAGAGAGAGAGAGAGAGAGAGAGAGAGAGAGAGAGAGAGAAATAGATCATATTTAGTGCTGCCTTTATTTTGACCCAAGGAAAATGTAGAAACCACAGAAAGACTTCACAACAGTTCTTAAGTAAACAACAGATGATTTTCCTTCTCCATAAGGTTCTGCTTTTCCTCAGGGTCCTAAAGATCTCTATTTAAATTCCTTGTAAGGAAACCGAATTTGGGGCCCTACCCTCAACATCCTAGGAGTTCAGCTTTCACTCATAGGGCTTCATATGGATATTTAACCTCATGATGCTATTCTAAGGACTTTGATTACCAGACAAGAAAACACACTTAAGGCTTTTTGACCAGCAATTCAATCTATTCAGGTCAACATTATATGAATAACTGTCATGGGGAATTACAAAGTCCAGGTTGCTGATTCCCTCCTAACATAGCTTTGGCCTCTTCTTGTACCTTCTCCTTCTCACAGCACTGGACATCATATACACTAGTTTCTTCTCTTTCCAGGAAGTTTAGTTCCAACAGAAATTCCCCTTCCCTGAATGGGATCCAGATCCCAGACCTCCTAGATTTAGGGTTAAAAGGCAGTCCCACTTCCTCCCTCCCTTCGCTTGTTCAGGAACTAGGCCCTCCTCTTAGCAAGACCAGCGTGGTCTAGATATTGGCTTCCTGAGCCATGTAGGTGAGGACTCTCTACTTAGCCAGGTGCTTCTATCACAAGAAAATTGCTAGGAATTATTCTTGGGGAGGGAGGAAATACCCTGATGTGTTCACACACATAGATACTCTTTTTTCCTCCCTCCCTCCTTCTGTCTCTCTGTCTCTCTCTGTCTCTGTCTCTCTCCATCTTTTGTGATCTCATGAACCATGTGGAATGGCTGGTGGAAAGGAGGAAGCCATTTGTAAGCTGTCTCCTATAGGAGAACATTAGGGAGTAACTCTTCTCATAACTATTTACCATCCCTAGAGTCTGGTCCCCCAAGCTAAGCTTGATGAATACTCAGGAATACTCCCCTTTGTCAAACACTCCAGAAGGAAGACAGCTCCTCAGTCAGTACTTCACAAAGTTAAGTGAGGTCACACCTTTGTTAACTAAATTGCTGTGTCACCAATGAATCATGTTCTATATTCAACAGTTCTGTGTGCTCCCTAGCAGCCCTGCCACTGCCCTATTCTTGCTGGTCTTCTCTCTCCATTAATCATTCATGGATGATGCCCCTGCTTCAGAAATGAGACCTGGCAGGGAGATGTAGCTCTCCTCTCCTCCTTGAGACTCATCCCTAGACCATGCTAGACATAATCCATGGTACAAAGGCTAGAGTCCTCTTGGGCTTGGGCTTCCTATCTCAGCTTTATATTTTACCACCTCTGTGGCTTTGGACAAAGAGATCCCTTACTTTTGTTGCCTCACTTGTAAAAACTGGAGTTTGGAGAAGATGGAGTATGGAAGGTCACTTACAGTTCTTAATTTATGATCCCTTAATCCTAAGACTTGGGAGAAAGGGAAGAAATTCAAGTTTCTGCTTCTAATCTTTTCTGTTAATTAGTTACGATTAACCAAAATGCCTTTCTTAGGTACCTGCTAATTGCCACAAGGCATGCTAAGAGCTTGGGACTCTAGACAAGACTGATGTCTCTACCTCAAGAAGCTTATGTGTTCCCTAGGTGAATACCTATGGAACACATCCTGGCCACCTCTGTGGCCAGTCATTTCACTAAGCCCAGTCTGGCCATTGAAGGTAGCAAGGGCAGCTCCATCCTTGCCTCAGGGCTGCATCCCAGACTGCTTTTCTGTGGCCACAGCAATGGGAAGGATGTAGCACAGCCCAGGCAGTCCATGGCCAGTCAGCTGCTCCTGTCAGAGAAGACTACAAGACTGATGACTTTTCCAATGCCACTGGGCGGTCTCTTTAGTATAACCATTCTCCAGTGATTCCCAACCTTTGGAATACTGACCCTGGGCCCCTTTCCCATCTCACACATGACTCTGTCAGCTTGGACTAACCTGGCCTGGCATCTGGCTCACTCTCCTAAATGGAGGTTTCTCACCTTGGTCCCCATTAAGGACTCTGAATGCCATCACCATGGCACCACAGGGAAGTTGATTGGCTTTGTAGCAACAATGATAGTATCAATCACACTCTGGTTCCAGATCTGGAAAGTGGTGTTTGGGGAGGAAGAAGACTCCTGTGCAAGGACAGCTAGGAAGATGACGAGGGTGGGATAGAAAGAATGGCTGGGACTGACTTGACAACTCAGGCCCCAGAGATCCAGTCTAGAGAATACAGCATGCAAATGAAAGAAGAAGAAGAAGAAGAAGAAGAAGAAGAAGAAGAAGAAGAAGAAGAAGAAGAAGAAGAAGAAGAAGAAGAAGAAAGGAAGAAGAACACACATTTTCTCCTGGAACCCTTGGAGCTGGAATAAAAAAAAACAGCCACAAAACATGGGAGCAAATTCTCTTCTTTGAATGATTGACTCCTAGACCAGAAAGTGGAATATCCTCCATCCTCCAGCTCTTTGTGTTTTTTGTATGGTGTCTCCCCATTAGAATATGAACCCCTCAAGAGCAGTGACAATGTGTTTGCCTTTGTGTGTGTGTGTGTGTGTGTGTGTGTGTGTGTGTGTGTGAATGTCCCTAGTTCTGGACCAACTGCTTGGTCTCTAGAAAGTCATTAATCAGTGCTTATTGACCCTGTCTGAGCATTCATGATTAGAGATCTTTAGCTGACTTGGATCAAAGAACCAAAAGACAAAAAACGTCACACATACAAAAAAGTAAAATCTTCTCCCTTTCCCTCCCAGTGTACATGCATCCCCAGGCCACATGTCTTCAGACCACAAAAACAGAAATGAATAAACACATATGATCCATAAGATCAGAGGGGAGAGCTGGAGACCTTGTAGTGGGAGGCATAGGGAGGGGACAGTGCTTCAGGGAGGGGACTATCAGGAGATTGAATACTTAGCTTTGGCTAAGTGAAACTGGGTTGCTAAGAAACACAGAAGATTCAAGAACCCAGGGGTCAGCATTTTCATTTCTCTTTGCTAGTGCTGAAAACCTTTGTTTATAAATATGAGTTACAAAAAAAATGTCAGTAAAGGCCTGAGGTCATTTTCTTCTGATTTCTTTAAGGACTTTCTGTGTTTCATTGTAATCAAGAAAACCTTTTCTGACACACAGAAGTCTGTCATTTAATAATAAAAAGAAAAAAGGAGAAGAATTAGGAAGGTTAGGTTCTTCCTCTCCCCACCCCTGCACACTTTATATGATAGGATGATTATAGGAAGCTCAGGTCTGGGTAGACCATGTAAACCCCTACATTACAGGCTAACTGCTATTTGAGGTGTTCACTCTGAGTGGTTCTGGGTGGGGGAAGGTGATTCATGTGAGTCTATGAAACTGTGGGCTACAAGAATCACCCTCTCCTCCTTTCCACAGAGACTTCCCCTTTGAATTCAGACTGACTGTGAACCTTGGAAAAGATGAGTCTGCTCTTGTTTGCCACCGGCATACTCCAAACCCTAAAAAAACTCACTGGAAATTTTCATAGAGAATGAATCCAGGTATGGAATGAACTGGAGAAAGGAGTCAAGAAATTTGGATAGACTTATCCTAAATTTACCTGAAGCAACCAATATAGATAACTCACATTGGCCTAATCAAAAGAGTGTACCTAACATTCCTGAGGAGACCCTCCGAGTAGAGATTCAGCCTGTGGGGTCCCAGTGAAGGAAAAGGGAAGCTTGAAAAGTCCAGAGGCATTCTGGCTTGGAGGCTGTGAAAGATCTGGAGAGTTTCCCACAGGCTAAGGGCATGTCAGCCCACTAGCTGACATTCAATTCTCAATTCAGCTATGCCAAATATGACATCATTTTCTGCTCTAAATAGTGTGATCGATCGTTTTGTTCATATATCGCCCTTTTGTCTTCTTTTGATCTCTTTGAGGTATAGGCTACTAATATTCTAACTGGGTCAGAGGGAATGCATAGTTCCTTTTGAGGCATAATTCCAAATTTGCTTCTCAGACTAGCCATCCAGATATTTTTTCCTCAAATAAACTTCTGTTTACACATCCCTCATCTTTGCATCTCCATCCAGTACCTAGAACAGTGCCTTACCCAGACTGTGTTGGACAGAACTCAACCAAAATGCAGAGATTCTGCGTGCAGAGACCAGAGGGGCTCTCTGTTCCCATTCTAGCTCCTTTGGTACCTCTGTTACAGAACTGAATAAAAGTGTGGAATGCTGCTTCACAAGAAGCAAAGTCAATAGGTACCACTGATTTATTAATTTATTTAATTAAACATTTAAATTATTAATTAATTAATTAAATTTAAATAATGTATTAATGCCATTCATTTAATGATCAGTTTAACACAACCTAGGGACCAGGAAGGCTGAGTGATCCATGTTGTCATCAGATATAGCAGATACAAAAAAGACCTACATGTTTACTGGTCTCTGAACTCTACCTTTTTTTTTCCTGAGTTCTCAAATTGAGAACTTGCTACTGTAATACACACCTATATGTATATATTTATCTCTCTCTATATATATGCATATCTATCTGTCTGTCGGTCTGTATGTATGTATGTCTATCTATCAAATTTCCTGCTTCCATAAATTAGTAGGACCTAGTCCAACCCAAGGATTCTCTTTGTTGGCTAAGGAGCAAATTCGTCACCTCTGTTCACCGGGAAGGAGAATAATTGGTCGGAGAAGTTAATACCCAGGGGGCACCTAAAACACCTTCTTAAAACTCCTCTTTTAACAGAGGAAGAGAACAAAGGCCCAGAATGATTGCCTGGCATGGACAAAAGCTACTTAGATGGGCCTGGACCAAGACCCAAATGTTTTAACTTCTGTTTAGGTGAGAATAGAAAACTTCATGTATAACCCTGTCCATGAACCCATTCCTGTTTTCCAGCTGGAACCCCATGAATTTCACAGCAGTTTTCAATGGGAAACTGGGGACACCAGGAAGCCAGGCAATCAGGTCAGTTCTCAATGGTCTAAAGGCTGTGAAGCTGCCAAAAATGCATTTCCTTTGTTCCTATAATGACAAATGAAAGGAATTAATTTATCTGTGTAAGAAGTGCATACTGATGATAAGACCTGAAATAAACATTGGCCTACAACTGTGAAATGCCCTGAAACTGCTCCTCAGTGACAAATCACTGCAGAGGCACGAAACTGCTTCCACATCCATGATACCAATTGAATTGATTGGTCCAGTTAGAGAGAGACAGGATGGCATGATTTGAGTCCCATTTGCCAAGCTGGCATTTACCCATCTCTGATAATGAAATGGATATGAGTTAATAAAGGCTAAGTCTTGAAGTGGAAGGTAATAAAGAGAGAAAGTTCACAAGCTGCATGGAAACAAGCTGTGGGTTTCCTGGCATGGGGGAAGTGCCTACTGGGAGATGGGTAATGCTGAGGGAGTGGAAAGGGAAGCAGACTAACAGAATGTAGTCAAAACCCAACAATCTACCAAAGAATACTGGCTCAAAAGAAAATATTTGGGAAGGGACAAGAAGAGATTGAAAAGCCCCTTTCCTCATGAACACATGAAGCAGATTATATAGATGTAACATCTCTGGTCCTAGAGATCTCCCCTTAATACAGAGGTTGAGCAGCCCAATTAGATGGGAAGTGAAAGATTAAGATGGATATACACCTCCAACACCAGGCTCCTGAGAGAGAGGGGGACACAATTTCCATCTGGCCTAATCATGATGAGCCAAGCACGCTGGACAGAGGGCATTGCCTATTAAGGATAATGTATGCCTGGATGAGGACGTGGGACCTTTACATGAACACCAGCAATTTTGTATCTGTTTGTTTTTAAATTCTGACCATTTTTTTGCTCCTTAATTAGAAATTCTTAGGGGCCAAGGTAGAGATTTTCCGTTTCTTTTCTGTTTGTTTACTCCTATTAGCTCTCCACTGTTGAGGTCCAAGAAAAGAACTGTGTTAAAAGAGAGAGAAAATGAAACATCTCACTCACTAACCCATTCCCATTTCTACAGCTCCATAAGATGTGCTGTCCTCTGGCCTCATAAACCTGGGCCAGGTTTGCTCTTAGTTCTATAACAGGTATGACCGAGCTTGATCCCAGGCTGATCCTCAGGGGCCATAGTGGTCAGAGCTGACACTCTGTGGCTCATATGCTGGGACAGGGTTTCAAGTAGAGCTTCTCTTATCTGCCAGGCACTGTGCTGGACTCTGGAGGCATGTACAAAGATTCTTCTAATAACCATAACTATAAACTTTTATGGGAGAAGGACAGAACTCATCAGTTCCTTGGTGTAGGAAACTTCCTCTCCTAATGCACATCAGTACCTTGTCTGTCATTCATCAGCTTATATAGCTAGTGTCCTAGAACACTGGCAGGTAAAGTAATTGACCCAGGGTCATAAAGCCAGGATGTTTCAAAGGTGGGTCTGGAAACCAAGTCTTACACTCATAGTCTTCATCTTGAAAGTTGAGATTTTCTTAAGTATCAGTGTACTATGACCCTGATAAGGAAAGTGAGCCTCCAAGCAGTTGTGACTTGGCCAGGATACATCCCCTATATGCCTGAGGCAGGATTTGAACTTGGCTCTCTGGGCTCAACACCAGTCGGTCCCCTAGAGGAGGCCTAGCAGTCCTCAGGAGCCCTAGGTCCCAGAGGCAGAGGCCTCATCACACAGTGATGCCCTGCATTAGGAACAGTATCTCCTACTGCCCTCTCTTCTTTGAAAAAGCTGCTGTGTCTTCCTTCTTGCCCACCCTTGTACAGGAACCCAGGCAGTTCCTTAGACAAAGATGTAGGTCTAATATTCTGTTCCTGTGTCCCTTTATCAGTTTTCCTCTTTGTCCTTCTTTCAGGCCACTCCAGCAGAGTAGCCCTCCCTTCCAATCATCCCTTCAGGAGAGTGGCACTCATAGAGAGGGAGAGGAGTCATTTCAGCCTCTCAAATAATTCTAATAAACATGATTAGAGATGACTGGGCTTGTACTGACTTTGACTGTATGAAAAAGTGCAGCATTTCATTTTCTAAAACTTGACCAGGACATCCCAAGCTACATTTCAGCTTGGTATTGTGATGGCCTAATTGCCCTGGATTTCAGAGAATGATAAAAGTTGCAGAGCAAAGTCCAAAAGACTTGGAAGAAGGAAATATTTCCTGATCCCAATGATGTTACAAACTCTGGAGTCAGTTTGGGGTTAAGACAGAAACAGAAAAGTCATAGAAGATCCCATATAAATTCTAGCAATGGTTTAAAGAAGAGAGCAGATCAAAAGATGATGAAGAAATCAAAACAGAAATATTATAAGTGCCTTCAACCATCCTAGACCTCCCCAAAATAGCTGTATACTAAAGGTACATAAGGAGGTATCCTTACAGACAAGCCAACATGAGCTAGGGTGACAGATCCTGAAGCCAAAAGTACCATTTGGAACAGGAAAGTTTTCTTTCTCTGTTTCTGTGTCTCTCTCTGGTGGGGAGAGAATGGAAGGGGGAAGAAAGACTCCTGAAATGGGGACAGAAACTTTCAGCAGCACCCTGGAGAAGTACAGTCAATTGCAATACAACACCCAGGGACATGGAAGCTTGCCAGACCTCTGAGTACAGACAAACCATGGAAGCCATGGAAGCCAGCGGCATAAACCCAGGTGATTAAAGTCAAAAATCAAACAGAGTCTGAACACCCAATATAAAAATGCAGGCTATGGGAGAGCCTGGCCGTGGCACAAGAATTCAAATCAAATACTGAAGTCCTGAAATGATAAAGCACCCAAAGAAATCAATATGAAACCCTACCAATGCATTGTGACCCGAGACACCTGAGAGGTGAACCCCTAAGAAGAGAGGAACTCCATAGCAACTGCAAGCAGAATATCACAGGGGGGAAATACCTGGCCAAGGAGTTCAGTTGTACCTGCAAGAAAAAGCGAAGAGAATGAAAAAGGAATTATAAAGGAAATAAGAGCTCTGGAGCAAAGAATTGGAAGGGGAATGCATGGGTTTGACTTGGGGGTTGAAAATCTTACCTAAGGGATGGGATAATATTTTAAAAGGTGAAATTGAGAGGTGGGAGAGGAATAATATGAGAGGAGACAGGGAGAGACAGAATGGGGTTAATCCTCATATAGAAGAGGCAAGGGATAACTGTTATAATGGAGGGGAAGAACAGGAAGGCAA
>CM053599.1:1279317-1314416 GCA_028646575.1 Pseudocheirus occidentalis
CTGCTACAGCTGCCTCTCACTGCTTCCTTGCCCTGGGAGCAGTTTGGCCGGACCTGCTCTTCTCCTCCCGAATTAGCAAAATCCACTGACCTTTCTCTTAGCCTTTTTTTCTTCTGGACTGATAAATGTGGTAACTGTGCCTCCAGTGCAGCCCATCTGCTCTCCTATAGATGCGGCTCCCCGCCCAATGCCCCAGGGCCTGACCCGGCCAGGGTTTTTGGCTGCGGCTCCCAGACTGCTGTGAAGAGCCCCACCTGTTGAGCTGCCTGTAGCAACAGATGTGCTTTCTGTCTTTTGGAGAGTTTTGGAGCTTGAAAAATCTGTTTAGAGTCTCATTTTATGAGTTTTTTAGCGTGTTTGTGTGGGAGCTGTGGTGCTTTGCTGCTTCTCTGCTGCCATCTTGGCTCAGCCCCCCCCATCACTATTTATGTCTAAGTCATGTACCCATTTGGACATTATCTTGGTATATGGTTTAGGAAGTTTGTTTGTTCCTGTTTTCTGCCATGCTCTTCTCCAGTTTTCCTAGCAGTTTTTGTCAAATAGTGAGTTCTTATTCCAGAAGCTGGAACCTTTGGGTTTATCAAACAATAGATTATTACAGTCATTAAATATTGTATCTTGTGTACCTGGCCTATTTCACTGCTTCACCTTTCTATTTCTCAGTCAGCATCAAATAGTTTTAATGATTGCCGTTTTATAATATACTTTTAGATCTGGTATACCTAGGCCACCATCCTTTGAATTTTTTTCCTCAATTCCCTTGATATTTTTTGACTTCTTTTTCTTCCAAATGGATTTTGTTGTTATTATTGTAGCTCTCTAAAATATTTTTAGTAGTTTGATTTGTATAGCACTGAATGAGTAAATTAATCTAGGCAGAATTTGACATTTTTATTATATTAACTTGGCCTACTCATGTGCAATTAATATTTTTCCAGTTGTTTAGAACTAACTTTATTTGTGTGAGAAGTGTTTGGTCATTGAGTTCATGTTTTTCTAGGTTTATCCTGGCAGATGGACTCCCAAATTTTTTATATTGTCTACAGTTGTTTTAAATAAAGATTTTCTATCTCTTATACTTCTTGGTTTTGATGGTAATATACAGAAATGCTGATGCTTTATGTGGGTTTATTTTATATCCTGCAACTTTGCTAAAGTTGTTAATTGTTTCAAGTAAATTTTTAGTTGATTCCCTAGGATTCTTTAAGTATATCATCATATCAAGTTTCAAAGAGTCATGGTTTTGCTTCCTCATTACCTCTTCTAATTCTTTTCATTTCTTTTTCTTCTTTTATTGATAATGCTAATATTTTAGTACAATATTGAACAATCGTGGTGACAGCAGGCATCTTTGTTTCACCCTTGATCTTATTGGGAAGGCTTCTAGCTTATCCCCATTACCCATAATGCTTGCTGATGATTTTAGATAGATAATGTTTGTCATTTTAAGAAAAGCTCCATTTATTCCTATGCTCTCTAGTGTTTTTACTATGAGTACTACGTTTTGTCAAAAGCTTTTTCTCCATCTATTGAGATAATCATATAATTTCTGCTTTTTTTATTATTGATATGATCAATTATGCTGATAGTTTTCCTAATATTGAACCAGCTCTGCATTCCTGGTATAATCCCACTTTATCATAGGATATTATCCTCATGATATATCAATGTAATCTTTTTTATAATATTTCATTTGAAATTGTTGCATCAATGTTCATTAGTGAAACTGGTCTACAATTGATCTTTTGCTGTTTTGTCCCTCCCTGGTTTGGGCATCAATACCATATTTGGATCATTAAAGGAATTTGGTAGGAATTTGCATATTTTTTCTACAAGTTTCTATAGTATTGGAGTTAATTGTTCATTAAGTGTTTGGTAGAATTCACTTTTAAATCCATTTGGCCTTGGAGAGTTTTTAGGGAGTTCATTGATAATTTGTTCAATTTCTTTTTTCTAAAATGAGGTTAAATATTTTATTTCTTTTTCTGTTAATATGGACAATTCATATAGATTTGCAAATATTCATCTATTTTACTTAGATTGTCAGATTCATTGATGTACAGTTGGGCAAAATAGTTCCTAATTATTGCTTTAATTTTCTCTTCATTGATGGTGAATTCACCCTTTTCATTTTTGTTACTAGTAATTTGGTTTTTGTTTTATTTACATCAAATTTTTAAAAAGGGTTTATCTATTTTATTTTTTCTCATAAAACCAGCTTTTAGTTCTATGTATCATTATTTTATTTGTTACTTTTAATTTTATAAATCTCTTCTTTGACTTTCAGAATTTTTAATTGGGGAAATTTAATTTGTTTTTTTTCTAACTTTTTTAGTCGGATACCCAATTCATTGATCTCCTCTCTCTCTGTTTTATTCATGCAAGCATTAAGAAATATAAAATTTCCCCTAAGAATTGCTTTTGCTGCAAGATACATAAAGAAAAATTCAATTTAAAGTTAGTGTAGGCATTATAAAATATTTGGGAGTCTACCTGCCAAAACAAACCCAGGGACTATATGATCACAATTACAAAACACTTTTCAGACAAATAAAGACAGATCTAAATAATTGGGGAAAAAAAGTCAGTTGCTCATGGGTAGACCAGGCTAATATAATAAAAATGACAACTATCTAAATTAATTTACTTATTCAGTGCCATGCTAATCAAACTACCAACAATATTTTTAGAGCTAGAAAAAATAATACCAAAATTCATCTGGAAGAACAAAAGGTCCAAAATATCAAGGGAATTCATGAAAAAAAATGCAAGGGAAGGTGACATACCCATACCAGATCTTAGGTTGTATTATAAAACAGTAATCATCAAAAGCACTTGGTACTGGCTAAGAAAGAGAAGGGTAGATCAGTGGAATAGATTAGGTACATGAGACACAGTGGTTAATGATGATAGCAATCTGATGTTTGATAAACAAAAAGACCCCAGCTTCTGGGATAAGAACTCACTGTTTGACAAAAACTACTGGGAAAAATGGGAAAAAATATGGCAGAAACTGGACATAGACCAATGTCTGACCACATATACCAGAATGAAGTCCAAATGGGTACACCATCTAGGTATAAAGGCTGATACCATAGACAAATTCGGGGAGCAAGGCATAGTTTACCTGTCAGATTTATGGAGAATGAAGAAATTTATGACCAAACAAGAGACGAAGAACATTGTGAAATGAAAAATGGATCATTTTGATTACATTAAATTAAAAAGGTTTTGCACAAACAAAACCAATGCAACCAAGATTAGGAGGGAAGAAGAAAACTGGCAAAGAATTTTTACAACCAGTGTCTCTGATACAGGCCTTATTTCTAAAATATATAGTGAACAGAACTGCTTTTGCTGCTTCCCACATGTTTTAGTATGTTTTCTCATTATTGTCATTGTTTTGCATGAAGTTATTTATTTTTCTATGATTTGTTGTTTTACCCACTTATTCTTTATGATTAAATTATTTAGTTTCCAATGAGGTTTTAGCCAATCTTTCCATGGTCTTTTATTATACATAATTTTCATGGCATCATGATCTGAAACGGAGGTAATTAATAGTTCTCTTTTTTCTGCATTGGACTGTGAAGTTTTTATATCCTAATACATGGCCAATATTTGTGCAGTACCATGAACCACTGAGAAAAACATATGTTCCTTTCTATCCCCATTCAATTTTTTCCAGAGATCTATCATATTTTTTCAACTTTTCAAAAATTCTATTCACCTCCTTAACTTCTTTTTTATTTTAATTTTGTGGTTAGAGTTATTTAGTTCTGAGAGGGGAGAGACACCTGTAGTTTTGCTGTCTATTTCTTTCTGCAATTCACTTAATTTCTCTAGGAATTTAGATGTTATACCACTTGATGTATATGTGTTTAGTATTGATGCAACTTCATTGCCTATGGTATTTTTTCAGAATGATGTGCTTTGCTTCCTTATCTCTTTTAATTACATCTATTTTTACTTTTGCTTTGTCTGAGATCAGGATTGCTGCTCCTGCTTTTTTTTTACTTTAGTTGAAGCATAATATATTCTGCTCCAGCCTTTTACCTTTACTCTGTTTGTATCTCTCTGCTTCAAATGTGTTTCTTGTAAACAACATATTGTAGGATTCTGGTTTTTAATATGTTCTGCTCTCCACTTCCACTTTATAGGGGAGTTCATCCCATTCACTTTCATGGTAATGATGACTAATTATGTATTTCCCTCCATCCTATTTTCCCCCTGTTTATATTTTTCTCTCTCCTTTCACCTTGTCCCTCCTCACAAGAGTTTTTCTTCTGACCACCAACTACCTCAATCTATCCTTACTTCTCTCACTCTCCCCTTTCCCTTTTCCCCTCCTACTTCCATATAGGATAAGATAAATTTCTATACTCAATTAGGGTTATTCCTTCTTTGAGCCTAATCCAATGAGAACAAGGTTCAAACAATGCTTATCCTCTCTCTTCCTTCCCTCTACTGTAATATGTCTTCTGCACCTCTTCATGTATTGTAATTTACCTCTCCCCTTCCCTTCTCCCAGTACAATCCTTTTTTAACCCCTTAATTTTGTATATATCATCACATCAAAATCAACTTATACCCATACCCTCTGTTGATATATAATCCTCCTAACTGCTCTAACAGAGATACAGTGCTCAAGAGGTACAAGTATCATCTTCCCACATAGGGAAAACAGTTTAAATCTTATTGAACAACATGGTTTTTCTCCTTGTTTATCATTTTATGTTTCTCTTGAGTCTTGTATTTGAAGATTGAATTTTCTGTTCAGTTCTGGTCTTTTCATCAGGAAAGTCTGAAAGTTCCCTATTTCATTCACTGCCCATCTTTTGCCTTGAAACATAATTTTCTTCTGCTAGTTTTTGTACCTCCCTTTCCATTTGTACATACAGATTACAGAAAAATTAATAGAAAATTCCAGTGGAAAAATCTCAAATACATTAACTAAGCCATAAATGAATGCCTCCAGAGAGGAAATACAATGACCAAACAATTGCTAATATTAGCAAAGTTATATAATATATATATATATATAAAGATGAAAATGTTGTTGTTCCATTATTCAATTACATCTGACTCTTCTAACCCTGTGCACCATAGCACACTGTCCATGGCATTTTATGGCAAAGATACTGGAGTGGTTCACCAGGTACTTCTCTAACTCGTTTTACAGATGAGTAAACTGAGACAAATAGAAGTTAAATGACTTTCCCAGGGTAACACAACTAGTGTCTGACACTAGATTCAAACTCAGGTATTCCTGACTCCAGGCCCAGTACTTTGTCCACTGAAGCACCTAGCTGCCTCCTGATATAAAATACAGAGAAATAAACTAAATTCATACAAATCACCATTCTTCCTATATATTGCCACAGGAGGAAGAGCTAGATAATTTCTGTCAGGGTACAGAGTGAGATATACATTTCTGGTCATAGACAATATGACAGTCTGTTTCACTTGAGTTTCCTAACTTGCTACAATGGAGAGTTATCAGTTTTTGTGGGGAAGTAGCAGAGTGAAAATTTGTGAGATGGAGAGGGGACTAGTGACAACTCTACCACTAACAAGGGGAGAAAGGAAGGAAGACCCATGAAGCTCTTCCAGAAAACACCTAGCCCAGATCAAGAGGAAGGGCAGCCAAGAGCAGGAAGAGGCTCAGCCCACTACTGAACAATGAGATCCAGCTGTGAAAACTGTTGCTTGGAGCATCCGTAGCCTTGATGTTTGGGGGAAGCTGGAGATAATGAGATTCACACTTCCACCTGCAGTTGCTCTTTTCTAGGTGGAAATTTTGGTGTTTTATGATGTTTGTGAAGGTCAGAGGTACATTTCTTGTTACTGAAACAATTGAAGAAAGTCTAGGAAGTCTCCCTATCTGAGAACAGGAAATATTGCCAGCTCTTTTAAGGCAGGGACAGAGGGAAGATGACCTTGCAAGCTCTTCTCACAACTTAGAATTTCAAATACCCTTCTTTAAAAAGTTCCTTCCTTGTAGCAAATACTTGTCTGGTCCTAAATTATCAAAAGTCAACACTTTCCAGACGGCTTTCCTGACTTATTCACCTATTTCTTGAATACTTCATAAACGTACACTTGCATTTAATTTGAAACATTAAATAAATGCATTTGCCAGCTCCAAGCACTCTCTTTCCAAATGAATTGAACTTGTCTTGTCTCACCTTCCCCTGATTTGGCGATTCCAGAAGCCTGGCTCTGGAGAAGAAAATCTCTTACTCCATTTTACTATTTTAACATTTGTTTTTGGTGGGGGACAGAGTAGCCCCAGTGGATGAATTTTTCTTTTTCTGATTTAAATGTCTCCATTCTTGGGTTACTTTCACATACCCATGCTGCCCATTGGGTGAATCCTCTGTGAAATTTTCCCAGAGAACTGAATGTATTGGAATCAACTCATTAGATTCCAGACCAGTATTGAGCATAATGAGTCACTCCTAAATTAATATTGTCTGCCCTGAGCTGCTCCTGTCTAAATCACTGTAATCATGGGCAGAGCTCACACCCCTCCAAAGGGCTTCAGCATTCCAAGGCACCCTGCCCCAGCTCGTTAGGTAATGATGTAATTTATGTGCCCTGGGTCAGCAAATGTTTTACTGCTTTAACTTGAAAATTCCCTGGCTGGGGCCAGCTAAGCAGGCACTTTGTATGCATTTGACATTCCTTAAGGACCAGGGCAGTGAGGGAAGGGACCATGAAGGCTGCACAATGCGTAGGATGCACTTGGTACCTTAATTATGTCTAATGGCCTTCTCTCCAGCCTCAATTCTTTGTTTCATCCACAAATCAGGTTGAATAAACCTCTCTGCCTCTCAGAGAGAGCTGAGAACTGAACAGCTGTGTCCCAGCCAGACAGCCCAGCACTAGGTTTTGGATGAGATGCTTTGGAGATGAACTAGTGCTCAAGTAAACCTTCTCAGTGACCCCTATGAAGCTTTATTGTTATCCCCACAAAATCTTTCTCTGGAAGCTCCTGGGGCTTGATGGAGACTCTGGGCTCTTAGCGTACCCAAGTACTAGCAGGTCCTCCCTAGCTGGAAAACCTTCAAGGATTTTCCATCCATGGACGGTGTTCCTACCCACTAAGAGCCAGCACAGCAGAGTACCTCTGAGTGGCCACTGTCTATCATCCAAGCACTAAGTACTGAGAAATATCTCTGTCTATGGCCCTTCACAAAGCCTTCCTGCACTGGGTGCCATTCTGGTGGATAGAGTCACTATGTTGATGAGAACCAAGATGGCTTGGGGTCCCAAAGTCCGCCTTGACATCTAAGCTACTGCAGGTCCTTGAGGCTCAGAGAAACCTTCCCCAAATCCCAAGAGAGCACAAGGAGATATCCTGTCAACAAGATCTTGTGATAGGCTGTCACTGGAACAAGGTTTCATCTACAGTTTAAATATTCTAGCACAGAGTTTTCCTTCTGGTGACAATTTGATCAAATCAAATATTGTTCTCTCTTTATGGGATGAGTGAAATGTATCAAAAAAAAGTAAAAGGAGGCTCCCCATACTCCCACATCTATGGCCAATCACCAGCTAGGTCCACAGGGCTAGAAGGGATCTTTGAGATCCCAGCTGAATCCAAGACTGAGTAATGATTAGTTATTGGCAAGGAAAGTTTGCTGAATTGCCACCTAACTTGACTGAAGGAAGGAAGGAAAGAAGGAAGGAAGGAAGGAAGGAAGGAAGGAAGAAAAATTTTAAAAAATTAAGCATTTCCTATATGCAAAACATTCTGCTAAGTGCAAGAAATATAAATGAAAAAAAAACCACAAATGACCATGACCCCAAGTAGCTCATACTCTAGGGGAGAGAAGACACATAAATGAGCTGAGTCTGGGGAAGATGAGAAGTCCCAGGAGTCCAAATGGAGCAGTGATGGAACACTTGGTAAAGTCTAGGTATCCTTAGGGTGCCCAAACAGGTCACATGACAATGCCCAGGGTCCTAGAGGGCATAGACCTGGAGAGATGGTAATGCCTAGAAAATACGTATCCAGAGAACATCCAGCAGGCTAGATTGATTGGAAGGGAGAGTTATCTGGAAGGTCAGGAAAGAGGATCTATTATTGAGGAATTGCTTATCTGTGCCCACTAGGGTTGGGGTTCTGTGCTACCCAGGCATGTGGTTTGGACCAGGTTCAACCCTGGAGGAGTCTGCCTCTTAGAAGAGAGGCAGAGGCTTCTGCTTCCCACCCTCTATGTCTTGTGCAACCCCAAACTTAGTGCCACAGGAAAATTGATTTAATCTTAGGTTATGACTTGATCTCCCCAAAGAAAGAAGTAAAAACACTCTCAATGTTCACTAAGAATTATTCATGGGAGAGGTAATTTATTCCTACACACAAAAGGAATGCTAAATACAGAACACTCATAAGCACTCATTTAATAATAAAATAGAAAACAAGATTTAATAACTTACTTAAAATGACTTACATTCTTCTGAGAGACTGACATTTAATCTTCACCAAAATATAATGCTGTTTACAGTATTCTTAATTATAGATTTTACATTTCACCTCAACTTGGTACTGTTCTTCCAACTCTTCTAGTAATATGCCAAGCTTAGACCAGACCTTTTCTTCTTGGTGGTCATTATCTCCAATGCAGAAGCTTCTCCTACCATAAGAAGTTCAAACCTAATAAAATCCAACATTTCTTGACCTTTCAAAGTCAGAAGGCTATTTCCAAACCTAGATGTTACCATCATAGGATTTCATGTGCCTACGATGAGAAAAGAATAAATACAGAAGAGACAATTGCAGAACTAGGCTCAGGCTTGCCTAGGCAGGATATGTGCATTAAATGCCATGATTACACAGATGTCATGTCAATCGTTCTTTCCCCCACACTACTCTCAGAACATAGCTCAAAAAAAAACCTCTCTTGCTTTGCAACCAGAGAGGATGAGAGTAGCCAAAGATACTTTGCTCTCTTTACAGCCAATGAATCATCAGCTCCTCTGATTCAGCAACCAATTAGGAGACTCTTAATTAACTCACAGAGCAAGTCCTTCAATGATAAGCCATACAAATCTCCCACATAATAAACTGAAATAAAGAAGTATAGCTTGTTACAATAGGTTGGAGGTGAAGGGTGTTCAACACCAAAGAGAGCAGGCTGCATTTTCTCCTAGTGGAAATATGGATCTACAGAAGCCTCTTGAGCAGAGCATTGATATATGGTCATAACTGAGCATTAGCCACATTAATTTAATAGCTATATGGAAGGTGTATAATGGAGGTAAGAGACTGGATACAGAGAAACCAGTGAGGCAGCTAATGAGATATTCCAGGTGAGAGGTGATGAAGGCCTGGATGGACATGGTAGTCATGAGAATAAAGAGAAGGGTCCAGAGATGAGAGAGGTTTGGGAGGCAGACTTTCCATTAATTGACTCTATCTGTAGAGTGATGGAAACAGGGGGCAGGGGTACTAAGAATAAGAGTTTGTAGGTCATCTATCAACTCTATCATCTATCAACTTTTTTTAACTGATGTTGCTCTACAGGTGAGATATTTGCCCAAACAGAGTTGGCTTTAGTCCTGTAGAAAATGGGAAATACATTCAGCCTGTGAATACATAAAGAAGTTGCAGCCAAAGAGTTCACAAGTTCTTCCTGAAGAGGAAAATAAAGGAATTGGCACAATATGTGTTACTGTGTGTCAGCCAAGCCCCATTTGGGGGATCTGTCCAATGATAGGAGAGGACAAGGAGGTCTTTACATCCAGGATCTGATCATTTCACCCTAAAGTCCTCAAAATGAGTGTAAGTGAAAAGACCACCATGTTGGGGATGGCAGCTTTTGAACTAATATATCACACAGGTTGAGAAAGTTGTAAATAACTACAGATGACACTCCCAACCAACTCAGCATTTACACTTCTGGTCAGCGATTCCAATGGGAAGGCAGTCAGAGGAGATAACAGAACAAAACAGGTGGTAAAATATGGCTCAGGATTAAGAAACAAAGGAAGTAAAAGACCTATTGTCAACTCAGAAGACTACCTCATCAGTACTTCCGATTGTTTCTGTCCCCTCCTCACCTCATCCTCACGGCATCTCTTACTTCTGTCAAGAATCAGTTTAATATTTGCCTTCTATATGAAGCTTTTCCTGACTCCCCCAGCTACTAGGGTCCTCCCTCCCACAATCCTAAAAATTTGATTATATCTTAAATGAAAAGAGACAGTAATTTAATCATAACCATTGCTAGCATTTACATAACTCTTTGCAAGTGGCAAGGTGCTTTACAAATATTAGCTATAATTATCCCCATAAAGACCTGAGAGGTAGGTACCATTATCACCCTCATTTTAGAGACAAGGAAACTGAGACCAGCAAAGGTCAAGTGACTTACCCAGGGTCACAAGCTAGTAAATGCCAGAAGGCAGATTTGAACCTAGGTTTTCCTGACTCCATGTCCACTGAGCAAAGGGGAAGAGAAGAGAAACAGTTCTATAGCACCTACTATGTTCAAGGCTTTGTGCTAAACGCTTTTTACAAATATTACATCATTTGACCCTCACAGCCCTATGAAGCGGATGCTATTATTATTTACATTTTACAGCTGAGGAAACTAAAACTAGCAGAAGTTAAATGACTCACCCAGGATCACACAACTAAACACGCCTGAGGTCAGGTTTGAATTTGGGTGCTCCTGATTTTAAGCTCACTGCTCTACCCACTGAATCTGGTCACCTCTTGTTAACAACATGTGAGTTATTTCCTAGTTATTGGGGATGTCCATAATACCTAGAGCAAAGTTTAATATCAATACCAAATTGGAAGGAAGGGTATAGATGAGGGGACACTTAAGACAATTGCAATAGCTTCTGAATGACCTATTTAAATATTCTATTGATGCCAAATACGGGAAATAGATAAAGGAACAGACACTGGTAATGTTCAGAACTACTTACTATAGAAGCTTAACCTAGGAAATCAACCAACAAATATTTTTTTAAAGTATTTACTATATTCCAGATATTGTGCTAAGTATTGAGGATACAAAAAGAGGCACAAAGTCTCTGTCCTCAGAGAACTCATGACCTAATCTAATAATCACAGTAACAAGAAAACCAAAAGAGTTCAGAGACTGTCTTCACCTAGAAATGGTTAATTGAATTTAATCAGTCAATGACTGGATGAACCTCCCGGGCCATGTAGTCTAACTTATACCAGTACCAGAGTCCCTTCTATAATATCCCTGGCAAGCTTCCATTTAAAGACCTTTGAAGACAAGAAGGAAACATCATCTTTTTACTTTGAGATATCTCTGATTATTAGTAAATCAGTCTTCATATCAGCTCTAAATCTCCTTGAAGCTTCTACGTCTTTGCCCTAGTTTTGCTCCATGAACCCATGTAACACAGATCTAATCTCTCCTTCACATGACAACCCTTCAAATAGTGTCAGCCATTATGGCCCACTTACATCTTCTCTTTTCCAGTACAAACATCCCTAGTTCCTTCAGCAGGTATTCTTTTAGCATAGTTAAGGTCCCTCACCATCCTGGTCTTTTTGGTCTTGACATATTCCAATTTGCCAAATTTCCTCCTAAAATGCATTGCCCATACCTTAAAGCAGGTGTGCAAAATATATCAGGACAAAGACTTCTTTGTCAAGCAGAGAGACACAGTAGCAAATGCTATCTCTAGTTTGAACATAAAGTCATTTACAAAACATTACAAGAGAGGCCAGTGGAAAATTACGACGAGTGCTGCCTCATAAAACATCAAAGAGCAGTGGAAGCCAAGGCAAATCTTCAGATGGGCTGGCAGAAGGCCCAACAATGCCAGATCATCCCAAGAGCCTTTAGGGATGAAGCTGCAAGGAATGTTACAAACAGAACAATAAGAAAAAATATGGGGAAGAAAATCTACCAATATTTCTATAAAAATTTGTTTTCTTTATTGGTGACAGTAAAACCACCACATTTGGATGACAGCACCTTAGCCCCAGACATTCTCTATGAGGAAGTGTGATGTGTCTGTGTGTGTGTGTGTGTGTTTGAGTGAGAGAGAGAGAGAGAGAGAGAGAGAGAGGGAGGGAGGGAGGGAGACAGAGAGAAAGGGAGGGAGGGAGGAAGGAAAGGGGGGAGAGAGGGAGGGAGGGAGACAGAGAGAGAAAGAGGGAGGGAGGGAGACAGAGAGAGAGAGAGAGAGAGAGAGAGAAGGAGGGAGGGAGGGGGGAGGGAGGGAGGGAGGGAGACAGAGAGAGGCTATGCACCTGTGCTTTCATCACTATGGTGGGGAGCACTTAAGAAGATGAAAAACACATGAAACAAGCAATCACAAGCAAGAAGGGGTCACGCTGGAGGCAAGAAAATTGTGAAATAATTTCGAGAGCTTTTCTCCAGTGACCTAAAAAATGGAAAATTACTGAACTACTGGGAAAAAAAATATCACTGATGTCCTCATTAAATGAAGCGAATTAGAAGGACATCAACAAGCACCAACACGCCTTTTCCAGCTTCCTCATTACTGATCTGTGTCTGCATCAAGAATATCCTGTTAAAGCTCTAAAAGTGATGCTGGGCAGCTTTTGCAAATGGTTTTCTCACTTCCAGGTTGCATGTGCTCCACGCCTCTTAATAATGTGATCTCCTTGGGACTGCCAACTGTTTCTGTCCCCTCCTCACCTCATCCTCACGGCATCTCTTACTTCTGTCAAGGATCAGTTTAATATTTGCCTTCTATATGAAGCTTTTCCTGACTCCCCCAGCTACTAGGGTCCTCCCTCCCACAAGTATATTGCACCTATTTTGGACACATTCTTTTAGGGGAGACATTCCACCATCTCTTCCCATAGTATGCAGACATCTTGAAGAGAGGGATTGTTCCATTTTTGTCATTGTGTCTGCAGTACCCAGTGCAAAGCCTGCTGCCTGAAAAACATGTGGACAGCATACACCTGTCAGTTGGTTGAGTTTTTTCTCTGTAACCCTGTTGCTGATAGTGGTGCCTTGTCATGCACATTGTAAATATTTTTAAGTATCACTCATGTTGCAGTTTATTTCTCCCATGAGGAGTTGAGACAAGGCTATCTGGATGTCTCTCAGATGTGTGTTTCTGTCCTTAGATTTCTTG
The DNA here is from genome assembly GCA_028646575.1 of Pseudocheirus occidentalis. Taxonomy (NCBI): domain Eukaryota; kingdom Metazoa; phylum Chordata; class Mammalia; order Diprotodontia; family Pseudocheiridae; genus Pseudocheirus; species Pseudocheirus occidentalis. The sequence goes on from CM053599.1 coordinate 1,292,431, forward strand.
CTGTCTCTGCTCAGTCATGGGTTTGCTGGGTGTGGAGAGCTCCTCTACTGTTTCACCTTTCTTAAGTACTTGGATATGAGATAGAACCTCAGAGTTGTCCATTTATTTTATCCTTAGCATTTTGGAACATGCTTTTATAGGTTAATCAATGGTTTGAAAACTGCCAAGGGGGCAGATTACAGGCTGAGACCCAGCTGAATTCTCCCTACAGTCCCCTCCAAACAACTTTAAGATAATACCTCAAATGAAATTTTGGAGCAACAAAGCCAACAAGAGGTCAGAGCAAGACACACTTCCAGTCTAAGACAAAGTAGAAGGTCTGTAGCTCTGAGAGGTCTGTACCACTGGAGTAGATTCAGGACTGGAGACAGGAAAGACCACCAGCAGTGGGCCTTGGAGGTAGCTATGACAGAAGCAACAGCTTTGAGAACTCTCAGAGAGAGTTCTTTGAGAACTTATCAGACATGGTAAAGGGGTCAGAAAGACATTACAAGGGACCCTTTGCTAACACTGGGTGAAGCTGGTGTTGATTGTTAACTCTGTTGTCCATAAAGAGTTCTGGGTCACAGTTTCAGGGCAGAGAGTAGTGCTAGCACTTGTGGCTGCATGAGAACAGCAAATGTAGTCACAGTTCTGGGTCCACAGTTCCAGGGTACTAGTACTTGCAACTGCAGGGCGCCAGAGACCCTTCCTGAGTAAAGACCAGAGCACAGACTGGGAAAGCAATGATCACTTCTCTCCCAGTATAACAATATTGGAAGCACAAAAAACTTGCAGACCCCCCAGAACTAGCTCTGAGAATAGTAGCATGAAAATACCTGAACCTGGATGCAGTGCTTTCCTACCCCAGGGTAAGCAAGGCCCCTCTTTAACATTAAGTTCACAGTTGAGAAATTGGCTGTAATAAATGAGCAAACAGCAACAAAAAAGAACTTGATCAGAAAAATCTAGTAAGGTGGCAGGGAAGATCAAGACGCAAACTCAGAAGACAACAATGTGAAACAGCTATAAGCTCAAGGGAAAATGCTAACTGGACCCAAGGCCAGAAAGAATTCCTGAAATAGTTTTAAAAAGAGAGAGAGATAAAAGTAGTAAAGGAAAAACTGGAAAAAGAAGTGAGAGAATCAAGAAAATTTTGAAGAGAGAATAAACAGTTTGGATAATAGAGGAACAAAAAAATACTGAAGATGAAAACATCTAAAAATAATCCAACAGAATTTGCCTAATTGGAAAAGAAGCACAAAGAGCCACTGAGGAATACAACTCTTTGAAAAGCAAAATCAACAAAATTTAGAACTAAACACAAAAAAGCCATTGAAGAGAAGAATTCCTTACAAAAGCAGAATTGGGCAGCTGAAATCTAATGAATCCGTGAAGAATCGAGAAACAATAAAACAAACTCAAAACAATGAAAAAATAGAAGAAAATGTGAAATATCTTATTGGAAAAACAACTGATATGGAAAATAGTTTGAGGAGCAATAATTTAAGAATTTTTGGACTACCTGAAAAGTAATGATCAATAAAAGAGTCTAGACAATTTGCTTTCTTTCTTTTTTTAAACAATTGCAAGTAATTTATTTTTGGGAATAATTTAACGTGAAATTATACAAATAAAATTTGTGTAAACACAAATGCAAATTTGTCATAACACAGATGGTGAAGGACAGAGCAAAAATAAGAAAACTAAATCAGCTGCTATACACAATTAAACACTGTTGTGTCATGTACACTACAAGTCTTTTACAAAATAATCATATCAGATCAATAGAAGATCACTCTCTCTTCAGTGTCATCATCTTGCAACATAAACTGCTATAGCAGTTTTCTCCATGCTATGTTTTCTCCATGTCCTCTGTTAATATGACTGGTAATTGTTTTGGTGATTACCACCCCTTCAGCATACTTTGCCATATGTGCTTTGTTCCCTTCTGTAGTATTCTGTACATTCCTGTACATATCCATAGTTCACATAGTTACTTTCTCTGACATCATGATTACTACCCTTGCCTTTTAAAAAATCAGTTGAAGCATAATTGATTCTGCTTAAACAATAAAAAAATAAGAAGGTGAAAGTATAAGACATGTGAGGGGGTGATTAAGGGAGGCAGTAATCAGAAGCAAAATAGACTTTTTAAGAGGGGATGGAAAGGGAGAGACAGACAGACAGAGACAGACAGAGACAGAAAGAGAGGGACAAAGGGAGGGAGAGAATAAAATAGGATGGAGGGAAATACATAGTTTGTAATCACAAAAGGGCTAGAACAGAATCTGTTATGTTTCAGCAGAATTATTTTTTTTCTTTTAAAAGCAGGGGTAGCAATCATGATCTCAGAGAAAGTAAAAGCAAATATAGACCTAATTAAGGAAACTACATTTTGCTAAAAAGGCACCACAGACAATGAATTCATACTTTAAAAATTGTAGCAAGTTTCTCTGATAAAAGGTTAATTTCTCAAATACATAGAGAACTGAGTCAAACTTATGAAAATAAAAACCATTCCCCATTGATAAGCGATCAGAGGATATGAAGAGGCAGTTTTCAGACAAAGAAATCAAAATTAGCTATAATCATATAAAAAAAGTTCTAAATCACTATTGATTACAGAAATGCAAATTAAAACAACTCTAAGGTAGCACCTTATACTTATCAGATTGGCTAATTTGACAGAAAAGGAAAATGATAAATACTGGAGATTTGGGAAAATTGGTGCACTAATGCATTGTTGGTGGAGCTGTAAATTGATCTAATTGAATTAATATAGAAATATGATAGAGGAGGGACTACAAATTTGGGAGTCCAGAAGTTCTAAATTCATAAGGAACATAAAGAAAAAAAATAAAGAAGAAATAAAGGCATAGTCAGCAATAGAAACAATAGAGCAAAGTAAAAGAAAGACATTTCAAATTAGCAACACATGAGAATTTGTATTTAAACTGAGGGTCAGGGAGAGGGTGAACCATGTGCTTAAGTGGATGGAACAAGGGAAGAGTGAAAAAGAACAGTTATGAAGAATCTGTTAAAATAGATAAGGAAGGAAGGAAGGAAAATATGTATATATGTATACATACACACATAAATTCATATATGTATACATATATATTTATATGCATGTGTGTCTGCATTCATAGCAGCACTTTTTTCTGGTAATAAAGACCTACAAACAAAATGGATGACCATCAAATGGGAAATGGATAAAGAGATCACATTTGCATGAAGATAAGCAATAGCACTGTTAGCTAGAGGCAAGATTGTTTTAAAGAATTTGGAAATGTGAAGGAAGACATATGCGAAATGATGCAGTGATGAAAGAAAACTAGAAAAACCAACAATGAATTTGAGACTGCCTCCTGGAAAGACTAAGGGGCCCCCTGCTGAGGCTTGCTTTTTCTTCCCCCAGTGTAAGAGTGGCTTTCAATAGGTTAAACCCTTCTTGTGGGACCCAGTTTATGTCAACCTTGATGTCTATGGCCTGTGATCCAGCCAGTCATGGTAGGAAAGGGGAAGGGAACCAACCTCTTAATGAGTTAAGGTGTTGAGAAGCACCTGTGAAACAATGGGAGTCAGTTCAAAGCAAATCTTTATTTTGAGCAATGGGAAGAGGGAGAAGGGATGAGAGGAAAAGAGACCCAACGTATAGCTCAGGCATCCACACTAACAAAGTATTACCTACAGGCAGCACTGTCTTTGGAGAGCGTGGAGACCAGAGTTTCATTCAGCAGGAGGGAAGGGGGTGGAGTGGGGCTGGGCTGGAGGTGGGCAGCAGGGGTGGGATTGTGTGCTCCAGTAGGAAAGGGGAGCTCCAAAGCACATTTCTGAGAGTGAGATTCTTATGGTATGATTTTAGATAGCGTCCTAAGACCTGAAAAAGGCAAAATATTATTTTGGGTGTTTGTATATTAGGGAGAAAAAAAAGCTGGTGATAGATAAAATATTATTTAGGGGACATAGCTTACTAACCTTCAAAAATATTACTGTCAGTATTTTTCCGTGAGTATTTTCTATAACCTACAGCCTCCATTAAGGAGAGACTCTCATGGTGGCTTCAAGACCATCAGGTCTATTTTATAACAATATGAAATGCTAAAAATGGAAAGATTAAAAAATATTCCATAGTATAATAATATTATAATCTTGGTCCCAAAAAAGAGAAATGAAAATGAAGTCTCCTGACTGTCCTTGAAAAGGTAGGCTACTGTGGAAGTGGAGTGTTGTGTATGTTGTCAATGGTTATTGTGGTGATTTTTTTTAAAGTCATGCTTGATATTTATTATTATTAGTTATTAGGAAGCTCTCCAGGGAAAAGAAGAACTGAGGTACATTAAGGAAAGAATACCAGGAAGCTCTCAATAAAACTTGACAAAATGGTATGTAGCTTTTGTGCTTTGCCTTGTACCTTCTGAGTTTAGCATGAAATTAAATTCATCTCATTAAAGGATTTTGGTAGAAAGCTTCTGTCTCTACTTTTGAAAGTAATTTAATATTGTTAGAATTCATTGTTCTTTAAATTTTTGATAGGTTTACAATGTAAATCCATCTGGCCCCAGGATTTTTTTGGGGGGTGGAGGGAAGCAGTTCATTTGTGCCTTCCTCAATTGCTTTTTTTTTTAGATTTGAATGTTTAAGATCTCTTTCTTGTTTCATTAATTTGATTATTTTACACTTGTTTAGATCCTTATTCCCTACATTTGAATTCTGATACTTCTTGGCTTAGCCTTGTGCATAGCAGTGTCTGATAGTTCTCTTGATTTTCTCTCTGTGGTGAATTCATCTCATTCATTTTTGTGCTGCTCATTTGATTTTCTTCCCTATTTCCTTCTTGATCAGGTTAAATAATGGTTTATCAATATTTTTTAGTCTTCTTAAAAATTTCTTACTTTTGTTTTAAGCTCTACAATCTCATTTTCAAATATCAATTTTTCTAATTTTCAAGGTGTTTGTTTTGTAATGTTTCTCTATTGTTAAGGTACTTCTATTCTTTGCATAATTTATTCAACTCAAGGGTCTTTTCTACTTGGTATTATATGTTTTTAGAGATTTTTTTCCCCTTTAGGACTGCATTAGTCTATGTCACATAAGATGTCGTATGTTGTCTCATAGTTATCATTCTTTTCAACTGAATTATTTATTATTTCTAACAATAGTTATTTTTCCTACTCATTATTTAGCATATCATTACTTAATATCCATTTCTTTTGGTCTGTATTTTTTGCTTTATGACTTATTTCCTCTTTATCCCATATATGGCATGCTTTGTATATATTTGTTTGCATGTACTCTCCCCCATTAGACTGCAAGCTCATTGAAGGCAGGATCTGCTGTCTTTTCCTTTTTTTTTTTTTTTGGTTATTCTTAGCACTTAGAGTGCCTGACACACAGAAGGAACTTAATAAATGTTATTGATTCATTGAATGATCATATTTATTTCTCTAATTACTAGATATATTGTATTATAGTCCTTAAAGAATATATTTCTTTTTTATTTTTTCCCATTTTAGTTTTATTCTTTTAATTTTTAGAACTTTTTTTTTTCTTTTTTAAAGGTATGGGGGAATACTAAGAAATTATATATAGGCTATTTCCTTAAGTTTGTGATAAGCCATTCAAGTCTAATATTTTGGACAGTCTATTCAGCTTCATACTTTTCTTCTTATTTTTTTTGTTTGAATTATCTCTATCTGAAGGAGGAATTGTAAAGTTCCTGAATATTATTTTGTAATTCTCAGTAGCTTTTTGATGTTTCTCTTGCTTTTCTCTTTAAAATATAGACAATGTGACTTTTGTGCATACATATTTCATAATTCTACTTTTTATTGTCTATGATCCCTAATCAATTATTGTAATGTGCTGGACACGAGTTGCCTTTTCTGAAACCATGACTGCATCACCTACCTTATTTACAATAACATGAATGCCGATACATTTTGTTTCATCTCTTCATTATCTCTGTTTCTGTATATATGGCTTAGATTTATTTGTCATTCATTTTAAAAATACATCATTTCATTCTCTTTCTTTTTTTTTCTAGGTAATTCAATTCATTCCCATTTAAGTTTATAATTGCTAAGTTGATCTTTTCTTCCATTAAATACATATGCCTTTATGTCGGCTTAATTCTGTGTATTCTTTTTCTCAATCAACACTCAGGTTCTGTATTTTGTTTTGGTCCAACTAATTCAAGCAGTGCCCTCCCCTGAATTGCCCCTCAAGGCCAGTGTTATCCCACCCAATTACAAATTCCGCAATTCATTAAGCTTACATTGATTAGTATTAATTTTTCTAATTCTTCTGTCTTCTCTGTGTGTATGTGTGTCTTTGTCTCTTTCTCTCTGCCACTCTGTTTCTCCATCTCTTTCTCTCTCCATTTCAGTGTCATGAAACTGCATTTCCTCTTTCCATGAATGCTGTTTTCTTCTTTACCCTCTTCTTGCTCCTTCCACCTTCTAGGATGTTCTAAATGATCTCTCCAGGCATGCTAATTCTCAGCCAAAGCAGAAGGCTGGAGTGGACAATGCTTTGTATGCAGAATTCGTGTGTCTGTATGTGTGTTTTCCTGTTCTTTGCTGTTTTCCCTTTTGATGGATGGTATGTTCTACTTTTTTCCAACCCTTCCAACCAGGGCCCCATTCCACCCTTTTGGTACTGACCAGCGTCCCTGACCACTTCCTTCCTCTGCTCTCCTCCCCTGCAGGATCTAGAACTGAGAAGCATGATCCCAGCTTGGCGTGGCTGTTCTCATCAAGTAGCTGCCATCCCTGCCTCTCCAAACACTGTACAAGAGCCTGTGTCTCTTTTCTCCTTCCCCATGCATTGTCCCTCTATGGAATCACTTGCTCATGTTTCTGCTGGAATCACCCAAGATAAGAAGGAATAATTAGGTTGCAATCTGCCAATGGAGGGAATGCCTTGCTGAATCCTGTTCATAAGATCAAGGAGTGATTGAAACTGTGAATCTCTGAAACCTTCTTTTGGAGGCACTCTGATTATAAATACTGAAACACCACAATCTCCAAGAATCAGAATCAGAAGTGAGCAAAGGATGACAGAGGCTGAGCTGTTACTAAGCATGGTTTGCATATGGCTAGCCCCAGTGCTGAGAGAGAGCGGACCTCAGAAACAGGATGACCAAGTCCTGGGTCTATTTTTGACCCAATGACTGTTGGATTTGGGCAAGGCACTGCTTTGGCCAGCTCTAAAACTGCAAGTTATCCACAAGGCACTGATATGTGTACAGAGAGGAACTTTCTCCACTGAGAGCTCCCTATATCAACAAAATTACAAGTTAAACACAAAACAAGTCAAAAAACCAACAAAGTTTGCATGTGCACAGGAATCAGTGTCAAACCTTTGTCCAGATGAGGCATAATTTAGGAAGGAAGAAAGGAAAGAAAGGAAGAAAGAAGGAGAGAAGGAAGGGAGGAAGGAAGGAAGGAAGGAAGGAAGGAAGGAAGGATGGAAAGAAGGAAAGAAGGGAGGGAGGGAGGAAGGATTGAAGGAGAGAGGGAGGGAGGCAGGACGGAAGGAAAGAAAGGAAAAATGAAGGAAGGAGAGAGGAAGGAAGTAGAGAGGGAGGGAGGGAGGAAGTGAGGGAGTGAGAGAGGGTGTGTTTACCAAATGCTTGCTCCATGCCATGTACTATGCTCGGTACTGGAAATACAAATACAAGCAAAAAGGAAGATAATCCGTGACCTCAAGAAGCTTCCATTTTAATGTGGGCAGATAACATACCAAAAGGGGCTTAAAAGCAGTGGGAGGGGGGAAGAAGAGAGAGTAATTAACTGAAAGGTACCTGGCAATATGTGAAGGTGCCTGAAGGTCCATGAATGGTTTTGAAATTCAGAATTTCAAGGAAAAAAAACATAAAGAGAAGGGAAGGGATAGGAATGAATATTCTTAAGCACCTACTATGTGCCAAGTATTACTGTATGCATTTCACTTTAATATTACCTCATTTGATCCTCCAAACCAACCTGATGGGTCTATGCTATCATGATCCCTATTTTGCAGTTGAGGACATTGATGCAAGCTGAGGTACAGTGACTTTCCCAGGGTCACACAGTTGGTACATGTTGGGGGCTGTACCTAAACTCAGATTTTTCTGACTCTAGGTTGAGTACCCAATCTACTGTGGCCCCTAACTGCCTTAGGAAGAGAATAAAGGTTGGCAAGATGGAGACCCACCACGCCATAAAATGGAAGCCCAAAGAGTTAGAAAGGGGCTGGTCTGGATGAGGTGTAATCCATGGTGAGAAGGCCATAAGGACACACTGAAGGGATTTCCAGGATGAGACAGAATTTACGACATGGATTTGAAGGTCATAAAGTCAGGGAGTTTTGTTGTCTACAAGGCTTGTAACTGAAAATGACTGCTTGGGGTGGAGCATGAGGGAGGGCAGAAGAGTTGTGGTACCTACAAAAGGCTACAAGAGCTGAACAGGCCTCCTAGAAGCAGGGCTCATTTGTAGGTGCTTGAGTGGAGGACTTGGGGAAAACCCCTGGAGGATGAGATGTTTGGGATTGGCCTTTGGTTTTGTTTTGAGAGATGCTCTCCAAACAAGTTTGTCAGGCTTACCTTGTGTTGTGGTGGACAGAGGGCAAGTGAATGAGCTCTAGAGAGACCCACTGGAGGCTATAACCTCCACAGACAAGGCTGCCTAGGGAGGATGGAAAAGAAAAAGGAAAAGGTCCAATGATCAGCAAGGGTCTTGAAGAATGCTGATTGGCCCAACCCTAGAGAATGGAATAGTTATAAACATCTCTTATCTATTTTGTGCTGCCAGGGCCCAGGACCATCTCTTGGATGCAGCTGACCAGCAGGTATGGAAGGTTCTCTGAAAAAAAGGTTCTACAGACTAATCATTTGTCTGACTCTTGTGCAGACTCCCCACCAATGCTCCTCTTTCAAACTTTGCCCCTTTCTGGACTGGCCAATGCTATGGAAGGTGACTTGGCTGGGCCCTGGGAGTCAGTAGATTGAACCTTTTCCTAGAAGATGATTAGTGGGATGTGAAATCCTGGAAAAGTTTTAGGATGAATGGAGGGTCCTTCCTCTCAAGCTGGAGAGCTCTCCAACTACATTGTACAGCATTACTATGAGATGTGCATGAGGCTGTAGATGGCTGAGAGATGGATATTCTCACCTCCGTTTACAATCATAGAAGATGTAGCCACTGATTCTGAAGCCAAGCCCCAATGAACTTAGACCTGTCCTGTGCTTCTACTCCCAGATAGAGCAAACATCCCCCAGCCCAAACTACTCAAACTGGGCAGAGATGCACTGTTCTCCAGAGTGGCTCATACTGATGGATTCTGTCTCAGTAAGAAGTTTGTCATCCTCAAGGGAATTCCAATTACAGTGGTTAAGCATAACCTTAAGCTGGCCAGAGCATAGTGACTCAGCCTGTGGGGATTATAATTACCCAATCTGCAAGAGAAACCACTGAGGCAGAGCCCAATGGCACTTTACTAAAGGTTCCATGATCCCCTGTAACAAGGTGGACCTTAGAGCTTCCTCATGATCTGAGATTCTCCTAGTTCCCAGGACCTTGGTTTGTTTGTTTTAATAAGGTTTGATGCCCAAATATGCAAAAGAGGTGTGATAAAATACAGAATTTCATTGACTGATAGACCTTGATCCTGAGGACCAAAACTGACATGTCAGCAGGGAGGTCACAGGTCGGGTGAAGGAGAAGGCTTCTTCACTGACTAGGTGCTCACAGCATGCTCACTCCTCTCCCCTTGTCCTGCATCTCATGACCCTTTAGGTCGTCATCTCTGGCCCCCACCAGTGTTTAAATTGAATCTTTGATTAACTCTGGCTCCCTCTCCCCCATCCTACCTTCTTCCAAGTTTTCCCAAAGTAGATAATACCACCCCCTGGGGGGAGCTAGAACGCTCTACTGTAATGGTAGTAGCCTCAGATGCAAGTGGGGGATGCTGAATAAAAATAAGGGGGCAGTGGAAACATAAGGAAAGGAAAGAAGAGAAGAAAATTTTGAAAAAACATTCATACACATTTCCTTTGTTGTATAACAGAATTAAAATCATAGTGATTAAAATATTTTCCCAATAAACACACAAAAGTCAAGTTTTACAAACAATCAGTGGCCAAGTCCTCTGACAGTCTTAACAAGCAAGTGTTGGAAGGTGAGTGGGTCCCACATTGTTGGGAAGTCCAGTATGCATTGGTAGGAATATGTGTGTGAAATGACTGCTTTATAATACCATACTATATAGTTACATGTTGGAATATTGTGTCATCAAAATTTCAGTGCAGAGAAAAAACCCTGCAAATTTGCAATAAATTATTAAATTTAAGATGCATAATTTAAAATATATACATTTTCTACTTTTTTAAAATGACACAATTTTTAAAAATATATTAAAGGGTTAAAAAAATAGGTTTTCAGGGGGCTCTGAATAAGTTTGCTTTTGAAAGGGGGTGGTAGACCAAATAGGTTTGGGAATCTCTGTTCTATATGTGCTTGATTCTCAGACAATGTTAGTATGATAATAATAAAATTATAAATATTATATAAAATTGTAAATATAAATAAAATAATAAATAAAACAATAAAACAATAAATCAGTCATGATGACCAGAGCTGGTATTGTTTCAAAGGCTAACATCTAGTGATAGAGAGGTGGCTGTACCCCCAGAGAGCTTTTCTAGACCATTATTCTCACATCTTGAGACTGTCTGCTACTACTTGCTATTGAGTCTAACTTTTCCCCAGTCTTGGGCCACACTGGTCCTAGCATCCCCTCCTTCTGGCTCTTCTCTCCTGGGATACCTTCCCTGAAACTACTGGGTGACTGTCAATGGGAAGTACTGGATTTGGCACTCAGCACCTATAGTATGAGATACAGTCTCTAACAGTCAACTCTAGAATTCCAAGAGGAGCAATAGCTGCCCGCTGGGATCCCAACCAGCCAATCTGAGCAGAATCTGGGGGTTCCTCTCCTCTCCCTACCCCCTCCTCCTCCCCTTCCTCCTTCTTCTGGTCCTCCTCTTCCCCCTCCTCCCTCCTCCTCCTTCTTCTTCATTTCCTCATTAGTAAAACACATAAGCAGAACTAACATATAAGTACACAATGTGTGCATATACATATATGTACATACACATATATGCATGTTTGGTTAGCATTTGTTCATCAATTTATTTATTCATTTATGTATTTGTTTGCTTGTTTCCCTCCCTGCTTCTACTCCACCCCCCCACAAAATTCCCTCTAACAAATATGCAGCGTCAAACAATCCCCCCTCACTAGCCACCTTCACACATGTTCATGTGTGCATGTGTGTTTTTGTTGTTCTGTTGTTTTTAGTTGTGTTGGACTCTTCGTGATCCCATTGGGAGTTTGCATGGTCAAGATACCAGAGTGTTTTGCCATTTCCTTATTTTACAGGTGAAGAACTGAGGCAACAGGGTTAAGTGACTGGCCCAGAGTCACACAGCCAGGAAGTGCATAAAGCTGTATTTGAAGTCCCCAAGGTGAGCATTCCTGACCCCAGCCCCACACTCTGTTCATTGTGCCACCTACTGCTCTTGGATATGTAGATGTGCATATGAATCTATCTGCATCACATGTGCCTGTACATGTGTATACAGATGTGCACATGAACACACAGAGGTGTAGCGAATTATGTTACATTACAATGTATTAGGTCACCATGTGTATGCACCCACACATGTGTTGTGTGTACATGTGTGTGCATGTACATACACACATGTGATGCTTCTATGTATACATGTGTGTACATCGGTTTGTTCCTTGTGTACTTATCTATGTGTATATGTACCTAGAGACTACATAGAGTATCTATGCTAGATAAAATAGACATTAGATAGACATCGATGGTGTCTGTGTATGTATGTGTGTGTTTGTGTGTATATTTATATACACACACATATAATATATATATGGAGAGTTGGTCACTTCCTACTTCAGCTCATTTTACAGAAGAAGAGACTGAGGCAGACAGGGTTAAGTAGCTATCCCAGGCTCAAACAGCTAGTAAGTGTCTGACACCAGATTTAAACTGATGAAGATGAGCCCTCCTGACTCCAAGGCTCTATCCTCTGTACCATCTAGCTGTCCCTATGCATATACACATATATAAGCACATGAATATATATATATATTTTCATATAATATCCATTATATGTAAGAGTCCTATATGATATATTATATATAGTTCAAGACAATATACACACATCTACGAACACACACATGTGCCCACACCGCCTGTGTCCTTCTGACCCTGCATCTAGCCCCTCTCTGTCCAGAGGTCAGTGATATGTTTTATCCTCGGTCTTCCTAACTGGGGATGGTCATTGAATTGCTCAGAGTTCTTGTAGCCATTAACACTGTTTGTCTTACAGCATTATTGCTATTGGACACATTTTTCTCCTAATCAGCTCGTTTCGTTCTTTATCATTTTATCAGTTTTCACAATCATTTATTTTTATAATATCAATATTATGGTATAGATCATTCCTGTCTGTCCTCACTTCATGCTGTATTAAAATCTTTCCCATGAGTTGAGAGACTGAGGAGTGTGGAGAATGGCCAATACACATGGGATGGACTTTGGGGAACCTCCCGATTATCACAACATGTGTGAACCTGGGGGCACACTGTCTTCTGGCCCTTCTCTCTCCCCTCCCAACCACCATCTTCCCCCTCCCCCCCTTCCCACTTAACTGGATTTACAAGAATTCCTAGTTATTATGGAGAAGTTCTTTACTCCTCTTCCTCCTCTTCCTCCTCCCCTCCTCCTCCTCCTCTTTCCCCTCCTCCTCCTTCCCCTCTTCCTACTCCTCCCCTTCTTCCTCCTCCTCTCTTTATTCTTCTCCTCCCCCAAGCAGCTATGTCAGCCTCATGGGTAGTTTAGTGTAGAATAGCTTTGTAAGAGGTATCCAAGCAATCTTTGAACTGTTTCCTTGGCGATCAGGACCAGTCTTGCCCCTCCAGAGTGAGTCAAGTGCTGGTTGTCTTCCCCCACCACCCAGCCCATGATAATAGAGCTTCCCTTGACAGCTTGAAGAAGGAAAGAGGGAAATTGCTGGGGGTGGGGAGGGAGATCTTTCCCAGCCCTTGCCATTAGTGGAGTGGTTTAAATTTGAATGCCAGCATTCATAGAATCAATCTTATAATTTTCTCCTTTGGCAGATTTTCAAAGTTTCCAAACTGCGGCTGGTTTTCTAATTTCAGTCCCACAGCTGGGGCACCGAGTCAATTTCCTAATTTCTTCCCAGGGATGCCAATCTGCATAATCAGCTTTGGTAACAGTCGGCCATGAAGCTCACCCTGCCAAGCGGCTGCTTCCCCAGGCTTGCCAGTCCAGCCAATGGGACTAGAGACAAGCCCAGTGCCTGGGTGTTTGGCTACAGACAGGAAGTGGGCACTGTAGCAGCCAGCCCCCACACTCATTCCTGGGTGCAGAAGTCAGGAGCCTCCATCCTTCACCCCTTTTCCCAGAGACTCGGGGATGCTTCCTATTGACTCTGTGTCAATCACGTACTGATGGTTTCCCCCAGGGGAACATAAGCACATTGTGGGCGGGAACTGTTTCCTTTGTCTGTGACACCTAGCACAGAGCCTGGTCCATATAATGGGCATGATGAATTCTTGTAACTTGCTTGATTGATGGAAAGATCAGTTCAACATTGGAAAGGAGCTTTGGGTGTGCTTTGTCCAGTATAGACTCAGGTCACCATTGCCTCAGACCACTCTAGACAAAGGAGTGAGGCTGCTAAGGCTTCTGAGATGCTGTGTGTGTGTTCACAGAACCAGGGTGGTGGAGGGCATCTCTGGCAGGTATGTGCCCCTCAATCCAGGAGCCTCCAAATATTTGTATAACTGCATTTTGCTATAACATGCCTTCCTTGCAATCCTCAGCAATATATTTTATGTATTCTAAACATTATTTTGAGAAGAAGGGGTTCGTGGGCTACATTAGCCTTCCATCTAAGGGGCCAGGACACACAAAAGGTTAAGGACCCGGATCCAGTCCAGTCTCCTTATTTTTCACAGAAATAAATGAAGACACTGAGATGTTCAGGGTCCCGTGGATTTGAGCTGAAGCTTGAACTTGGGGCCTTGATGCTTATAGGGCACACAACTCTTGCACAGAACTCTTAAAACCATATATCCAGCCCTGTTCTCTCCTTAGTGCCATGGTACTGTGCCAGTGTCTGCCATGTTTCACAACTGATACTAAAGTTCTTCAGAGAGATCTCGAGACTGTCCTTGTATCACTTCTGATTGCTATGTGAACTAAATGGCATAATCCAGATGAGGATCCAGTAAAGAAGAGAAAAGAGCCATCAGAGAGGTAGGAGGAGAACCATCAGAGAACATTGTCAGGGAAATGTAGAGAGAAGACAATCAAGGAGGAAGCAGTGACCAATAGTGTCCAAGGCTACACAGAGGCCAAGGAGAATGAGGCCTGAGCAAAGGCCATTGGATTTGGTGATTAAGAGATCGCTGGTGACTTTGGAGAGGGCAGTTTGGGTGAAATGAGATTCCCTGTCCCTCTGCTTTCTCTCCACTCCTATGGCCCATCTTCGTATACTTGGAGACACACAGAAAAACCAGAGAATAGGGAATTTTAAGGTGCTGCCTTGATCCTTCTCTGTTCCCAGGAAGAGGAGGCAGCAGAAGGAATATCTCATCATAAACTCTCAACTTTCTCTAACTAGAGTTTTTCAGTCTAAAGAACACTTTCCTGACAATGACCCTGCAAGTTGAGTAGTGAAATGGTTAGTATCCCAGTGTTGTAAATGAGAAACTAAACCTCAGAGAGAGGAATAACCTGCTCCGTGTCAGAGAACCAGTTAGTGGTAGAGTCAGGACAAAATCTGCAACAGGATTACTCATGGAATCCAATAATGGATTCTAGAATTTAGGCTGGGGAAACAATATCCCAGCAATAAGACATGCATGGGATAGACAGGACTTTCATCTGTGGGGCTGCTTCCTCCTTGTTAATCCCTCTCAACCCTGTACCCCATTTCCCAATCCGGGCTCCCAGGGCATCCTCCTCTAACCCCATGGGGAGAGCGCTGATTTGGGGCACTCAGAATCATTGAGCTGTCCTCCGCACTTCCCCTGCCCCACCCCCAATTTTGATACCAAAGTCAATCTGTAAGCAATAAATATAAGAACAAAACAGTACCTGCCTTTGGGCTCTTGCATTCTCTAGGGAAGATAAGGAACGCATGAATCAAACCATTCTGAGCACATGCAAGAGAAAGCCCTAGTGATGGGGGTATGTCAGACCCACTCTCCAGCTGAGCTTTGAAGGGAATGCAGCATTCTGAGTGATTCATGGGAAAGGGAGGGAGCTGAAGAAGGGGGAAGGGGTCCATGTGCAAATGCACAGAGACAGGGACGGAATGCTGGAGATGGAGAACAGCAGCCTGAAATGCTTGGCCAGAACATGAAGTGCACAGTCAGTCTAGGAGAGACTGGAGTTCATTGCCGTTGGGTTTTGAACTTCCAAGCAAAAGGCTTTTTTTGTCTTGTTCTTTTGTCCGTTAGGAAGGTAAGAAAGATGGATTGAAGGAAGTGAGAGTCTAGTTAGGAGGTAACTGTCCACCAGAGAGGTGACGAGGTCAGGTGAGGGTGGGAACTGGAAGGAGAGAGAAGGGGCCAGAAGGACGAGCTTTGGTGGAGGCAGAAATGCCCAGAAATGGTAAATGATTGGATGTGGTCCAAGTTGCACTGGGGAAACTGAAGGAGAAGGGAGGTGATAAATATGCAGTACAGGGAGGATTATGACATCTTAACTGAAGCAGGCCAAGTTAGGGGAAGCACTTAGAGTTAAGGGCCAAGGAAATGAGTGCAGATGCTTCTGAGACATCCAGACCTCTGGCAAACACTTGTTAACTGAGCTTTGCAGACAGTCAAGCGAGGGTTCTGAGGCAAGACTCTCCCCTCTGTGATCCACCCTCCACCCCACCCCTGCCAAGAGTGTGAGCTTCTTGAGGACAAAAACTATTTTCATTTTGTTTTTGCATCTCTAGCACTTAGCACTACTATGTGCCTAGTACACAGTAGGAGCTTAATGAATGTATGTTGAGTTGAATTGAATTGACTCAGAGTAGGAAATGAACCAATAACTGGTATATCTCAACTCAGCTACTGAATCTCTTCTGTCCAAGGTCTACTTTGGCCATACTCTTCCTCCAACCAAGTACCCTGTGATCCCCTTAGTAGGCTTTCTGAATTTTCCAACAGAATAGTATGGTTCATTGGACAATTTCTCCAGGAACCTGACCCACATGATTCCTCTTTCTACCCTTCAATCTCTTGAAGATTACTTGAAGAAGCATATCAAAGCAAGGAGGCTATGAGCACAGAAACCCTCTTTTCTCATTCCTTTTATTCTTCTGAGTGTCATGAAGCTTGGCCTGTCTACCTCCACATCAGGAACATTAGGAGAAGGCTGCAAGATGGTCTGTTTAAGGTGGGATATACTGGGTTTCTTTGGAATGCTTCCACATGAGATTTACCAAACTTGAACAAGACCCATTGCTTGTTCCTGAGGGCCAGGAGATGGGTCAAGGACAGATCCTGTCCTTTCGTATGCTCCTGTCCACAAAACCTTCTGAGATCTGGCCTGCGGAGGAGAGACAGTAGGATGACAAAGTTCCTGGTGGGATAAGAAGAGCAGAATTTGATTCCAGAATCCATCCAGTCCTACACAAAGTACCCAACAGCACCTGCATCACAGCTTTAATGAGGACATGCACAACTCTGCCCTTCTTCCTTACAACACCAGAAGTTCTGTGAAGGTTAATGAAATTACAGGTAAAGTCCCATGGAGACTAATGAAAAAGGCCAAGGCCAAGGCCAGAATTTTGCTGTTATTCTTAGAACCCAGAGGGTGCCATCATGCTGTTACACTGGGTAGAAAAGATGAATGAGCATCCCAGAGCATCCCAGATATGGCCCAGGAAGAAAACAGATGGAGAGAGAGAGGGAGGAGAATGTACTGACCCCTTTCCGTATCAGTGCTGTGAATAGGATGGCAGAACCAAGTTGCTCACAGTCAAGAACCATAACCCACTCCCTTTTTAATGCAACCCTGAGAGATGTGCCTTCAGGAGAACTGGGATGGAGGGTCGGGGGTGACTGGACACTAAGTGCAAGGGCTAGATTCCTTGGGTGGGTCCATTTGATGATTTTTTTTCATTCTGCACACAACTATTGTGCAAATGTTAATTAAAAAATCCACTTGAAGATCTTTCTTTACAAAGATGTTATTTCAAATGATTCCTGAGGTATTAGTTTAATTGCACTAAATAATTGAACTCCTTTGCATATACAAATAGCATTTTATTATTTGGAGCAGTCTCTGTCCTTTAAAAACCAATTCCATTATGGGCTGAATACATCAGAGATTGGATAAATCAGAACTTGTTACAGATGCTAAGAAGTCTAAGCACTGTCAGTTCTCTGGGAATGCCATAGTGGGCACTGCTGGGCTCCACCCTCCTTGCCTTTCAAGCACCTTCTCTATTTGGGGATTGATGGCCCTATTTTCTTTTCCTCCACTGTTGGTCTGCAGGGGCCAGTGAGCCCTGGGCAGGTACTAGCAAGGAATGTTTTATGGGCAGACTGTCATGGCCTTGTGGCTTTCTCTAACATAGGATGAAGTTCCTTTTTTCCCAAATGCCAAGGAATGGAAGATTCAGAGAAGTGAGAGAGTGATAATAGAATTAGCCAAATCCAGTAATTCCATTTGAGCTCTCTGAGCCCACTAGTTGAATGGGCAGTTGGTGCTGTGATCTGTCTTTGAGCAGAAACTTGGCCAGAGGAGATGTGTGTGTGTATGGAAGGTGAAGGAAGCTGTGGTTCACAGAGTGTGGACACTGGCTCCAGCTCACAAGAAGGGACTACATGTTCTAATTACTGTCACCCTGATGGTTCCTGATGCAGATCTAGACACTTTACAAGGCTCCCAGGAAATGCTGCTCTGGGTGTATGCTCTGGGCAGTAGAGCAGACCTGAAGAGCACTCATCTTTGAGGGTGGTCTCTAGAGAGATGCCTCAGGAATCTGGATAAAGAACAAAGTGATAAGATCATCTCATTTGGGGATGAGTGGGGTAGTTAGCACAACCAGTATCTAAAGAAGTCCAGGAAAAAGAAATGGCACAGAAGGCAATGGGAGTCCAACAAAGGTTCAGACAATCAGCTGCCCAAGTACAGGCTGTAGCAGATGGGGCTAGAGAAGTTTGTCTTAAAGCAATCTGGGGGTCAGAGTAGACCACCATAACTCTGGCCTAGAGCAGTGTAATGCGGCAGCCACTAGAGTGAATGTGATCTCAGGATGTCTTCACAGAAGTAGCACTAGAACAGTTCTCCCCTCCCAGCTCTGGTCCAATTTCCTTTGAGATACTGAGGTAAGATCTAAGGATACCATCTGTAATGTTAATAGGGTGTAAGATCTTCCCCACCCATAGGTAGGCCTCAGGAGGATCCTGTTAAGGGAAGCTGGCTTAGGGGAGGCTTGCTGTGGGAAGGCTTTCACACCTTTTGCTAATTTCTAATTAGGCATTGAGTTAGAAGGGTTATGAAGTGTATAAATATTCTGAGTTTGTATTTTGCTTTGGGATCTGGTTCACAAGAAGCATCTTGTGATTCCCTGGTGGAGATTCTGAGGTATGTTCAGAGCTCCCCATCTGATCAGATGTAAAGGCTCTTTGAATTCAGGGATATATGTAACATGTATGGCGGCAATATTGCTTTGATTCAGGCAGTCAGAGCCCTGTCTGTTGTTCTTTATTTCCCTGCTTGTGTTTCCTCTGAAGTTCAGGGGCTGACTTTTCCCCTGAACTAATGAATGTAATTTAAAAAGACTGTTGACCCCTTGAACAGCTCTCTTTTCTAGTAAAGAAGATCTAACAACCTGTGCTGGTGGCCATCCTGAGAAGGCCAATGTGGTGGCCGCCACACCATCTTAGGAAGAAAGCTGACAAAGTACCCCGAGCCCACAAGAGAATGATGAGGATGTGAGGTAAGCATTTTCTTTGTGTGACTGAATCTGTGGGCGAGGAATATCTTCTACAGGACATAAGAGTGGCAGGCCCATAAGAGAGTCAGAGTGATATCTGGGCCCCTGGAAGATTAAGGGAATTGGCCAAGGCCACTCAGCTGGTATATATGAGGGCAAGATTTGAACATGGGGCTTCCTGACTGAGAGTGGCTCAGTCTATTCGTCCTTGCCCCTCATTGACCTGGAAGGAAGAGGAAACAACCCTACCTGACTAACTTGTAAATATAGGCCCAGTAGTATTCCAAAGGGTGACGGTAATGGTAATGACTGCTCTCTGTGGCTAAGATCTGTCACCAGGCCTAACACTATTCCAGGAACACTTATTAAGCCTCTAAAAAGCACTGGCTTCCTCTCATCAGTGATTTTGAGTTCTTTGTCTTTCTGTGTCTGTCCAACTTTTTTGCTTTCTCTCTCTCTCTCCCTCTTCTTCCTTCTCTTCCTCCCTCTCTCCCCCTTCCCTCGCTCCCTCTCCCCCTCCCCCTCCCTTTCCATTTCTCTCTCTCTTCCCCTGACTCTGTTTCCCTCTCCTTCCTCTCTCCTTGTCTCTTCTCCCTCCCTCTCTCTCTCTCTCTCTCTCTCTCTCTCTCTCTCTCTCTCTCTCTCTAAATCTCTCTCTCACCCTCTCCCTCTCTTTGTCTTTATGTGTCTTTTGCTCTACCTATCTCTGTGAACTCCACTGGGAATTCCCTGGATTTCTCTTCTGGCACTGATCTACATACATATAGAATAGATCCAGGTGCAGGCCTCATGTCATGGCACCACCAACAGGTAACAGGGCAATCTTTTGCTAAAAGTACTTTTGGCATCTGATTCCCAAGACAGGCACTCTTATGGGAATATCATCTCCCATCAAATCTGTTCCATAAGAATTTCCTTTCAAGATCTGATCTGACAGAGAAAGGAGAAGACAAATATAGAGACATATCCTAAAAGTTCCACATATTTCAAATACCTTTTAAACTCTGTTTTCCAGACCAGATGGAGCTTCCAGGTAAGATGGAGCTTGACATAAAATTTTCCCATCATGCTTTTCCAGTTTTGAGCCTTTTCACCACATTTAGTCATGCCCTCCTCCTCAGGTTGTGCTCTGCCCTCCCACCTTGTCTGCAGTAACTCATTCAGCTCCTTGCTATACTCTAGATCTATGAGACTGAGAGGCTGGTCGTCAAACTGGTGGCAGGTGTGAAGGATGTGCAGAAGATACGTGTGTCAGAGCAGAGGGAAAACCTTAAAGACAAATTGAGAGGCGGGGGAGAGACACACACACACACACACACACACAAAGAGAAGTGGGTTATTTATGCTAATCCTCAGATTCACAGGAAAATGGCGAATGTCCAACTTCAGGACCTCTGAGCTTTCTGGAGTCATACTGGAGGACTTCCCAAAGATCTTCATTTTCTGAGCTCTGACTCCACTGAGAAACAGTTCCTGGTCCCGAGGTGGGAATGAAATTAGATAAGGAGTGAATATATTTTCACACTCAGACCGTACTAGATGTAGGAAATGAATACAGTTCCTGTCCTCTTTCCCTTTCATTCTCTCTTCCTCTGTCTTTCTGTTTCTGTTTCTTATGTTCTCAACTATATATACACACAAACATATAAGCATATGTGTACATGTATATATAATATATGTTTATTTATAATTTTGAGGAGAGGCAAATCCGTGTGTGTCTCTCTCCTTTGGTCTCAATTTGGGCAGAAAGGGTGTGAAGCAAGGGAAGGACTTTTAGCAGTACGTGATGGGTCAAAGGGGAACAGAAACCAGAATGTGTTTTCTCATCTTCTTTATTTTTTTTAAAGATTTCTTTATTTCTTTTTTAATTTTTTTATTGATTAATTCATTTTTAGTTTTTAACATTCATTTCTACAAGAATTGAGTTACAATTTTTCTTCTACCCCCACCACAATATAGCAAGCCTACTAAATACCCGTTCCTCCAATCTATTCTGTCTTATATCCTCCCCCATCACCATCCTAACTTTCTAGCAGGGCAAGATGGATTTCTATACCCTTCTGCCTGTCTATCTTATTCCCCAGTTGCATGTAATGTTCTAAACATTTGTTCTTAAAACTTTGATTTCCAGATTCTTTCCTTTCTTCCTTCCTCACCCACCCCCACTGGGAAGACAAACAGTTCAATATAGGTTGTACATATGTAGTAACCCACATAATTTCCATAGTAGTTATATTGTGAAAGATTTACTATATTTCCCAACATCCTATCCCCCTCCACTTATTCTATTTTCTACTTTGATCCTATCCCTTTTCAAAAATATTTGCTTCTAACTACCCTCTCCCCCATTCTGCCCTCCGTTCTATCATCCCCCCTCTTATCCCCTTCCTCCCTATTTTCCTGTAGGGTAAGATACCCAATTGAGTGTGTATGTTATTCCCTCCTTAAGCCAAATTCAATGAGAAAAAAGGTTGTCCCATTCTCTTTCACCTTTTTGCTCTTCCCCTCCATTATAAGTTTTCTCTTGCCTTTTTATATAGGATAATTTACCCTAATCTATCTCTCCCTTTCTCCTTCTCCTAATAAATTCTTCTCTCACCTCTTAATTTTATTTTTTAGACATTATCCTTGCATATGCAACTCATCCTCTGCCCTCTGTCTATGTATACATGAACATACATATGGCCACACTCACATATATATTTATATACACATGCACCCTCCTATACATACATATATGTATATGTACATATATACATATATATTCCTTCCAACTATCCTCATACTGAGAAAAGTCTCATGAGTTACAATGACAATTTTTCCATGTAGGAATGTAAATAGCTCAACTTTAATAAGTTCCTTATGATTTCTTTTTCCAGTTTACCTTCTCATGCCTCTCCTGCTTCTTTTTTTTTTTAAATTTTAATTTATTTTCTTGGTTACATCATTCATTTCCACA
>CM053599.1:1314916-1334183 GCA_028646575.1 Pseudocheirus occidentalis
GCTTTCTGTCTTGTGGAGAGTTTTGGAGCTTGAAAATCTGTTTAGCGTCCCATTTTATGAGTTTTTTAGCGTGTTTGTGTGGGAGCTGCGGTGCTTTGCTGCTTCTACGCCGCCATCTTGGCTCCGCCCCCCCCCTCCTGCTTCTTGTATTTGAAAGTCAAATTTTCTGTTTTTAATTTTCCTGGTTTTTTCATCAAGAATGCTTAAAAATCCCCTATTTCATTGAATGACCATATATTCCCCTGTAGCATTATATTCAGTTTTGCTGAGTAGGTGATTCTTGGTTTCAGTCCTAGCTCCCTTGACCTACAGAAAATCATATTCCAAGTCCTTCCATCCTTTAAAGTAGAAGCTGCTTGGTCTTGTGTTATCCTGATTGTGTTTCCAAAATACTCAAATTGTTTCTTCCTGATTGCTTGCAGTATTTTCTCCTTGACCTGGGAAATGTGGAATTTGGCTATAATATCCCTAGGACCTTTCTTTTTCAGATCTTTTTCAAGAGGCGATTAGTGAATTCTTTCAATTTCTATTTTGCCCTCTGGTTCTAGAATATCAGGGCAATTTTCCTTGAGAATTTCTTGAAACATGATGTCTAGGCTCTTTTTTTGATCATGGCTTTCAGGTAGTCTGATAATTTTTAAATTATCTCTCCTGGATCTATTTTCCAGGTCAGTGGTTTTTCCAATGAGATATTTTCACATTGCCTTCTATTCTTTCATTTGTTTGGATCTGTTTTTATAGTATCTTGATTTCTCAAAGTCATTAGCTTCCAATTGCTCCAATCTAATTTTGAAGGAGTTATTCTCTTCAGTGAGTTTTTGAAATTTCTTTTCCATCTGGCCAATTCTGATTGTTAAGGTATTCTTCTCCTCATTGGCTTATTGAGCCTCTTTTACCCTTTGAGTTAGTCTATTTTTAAGGTGTTGTTTTCTTCAGTATTTTTAGCAGTCTCCTTTATCAAGCTGTTGACTTGTTTTTCATGATTTTTTTGCATCATTCTAATTTCTCTTCCAAACTTTTCCTCCACTTCTCTTCCTTGATTTTCAAAATCCTTCTTGAGCTCCTCCATGGCCTGTAACGAATTCATATTTTTCTTGGAAGCTTTTGATGAAGGAGTTATGACTTCACTGTCTTCCTCCCATTCCATGCCTTTATCCTTTTTGTCCCCAAAAAAGGATTCTATGATCTGTTTGTGCTTCCCCTGCTTGCTCATATTGCCAACCAATGACTTGACTTTTGAGCTCTTTGACACCATAGGACTCTGCTTCCAGAATGGAGAGCGTTGTCCAAAATTGCTGGGGTTTTTGCAGCTGCCAGAACTGTTAGAAGGGCATCATATCTACAGCCCCCACAAGCTCTAGTTCACTGGCCACACACCCCAGGACCACCACCCCAAACCATGCTCCAGATCCAAGCAGGTTAATTGCAAAAGCAATTACCCTCTGAATGGTTGCTTAGTCCCCCTATGATCTGCAGGCCAGGAGCTCCTAAGGCAGCCATGTCAAGGTAGCTGCACAGCCACCATGCCTACACTGCTTCTCACCCCTGGGGCAGGAGCTAGACTGCACTCTTCTATCCCCCCCCCCCATTCCAATAGAGTTCCACACTGACCTTTTACTTTGTCTTGGATGTTTACAGGTTGAGAAATCTGGAAACCATCACAGCTGCAGGCGATTCACTCTCCTGAAGTCTGCTCTGGCCAGGTATGGGCCAATGGTTGGGGCCTCCCTTCGGCTGGAACCATGTGGCTCAGGTGGGACTGTACTTGGCTCCCAGCTCAGTGAGAAAGATCCTTCTTGTCTGCCTGCTGGGCTTCCTTCAGTGGGAGATTTGTTTCTCTCTGTCAGTCTGTGTGTTCTGTAGCTCTAAAGTTTGTTAACTCATTTTTTGCAAGTATTGGAAGTGATTGGAGCAGGAACTCCCACCACATTTGTGCTTCTACTCTGCCCCCCCACATTTCTCATTTTCTGTGCCCTGATTCCCATGTTGCTAGACTATTCCTAAGACATGATCACCAGCCTTTGCTCAAAGGCCTCCAGTGAGGGGCCCCCCGCTCTTTCCTGGGGAGCTTGTTCCATTCCAAGTCAGCTGTAATTGTTAGGAATACTTTTACCCCATCAAAGAAAGTTACTTCTTGGCTGCTAACCCCACCCCCACCCCTCCAGTATTACTTCTCCTGCCTGGAACCAAGAAGAATAAATGATCAGGGGTGGAAAACCTGCAGCCTCAAGGTCATATGTGGCCCTCTAGTTCTTCAAATCTGTCCCTTTGACTGAATCCAACGTTCTGTGAAGTTTGGATTAAATCAAACGGCTGCATTTGAAGACCTGGAGGACCACCCATACTAGAGATTAAAGTTCCAAAGAGCAAATATGGCCTCCTAGGCCCTGCAACACTGGAAAGGAGACATCTGCATCACTGCAGTTATTTTCCTCAGTCTTCAGAACTTCCTCTTTGAGAGCTTCCCATTCTTCTTGGGTCAACATCTCTTATAGAGAGATTTGCTTTCAGATCCTGTGTCCTTTTTTGGAAGCAAGGACTTATCCTTGGCACTCAGCAAGTGTTGGATACATAGTATGTGCTTCATACGTGTATACTGACTGACTGAAACTTTTGAGGTCTTTTTTTCCAAAACGGAGGGTTTGTGTTGCAGGCTAACTGGCTTTACACTTTCTTTCCACAAACTCTAGGATGGAATGGTTACCTTCCCTGCATCTTAGGATCTTCTTCTTTCATGTTGATGGGAATCTGTCTTAGTTCCTCTACCTATTGAAGGATTAAATTACCAACACAATAATGCAGTGAATTGTTTGTTATTCTGTCTTTTGCCAGAGAGAAATGGTGGTGGAGGTAGGAAGGGACAGAAAAGGGGAAAAGAAAAGAGAGAGACACAGAGAGAGAGAGAGAGACAGGAAGAGAGGGAAAGGGAAAGAATCAGAGATATGGAGAGAGAGAGAAACCCAGCATGTAGCTGACTAACTGAAGTGCCAGTCTTTTGTTCTGTTTCCTGAGCTCTTCATCTATTTCAACTTTCTGTCCAGGTGGTCTGCTGTGCACACTAATAGTAAATCATCCTGGTTTCCCCCACTGTTTATCTTTACCCAGATGTTTACCGTGTTTATTTCCCCTATCTCCTGGTTTCATATATGAGTATATCTTCTTAATTTACAATGTTTCTCACCCCCAATGTCCCTCCTCTCTTTACCCATCCTCTTTCTTAGAGCCCTCTAAAGTTGTCTTTCAGTCTTGGTTGTTTGAAATTTCTTGGCCTCAATTTCCACATGTGTAAAAGTGGAGTTACTTGGGGTTTTCCTCCCTCCTGAAAAGGTGGTTTTTAGGTTCAGATGATTTGGTATATGTGAAAGGGCATTTTAGGCTAGAATGTTCCATGTGAATAAAAGAGATTATTATTACATGGTTCTAACCTGCAGTAGATTAGTGAAGGATCAAATGATTTATTAATCCAGGTTATTCTTGCCCCAGGCCCCCCAAAATTTTCCTTCTCTGTCCCTTTGTAATATAAGTAGGCCATCCATCCATCCATCTATCCATCCAATCTCTCATATTTATATACATATGCATATATGGTATAATTACCATATGCACATATTTGTATTGCCTATGTGATACACATACACATACACACACACACACACACACACACAAAGTGAGAGTTTTTATTGGACCAAATTCTGATGGATCTGAAGTAATCAGAATCCTCCTAATCCTGAACTCTAAGCTCTTGAAGAAAAGGTCCAGGACCATCTTAGGGCATTGCCTGCTCCTTGCCGGGCTGCTGACAAGGGCACTCAAGAAGCAAACTCTCCCTGGAGGCTGAGAACAGTGATTGAGGAAAAGAATATTGGCCAGCCCTCCCAAAGCTTCCAGGGAGTGGTCAATTGCAAAGACAGGTTGGGGGGAAGAGAGAGAGGAGCACCGAGAGTGCACACCATTGCGCTAAGGGATCTACGGTTCAGATCTAAGCCCTGTAGCATAGGTACCTCCTAGCCTCTGCCTGGCATCAGTAAGTGCCACATGAGCCAAGCAGAGCCCAAGGAGTTTGGCCATTAGGCTTCAGGGTAGGGGAGGAATTTGGAGATCTTGCTCTGTCTTTTCCAGGCTTCTCTGTTTCAGGAAGTAAAATTAAATAAACTCAACATTTGCTGTACCTCAGCCCATCTTATATCACACCTTTTAAAAAGCTAATCGGCACACCAGGTTTTGATGATTACATTTTTGCATGATTTGTCTGGATATAAATGAAGATAGTTCTTGTGCCAAATTATCATTATGTCTAATATTTCCTGGTTAATGTGTCCAGGAACATAATTTTTGATTTGAGCAATCTGCATATGCATAGTCTCATTATCTTAACACAATACTGCTGGGGAAGACTGATTCCTAAATAGACGATGGGAATACAATTACCCTGATGAGTTCTGGGTTTAATTTTCAGAAAACTTTCTAAATGAGTTTACATTCTGGTTTGCATAAATTAATCATTAAAAGGGGAATTAAGGATCGAGCAGAAAGATTCGATTGTTCCTCAAAAAGGTGGTTTTGTTCCATTTATCTGTGTACTTCGAAGCTCATTGTGTTGGCAGCGCAGCCAGGCCCAGACTGCTAATGCCAAGGCACAGGTGGCAGGGAAAACACCGCCAGGGCATGCCTTCATCTACATTATAAAGCAGCAGTCATCAAAACTGTCTGATGGTGGTTAAAAAATACAGCAAGACCAATGGGAGAAGTGGAAACTGTGGGAATCAATAACCCAGGGCTTCATAAAGGAGAAAAGACAACGTGCTTAAGAAAGAACTGTCTTCTTGCTAAGAACTGGAGGGAAAATTGGAAAGCAGTTGTGTGGAAACAAGGCTTAGCCCAACACCTTCCACCATATTCCACAATACGTTCTAATTCAATTTTTGTTGGTCAGTGATTTCATTTGCATCAGACTCTCCATGACCACATTTAGAGTTTTCTTGGCAGAGATTCTGGAATGGTCTGCTGTTTCCTTCTCCTCTTCACTGTGCAGCTGAGGAACTGAGGCAAACAGGGTAAAGTGACTTGTCCAGGGTCACACAACTTACAAGTGGCCAGATTTGAACTAAGGAGAATGAGTCTTCTTGACTGTAGGCCCTGCTCTTTCCAAAGTGCCACTTAACTTCCCTCTAAATCAATACATGACCTTAATATTAAAGATCATACTACTAAAAAACGAGAAACGAAATGAGAAGAGAAACAGATCCCATACTTCGCACGGCTCTGGGTAGGAGATTCATTCATCACAATTACAATTTTTTTTCAAAGAGATAACTTTGATTACATGAAACTAAAAAACTTTTGTGCAGACAATTTTAATGTAGCTAGGGTACAAAGGGCAATGATCCAAAGGGGAACAGACCCTGTTCTATCAGATTTTTCTGATAGGGGTCGAGTACCGAAGATCAACTTCTTTAATAGTAGAAAACTATCCTGAGCCTTTGGGGGATGCCTGAATAAATGGTTAATGACTATAAATAGATAGACAGGGAAGGCCCATTATATTTGGCTAGATAGAAAATGCATTGGGAAGGCTGCTCATACCTACAAACGGAACCCAAATCTGCCTCACCCAGAACCTCAGAAACTTCAGAAATGGATTGGCCTCGGAGGACCACCTTGCCGAGTCACACCCAAACAAGACGCCCTTTACATCAGCCAGAGAAGTTAGCTCTGGTCTTTGCTGAGAGACTGTGGGAAGAACAATGCATTAGCTACCAAGGGAGCTAGTTAGCAGAAAATTCCACTTTGGGGTGACTCTGCCTCTGCCTGGCACAAATCAGATTCTTGGCAAATGAATAAGTATTGATTGATTAAATCTTCCGTTTTAACAAGGCTTTCTTTCATGCAACACCTCCATATTAACACTGCCCAAGCAGAAAACTAAGATGTGTTCCAACCCAACCCTTCCATTATGCCCAGATAGCACTCCTGTCTGCCCTGAGTCTACTCTCTTCCACCATAGTCATCTTCAGGTACCTCAATACCATGTCCTGCTTTCAGGTCCTATTGCACAGTATGTCTCTCCAATGTCACCCTGGAGAATGCTGAACATCCAAGAGGGAAGAGACCTTGGAGCTTTGCTAACCCACACTGGTGAGAAAACTGAGGACTTAAGAGTTCTGTGATTTTGTCCAAGTCCCTCAGCTGTTCAGTGACAAGGCTGTGACTGTGTCAGGGGATACTGACTCTTGGTACCCTGGCTACTCTGACTGCTTTGGTGCATCCTGCAGCTCATGGGCCATAGGCATTTGCCCTATTTCCCCAAGGAGACTGTCACTGTCAGTCTCTGGAGGCAGAGTTCAAGCTCTCCTTCCTTCCTTCTTTGAATATGTCAGCCAATAAGATTTATTAAGCACCTACTATGGGTCAGGCAGAGGACAGCTGTGTAAGGGGGCTGCTCACCCTTCCACCTGGATTGTATTTCACACCTCAAAGAATTCCAGGCTGGGAGTGTAGAAGGATCTCAGGAGATTCTGTGGACACTGGATTGGTGATCCACAGGTCCTAAGCTCCCAGTAATCCACCTGGCCTGGCTATATGGCTACTTACCAGGGCAAGGCAAAACAGGCTCCACATTCAAACCCTTCTGCTTCTTCTTCTCTCAGGAAACAATGCCTGGCCAGTGGGTGCCATTGGCCACCAGCTCACAGGGACAACCTGTGAGCTGTGGCCAACCAAAGGGGACAGCCACTTACTCCCTGAGCTCATTTCCGAGTGCCTGGAGTAGCTCTGGAGTGAAGGGTTTCCAAGGAATTATACACCCAAGAGGTGTCAGTACATACAAACTCTGCTAGTTTTTGGAACCACACACACACACACGCACATGCACACATGTACACACAGACACACCATACATACCCACACACTCACACAGACACCCACTCACATAGACACATACAACTGTATATACATTTCTGAGACTATGTGTGTGCACTCATATACATATATGTGTATATATATGTATGCAAGTATAATCATTTTAATCCCTTCAGTATAAATAAGGAAAACCACCTCTTACCATGACCCTTTGCAGTGCCTGTTGGCCCAGAGGTTGAATCTGTGAACTCTGAGGAGCTGTACCATCACACTATCTTTGTACCTGAGATAATAGGTTTCTGCAGTGTTTCATACCCTCATTACAGCTGCTCTGAGAGGAGCCAGGGACATTTGAATGCCTGGCTTGTTCTGCCTTTTGTAGTGGTGTGCATTGGGAAGGCTGACCTTTGCAAAAGCCTGTCTGGAGGGGGAGCAGCCCCCACTCCAGTCATCAGCAGATCCACTATCACAGCTGCAGTGAGAATTCACAGAAAGGGCTGTCATCTTGGTGTCTACAATGAAAGCCTACAAATGAAATGCTTGCATATTACACTTTCACCAGGATTCCTGCTCAAGGAAAAATGCTCCAAGGAGTGGGTTCTGAGTCCCCAGTCCCATGGGGCAGGAGACTTGGTCCTGATCCTGCATATGACTTTCAAGAGGAATAACCAATGGGGCTTCTGGCACTGACCTCTCCCCAAGTACATTGTCCAGTCTGTAATGAGGAGGAAGCTTTGTGCAGTATCTGGCTAGGAGAATCAACTGAAGAGTAGCCTGGCCTAGAGGAGACAGAGAGGTAAGAGTTCAGCTCAGGAAGTCCTGGATTCCAATCCTGCCTCTTACATGTGAGAGCTCCAGGACTCTGGACAAGAGGACTGGAAATTCGAAGTGAGCTATTGAACTTCAAGGGCCAAGGGTATTTCCATGATAACAGTCTATGTACAAGTGAAATCATCAGTACAGGCTAAAGATCACAGTAGATAATGGCCCACATGCTTGGGCAGTAAGGACTTCAGGCTGGATGTCTAGGAATTCAGACCCAAACCTTGTTGAGAACTAAGAGAGACCATGCTGCCTGTGTTTTCTTCTTACATTGAATTCAGTTTCTCTAAGACTGCACAGATCATGGGGGATATCTGAGTACAAGTTTGCTCTCAGCCTCATCTCAGAGAGGAGTAAACCCTCAGTCCTCATCTGTAAAATGGGGTGGTTGGACTAGGATTCTGAGGTCTCTTTACAGCTGAGATGTTGCAGTTCCCAAAGGAGATGATACTAATGAGTAGTGATGAGCTGTGGTTGGAAGTGACTTGAGGGGTGGAGTCAGTGTGTGTTGGCTTCCTCACCCCAAGACCAATGAGATCTTAGCCATCCAGAAAGAACCCTCAGGACTTGCCTCCATACATGTCTCCCCAGCATCCTGCTCCAAGTTCCAAGCATTTTGTGGGGCAGCACCAGCTCAAAGCTCAGGATCCTGAGGTCCTACTGAGCAGCTCCACTTTATTAAGTCAATCAGAAATTACATGTTAGGTCTGAGCAAAGGCATCACATTAAAGATCATGGCATGTCAAGTGATAAAGCTGCCCCTCCTCCATGTACCACTGGACCAGTGGCTGAGACTTTCCCACAAGTGACACTTGGGGGTAGTAGGGGTCATGTATACAGGAAGAGACCCTGAGATAACATATTTGGAGAATACATGGAAAACACCCCTAGGGAATGTCTGTGACTTGGCATGTGCACAGAAGGGCACACCCCTGGGGATGCCTCTGACCAGGCCATCATATGCTTATGGATTCTGGGGAAAACCTGCATGATGGCAGAGGCCAGAAACCTTTGGAGCCTGGTTGTATATTAGAAAATGATTCTTACTTATATGTATGTAAAACCACAAATGCATATACATGAATAGACATATGCATGTATTTATGGAAATGCACATGTTCACATTTGTCCACAATCACATGTAAACCAAGCAAAGCAGATGTAAGACTTTATAGGTCTGTGGATCATGAGGTTGGGAATGGACCTTCTGAGTGCCTCCAGAACAGCCTATACAAGGTCAGCCTCAAAGCCATGTGGAGTAGAGTATCTTCTCTAACAGATAGGCTTCCTGACTCAGTCCCAAGATGGAGAGGCCCTGGTGTCAGGGGATTCTACCTCATCTAACCCATTCCAGGCCTGTCCTGACCCAGCTTGTTGGATTGTTTCCCTGGGCTGTACCTGGTCATCAGTCTGCCTTTACAATCTCCTCCATTATCTCTTCCTAGAATGTAACTAAACATTTCTCAGCCTCCTCAGCCTTAGGTTAAACCATCTTCATCCCAATTCCCTTGAATGCTTCTGCACTGACGCTGTTCTGCTTCTACCTTTGGCATCCAAGTTGTCTAGCAGTCTCGAAGATAAAACACATCTCCTTCTTTCCCCACCCTCTGCAGAATTTCTATTGAGTATTTTTAGAGGATATCTAAGATAAAAACAAGAATGCAGGATCCAGGGGGAAAAGGGGGCGTGCTGAGGCCTTCATAAGCACTTGGCACTTTTCCATGCTCTGTGTCTGAGACAAAAGCCCAGAGCCTGCTTTAAGATGTTTTAGGCTGTGCTCGATTTTGTTTTTAACAAAAGCTAAACACATCGCAATGACATTCAAAACTCTCAACCGCTGATGGGTGTCCCCTCCCTCCACTGCAAAGGAATATAATGCCAATTCAGGCCAAACCACTCTGCCAGCTGATGTCAGGTAGCTCTCTGCCAGAGTCCTCAATGTCTCCAAGCTGTAGAGACCAGGTAGTCTTGTGTGGGGTGTAATGACTCAGTCACCATCCCAGATCTTTGCTCGGTGTTTCTTCCCTTTCAGTGTACACACGCATACACACACACACACACGCACATGCACATGCACACACACATGTATGTATGTTCCTGGAAGTTCTATTTTCCTTCTAGCCAGAGGAAAATGATAAAATAATTCACAACAAAATATTAGTGATTTAACTAATAAGATGCACTGTTGGATAGTTAGGCCATTGCTATTTGAATCAGGAAGATTATTTTAGCAGCTTAGAAGCTATATGGTCCTGGACAAACCCTTGTACTCTCTTGGACCCCAGTTTCCTCATCTATTCAGAGAGGGTGTTCAACTTAATGGTCACTAAGACGCCTCCTCACTCAAGGTCTCAGGTTCTGAGGTGCTAGAAGATCTCCTCCCAGACACCTGGATCTAGACACAGAACATTTCATCCAATATTAATTCTTTACCTCCAAGCTCAATAACACATGAAAATGTATTGAGCATATCCACCATTTGTCATTGACAAAAATACTGAATACAAGAGGCTGTGGATAGTCTTAGAATTGGACAAGCCATTGAGGGGTTCTCTTCCATTATCCAGAGATCACTGATCAATCCTCTTTAATGAACTATCCCATTATTTTAATTGATTTTGAATATATCATGTATGTTCATATTGCCTTCCTTTGCTCCCATTTGAATGTAAACTTCTTGAGGGCAGGAACCATGTTTTTACCTTTCTTTGTATCCCTAGAACTTAGCACAGTTTTGTTGCTTTTCAGTCTTTTGATCATTTCTGGCTTTTCATCACCCCATGGACCACAGCATACCAGGCTCCTCTGTCCTCCACTATCTCCCAAAGTCTGTTCAAGCTTATGTTTATTGCTTCCATGATGCCCTCTCTCCATCTCATCTTCTGCTATCCCCATTGCCTTTGGCTTTTAGTCTTTCCCAACATCAACATCTTTTCCAAGAAGCCTTGTCTTCTCATTATGTGACCAAATTAAGCTTCAGCTTCAGTAGTTGGCCTTTCAGTGAAAAGTCTGAATTAATTTCTTTAAGTATTGACTGATTTGACCTCCATGGTGTCCAAAGGACTTTTAAAAGCCTTCTCTAGCACCACAATTGGAAAGTGTCAATTCTGGGACACTAAGTTTTTCTCATAGGCCAATTATCACAGCCATACATTACTACTGGAAAAAAACAGAGCTTTGACTATACAGAACTTTGTCAGCAAGGTGATTTCTCTGCTTTGTAGTTTGATGCCCAGATTTGTGATAGCTTTCCTTCCAAGGAGCAAGTGTCTCTTAATTTTATGGCTGCAGTTGCCATCTGCAATGATCTTTGAGCCCAAGAATATAAAATCTGCTTCCATTTCTTCTCCCTCTATTTGCCAGGAAATGATGGGACAAGATGCCAAGATCTTAGTTTTTTTAATGTTAAGTTTCAAGTCAACTTTTAGTCTTTCTTCTTTCATCCTCATCAAGAGGCTTAATTCCTCTTCACTTTTTGCCTTCAGAGTAGTGTCATGTGAATATCTGAAATTGTTGATTCCTCCCATCAACTTTAATTCTAACTTCTGACTCATCCAGCCTGGCATTCTGCACAATATATTCTTCATATAAGTTAAATAAATAAGTCGACAATATACGGTCTTGTACTCCTTTCCAATTTTAAACCAATCAGCTATTCCATGTTTGATCCTATCTGTCGCTTCTTGACCTGCATACAGTTCCACAGAAGACAAGTAAGATGATCTGGTCCTCCCATCTCTTTGGGGACTTATAAAATTTTGTTGTGAGCTACAGATTTAAAGACCTTAGTATAGTCAGTGAAGCAGAAGTAGATATTGCTGTTGTGTGTGTGTGTGTGTATTTTCTCCCTTGCTTTCTGTATTATCCAGTGAAAGTTGGCAATTTGATCTCTAGTTCCTTTGCCTCTTTCAAAACCAGACTGTTCTTCTGGTCGTTCTCTGTTCACATGTTGCTGAAGCTAAGCTTGAAGAAAATTAAGCATAATTTTGCTGGTGTGGGAAATGAGCACAATTGTTTGGTAACTCATACATTCTTTGGCATTGCCTTTCTTTAGGACTGGGATATAAACTGAAGTTTTCCACTCCGGAGGCCAGTACTGGACTTTCCAAATGTGCTGGTATATTGAGTGCAGCACTTTAACAGGCACATATTTTAGGATTTTAAATAGCTCAGCTGGAATTCTATCACTCCACCAGCCTTATTGTTAGCAATGCTTCCTAAGGCCCCTTGGCTTCATTCTCCAGGATGTTTAGCTCTAGATCAGTAGCCACACCATTATGGTTAAGGTGACGTGAAGATCTTATATAGTTCCTCTGTGTCTTCTCCTTGCATCTTCTTAATCTCTTCTGCTTCCTTAAGTCCCTACAACTTTTGTCTTTTATCTTACCCAGTTTTGCATGAAGCATTTCCTTGATAACTCTAATCTTCTTGAAGAAATCTATTACCTTTTTCATTCTATTGTTTCCTTCTTTTTTTTGCATTGCTCATTTAAGAAATTTTTCTCTCTCTTTGCTATTCTCTGGAATTCTTCATTCAGTTGGCTATATCTTTCCCTTTCCCTTTCCCTTTCCCTTTCCCTTTCCCTTTCCCCCTTTCCCTCTTTAGTTTTGCTGAACTGATTTTCCTTCCTCCTCCTCTGCTGTCACATCCTCTTCCTCTTTTTTCCCCAGTTTTTAAATATTTAATTTAAAAGTTTGAGTTTCAAATTCTAGCCCTACCTCCCCCTGCCACCTTTTTTCCCTCCCTAAGATGGTAAGCATCCAGCTATGGGTTATGCATGTACAATTATGACAAACATTTTCATATGAGGTATTTTGTACAAAAGTACTCAAATAAAAGGGGAAAAATGAAAGAAAGTGAAAAATACCTCGCTTTAGTCTGTATTCAGACAATATCTATTCTTTCTCTTGAGACAGATAGCATGCTTCATCATTTATCCTTTTGGGTTGTCTTAGATCACTGTATTGCTGAGAATTGCTAAGTCATTCACAATTCTTCCTCAAATAATATTGCTCTTACTATGTATAATGTTCTCCTGGTTCTTTTCACTTCTCTGTGCATTAGTTCATGTAAGTCTTTCCACATCTTTCTGAAATCATCCTATTTGTCATTTCTAATAACATTTCCATTACAGCCATATACTACAGCTTGTTGAGCCATTCTCTAATTGTTGAAGCAATCTCCAATATATATATATATATATATATATATACGAATAGATCCTTTCTCCCTCTTTTTTGGATATCTTTGGTATATAGACCTAGCAGTAGTATTGCTGGATCAAAGAGTAAAGGGTATGCCCAGTTTTATAACCCTTTGGACATAGTTCCAAATTGCTCTCCAGAATAGTTGGATCAGTTTGCCGCTCCACCAAGTGTCCCACTGCATTAGTGTCCCAGTTTTCCTACATACCCTCCACCATCCAACATTTTCCTTTTTTTTGTCATGTCAGTCACTTTAATAGGTTTGAAGTGGTACTTCAGAGGTGTTTTAATTTGCATTTCTCTGATCAATAGTGATTTAGAGTTTTTTTTCATGACTATAAATAGCTTTGATTTCTTTGTCAGAAAAATGCCTGTTCATATCCTTTGACCATTTATCAACTGGGAAATTACTTGAACTTTTATAAATTTGACTCAGTTTTCTATATATTTGTGAAATTAGGCCTTCATTAGAGAAACTTGTGAAATTTTCCCCCCAGTTTTCTGCTTTCCTTATATTTTTGGTTGCATTGGTTTTGTTTGTGCAAAAACATTTTCATTTTATATACTCAAACCCTACACTGTAATAGCTATTTCATTCCTCTCTTATGTGGAATAATTTATCCCATTCAATCTCCTCCCCTCCTTATTCTTCCAGTACAATTTGCTTTCTCATCCCTTTATTTTGTTTATTTTTTATATCATCCCATCAAAATTACCTTATATCCACACTCTCTGTCTATATATTCTCCTTCTAATTGGTCTTATAGTAATACAGTTAAGAGTTACAAATATTATCATGCCATATAGAAATATAAACAGTTTGACCTTATTGAATTTCTTGTGTTTTTCTTTCTTGTTTCTTGTTTGTTTGTTTGTTTTTTTACCTTATGTTTCAATGGAGTCTTGTATTTTGGAGGCCAAATTTTTTATTCAGCTCTGGTCTTCTAATTAGAAATGGTTGAAAGTCTTCTATTTCATGAAATATCCATTTTCCTTTGAAAGATTATATACAATTTTGGTAGGAAATTGATTCTTGGTTATAATTTTAACTCCTTTGTCTTCAAATATATAATATTCCAAGCCCTCTGGTTCTCCTTTTTATGTCTTTTGTTCTTTCAATTAATTTATTTTTAGTTTTCAGCATTCACTTCCACAAGATTTTGAGTTCCAAATTTTCTCCCCATCTCTCCACTCCCCCCACCCCAAGATGGTGTAGTCCCAATGCATTCCTATTACTCCTTCCTCTAATCTGCCCTCTCTTCTATTCCCTCTCCCTTCTTTTATACCCTTTCCTCCTATTTTCCTGTAGGGCAAGATAGATTCCTATACCCCATTGCCTGTATATTTTATTTCTCTGTTGCATGTAACAACAATTTTTACATTCATTTTGAGAGCTTTGAGTTCCAAATTCTCTCCCTTCTTCCCTCCTCACCCATCCTCATTAAGAAGGCAAGCAATTGAATATATGTTGTACATGTGTAGTCATGCAAAACACTTCCATAATAGTCATGTTGTGAAAGACTAACTATATTCCCCCATCCTATCCTGATCCCCATTTATTCTTTTCTCTCCTTTCACCCTGTCCTTCCTCAAAAGTGTTTGCTTCTGATTACCTACTCTTCCAATCTGCTCTCCCTTCTATCATCCACCACCTCTCTTACCCTTTCCCCCCTACTTTCCTGTAGGGTAAGATAGATTTTCATACCCAGTTGAGTGTGTATATTATTCCTTCCTTAAGCCAAATCTGATGAGAGTGAAGTTCACTCATTCCCTCTTACCTCCCCCCTCTTCCCCTCTTTTATGTGAGAAACCCATTCTGTTTCTCCCTTTCTACTTCTCCCAATAACCTCTGATTCTTTAATGTGAAAGCTGCCAAATCCTGTGTGATCCTGACTATAGCTCCGTGATATTTATATTGTTTCTTTTTGACTGCTTGCATTACTTTCTCCTTGATATGCGAACTCTGGAATTTGATCATGATGTTCCTAGAAGTTTTCATTTTGAGATCTCAGGCAGTGGTTAGTGGATTCCTTAAATTATTATTTTGACCTCAGATTCTAATATATCAGGACAGTTTTATTTGCTAATTTCTTGAAAAATGTTGTCCAGGCCTTTTTTTAAAATCATGGCTTTCAGGTAGTGTAATCATTCTTATATTATCTCTCCTGGATATATTTTCTAGATCAAGTGTTTTTCCAATGAGAAATTTAACATATTCTATTTTTATTTTTTACTTTTTTATTTTGTTTTATCATGTCTTGCTGTCTCATGGAGTCATCAGTTTACACTCGTTCAGTTCTAATGTTTAAGGAATTATTTTCTTCAGTGAACTTTTCTACTTTGTTTTCCATTTGACCAATTCTATTTTTAGGGAATTATTTCCCTCCAGTAATTTTTAACTGTGCTATTGACATTTTGTTCCCCATGATTCTCTTTCATTACTCTGTCTTTTCCAAGTTTTTCTTCTCCTACTCTAATTTGATTTTTAAAATCCTTTTTAAGTACTTCCATGAAATCTTTCTGGGTCTGGGATCAAATTACATTGTTCTTTGAGGCTTCACATGTAGCCATTTTGACACTATTGTCCTCATCTAAGTTTATATCTTGATCCTCCCTGTCACCATAGTAACTTTCTATAGTCAAGCTATTTGTTTGTTTTGTCTATTTTTTCTGCCTTTTTTGGTGACTCTGTATTTTTATGTGAGAGTTGGGCATTGGTCCTGCACTGTCCCAAGCTTTTTGTACTGGAACCCTGGGTCTGACTTTCACTTGACTTCAGGATTTAGCTGCTTGCTTTCTCTGGAGGGTACTTCTGGCTTGTACTGAGGGCTGGGGCCTCCTTGTTAGCCTCCCCTTGGTGTGGGGTTTAGCTGCTGACCTGCTCCAGGGGTGGGCCTCTGATGCTGGGTTGCTATCAATAGCAAGGTCTCCCTACTGGTAGGCTCCAGGCCCAGATCTTGCTGTTGGTCATCCCTAGGGCAGTCATCAATGGGAGCAAGGCCTTGCTGGTGGCTTGTACTGGGGGTGGGGTGGCTAGGATGGCACCTTGCAGTTCTGTACAGATTACTCATTTGCCTAGGGGACTACAGGTTTTCATGATGGTAGGGCCTTGCTGGTGGATTGTTCCAGGCTTGGAACCTTGCTGCAGGCCAATGATATGATACTGGCTACTTCTTTTGCTCTTGGACCTCCCTCTCCTGCCACCCCTGTGAGACACAACTTTCCTGCTGAGTTGATAAGCAGTTTCCCTGCTCCTAGATCAATGCTAATGTGGTTTTCTAATTGTTTGGTGAGGAATTTGGGAGGTCTTCAGAATGTTCCTTCCTCACTCTGCCATCTTGGCACTGAAAGTCCACCTCTTCTCCCCTTCCTCTATTTCCTCCTCCTCTACCAGCTTCCCCTCCTTCAACAGTCCTTTGCTTCCATACAAACAGTTGATCTGGGTGTGCATGATACCTTCCTTTCTATTGTTGGTCTCCTTGGGGGTATATTCCAAACAGTGCAATACAGAGCCACTGTAGAGATCACAATCTTCATCCGTAATGGGAGTCTCTCAGTGACAAAATTCTGGGTCCCTGAAGTCATAAAATCATTGACAAAGCAGCATGAGAGATTTGTCAAAGGACTCACTAAAATGGAGAAAAGATGACCCATCATTGGAAATTTTGAGTTCCACATTCTCCCAAAAATGAAAGCGATCAGTGACCCACAGGGTCTTAGGAAGAGGTCTTTTTGATGCAAAGCAGACACATCACATTGACCACAATGACCTACACACACAAAGTATAATAAGTGATGCCATGGAGGAAATCCCTGACCCAAAGAGTCATGGCTTGATGACCAGAGATGAGAAGCCCAGGTTCTCCCTGAGGGGCCTGCTTCCTGTACGATGGCTTTGTCATCAAAATTTTGGTGGGGGCAATATTTGCCCCTCTTACCTTTAAAAGAAAAGGGTGGAAATGATTCTCTGCCCACTGAAATCCAGTTTCAGACTCTCTGTTGGGTTGGAAGTAAACCCAAAGGACCTTCTTTTCCAGACCTGCTGCTGAGTGTGGGTTCCATAGCTGTTGCTTTTTTTTTGGCCTAGAGTAAAGGCACAAGTTCCCTGTGACTTCTCTTATCTTCAAAAATCAGAATGTTTAAAATTCAGATTATTAATAAAATTTATAAAACTGTAAGCCAATTCGTGATTCCTTTTTATCATCAAGCAAAAAAGGAGATTTCTCAGTCGTTTAAATTGGGTGTAAACAATTTTCCACTGACTTCCCTTCCTCCTTATCACACTCTTTGTAGAAAACCCCCAGCTCAGGAGGCATTTGAAATGATCTTATCTTTAACTAGAACACTATCATTAAAAACACAAATAACCAGAAATTGACAGTTAAAATAGTAGAGGAACATTTAGTAATGAGTCCTGCCACCCACTGCTTGAAACAATATTGCAGAAGGGACAGAGATGGAGAGGAATGGAGGGAATTCAGTAGTGGTTCAGTGCTTTCCAGGAGTTGGCACAAGTCAGATGCATAGGCTTGTATCCTTAGAATTAGCCATTAGTTGTTCAGGGAAAGAAGAGCCCCTGTCAGGCTTAGTTTGTCTCCCAAAAAGAGTCTCTCAGCTGCCACTGCCTCTGTCTTTTCCCCATCCTTTCCCAAGTAAACCAGCCAAGCAAAATTAACACTCCAGTGACCTTATCTGAAAGGGACAAAAAATATTTTCCATCTGTGGGAAACCCCCACCTCTCTATTTTTAAGTGTTCTTCAGTTCTCTCACTCCCATCCCCATCCCATTAAATAAAACAGAAAATAAAAGCAAATCCCTGATTATAAATAGGTACACCAGCAAAATAAATTTCCCCTTGTTTGTATATCTCCATCTCCATCTCCATCTCCATATCCCTCCATCCCTCCATCCCTCCATCCATCCATCCATCCATCTATCATCTGCCTACCTGTCTATCTGTCTGTCTGTCTGTCTATCTATCTATCTATCTATCTATCTATCTATCTATCCATCCATCCATACATACATACATACATACATCTATCCATCTATCCATTCATACATCTATCTCATTCCACACTCTGAACCTGTCACCTTGCCATTGGGAGGTGGAAAGCGTACTTCAGCTTTCATCCTCTGGAAACATTGGATGGTCACTATATTAACCATAGTCTTTACAGCTTCTAAAGTTGTTATTTAGAGTGTTATTTTTTATTTGTGTCTTCCTACTTCTGCTCATTTCATTCTTCATCAGTTTATAAGAGTCGTCAAAATTGTTCATTTTTGAAAAATATTAATGTTATGTCATATGATGAAGAAACCATGTACCCTACTCATATTAACCCCTTTATCTACTTAGATAATTCCATTATGTCGTACTCCTTCAACAGATTTCTCTTTTTATCATACCCTCATCTTTAATCTCTCCCTGGTTCATTCCCTACTTCCTACAAATATACCCATGTTTCCCCTACCATAAAAAAAGCAAAGTAAAACAAAACCAACCCTCACTTGGTCCTTCTATCTCCACTATCATCCTTGCACTTAACTCCTTTGAGAAGGTCATCTACAATCAAGACCTCCAATTTCTCTTTCCTTAATCCCTTTTAATCCAGTTTCCAACTTTCTTATCCCACTGAATCTGCTCCCTCCAAAGTTACCTATGATCTCTTAATAGCCAAATCCAATGGCCTTTTCTCAATTCCCATTCTTCTTAACCTCTCAGCAGCCTTGGGCACTATTGATCACCTTTTCCTCTGTAATATTCTAATCTCTCTAGATTTTCTGGACACCCCACTCTCCTAGTTCTCCTCCTCACTATCTGAACACTCTTTCTCAGTTTCCTTTGTTGGATCCTCCTTCAGAGGACGATATGATCCTCCAGATCATATCCTCTAAACATAAGTGCCCTTCAGGGCTTTGTCCTAGACCCACTTCTTTTCTTCCTCTTTCCTACTTCTTTATCTGTCTCTTCCTTTATCTTCATCTATATCTCTCTGTCTCACTTCTTTACCTTCTCCCTCCCTTTTTCTACAGTACCAAATTGCCTTGAGAATTATTACTTTATAGGACAATTGAGATTTGCCACTTAGCTCCCCTCATTCCTGCTTTTTGTTATTTCAATTGAGTTTTTTTTAATTTTAATTTATTTTCTTGGTAACATCATTCATTTCCACAAGGTTTTTGAGTTACAGATTTTCTCCACTTTTTGCCCCTACCCCCCAGCCCAGAACATTGATCCCACTGTAAGGCCCTTCCCACAATCTGTTCCCTTTTATGCCCTCCTCCAACACCCATCTAGCTTTCTAGCAGGGCAGGGAGGGACGCCCTGCCCCCATCCCTGAATGTATTATTTCCCAGTTGCATTTGATTGTATAGCTTTA
>CM053599.1:1334683-1347409 GCA_028646575.1 Pseudocheirus occidentalis
AAAAAAAATTGGGGAAAGAAATGAGAAAATGGAATAAAGATTTGCTAAGAGAACTAACAGCTTAGAGCAATAGGAATAAAATCCTACCCAAGAAATCAACTGCCCCAAAATTAGAATGGATCAAATATAAGCTAATGACATCATGAGAAAGCAAGAGATGTTGAAACTAAGTTAAAAGGGGGCAGAGGGGAAGAAAATATAAGGCGTCTTGTAGCAAAAACAATTGATCTAGAAAAAATGAAGAAATAGTTTAAGAATGACCGACGCAGGCCATGAACAAAAAAATATAGCCTAATCTTTACATTTCAAAAAATTCTCAAATAAAACATCCCAGCTCTCCTAGAACTAGAAGATAAAGTGAACATAAAAAGATTCCATCAATCACTTCCTAAACACTTGTAACACCAATGCAATATTTACAACACCTATGGTGACTATAAATATGCTGGTGTAGTTATGAATCACAAAATGTAACAAGTTATCCACATGGAGGACAGAACCAAAGCCTTTATTCAAATACCAGAAAACCGAGTCCAAAACCCAGGTCAAAGTCGTTAC
Source organism: Pseudocheirus occidentalis (assembly GCA_028646575.1). Lineage (NCBI taxonomy): Eukaryota > Metazoa > Chordata > Mammalia > Diprotodontia > Pseudocheiridae > Pseudocheirus > Pseudocheirus occidentalis. The sequence continues at coordinate 1,335,242 of CM053599.1, forward strand.
AGTAACCACATAGTTAATGCAGTGAACAACCACATTTTCAAGCCTTCACCACAAAACACATTCCCTCAAGCATAGATGCTCCTCCCCTCACTCACTCCCTCACACAAGAATCCTTCTCTCCTCACTCATGGGGCTGGCTCTTGGAAGTTCTCAGCAGTTCTGGCTGGCTCTCAGAAGTTCTGCCACCACAAGTTCTATACTCCAAATCTCTCTCTCTCTCCAGCCTGGGTTTTTCCTTATATATGGTATTAACTCCTTCCTGCCCCAACCCTTCCCGTAATATCAGCAAGTCTATCCCACTGTGGGATTCACAAGTTCTGGGTCTTAATACTTGACACAATTATGAACTTGAAACTAAGTGCTAAGTACCTTTTAGCTTGCCAATACAAGGGGCGTGGAAGATCTTCAAATGCCATTACCATTATAAATATACACTTTCAGGAATGTGAATAGTCAAAATTCTGAGCATCCAAGACAAAGAAAACATAACACACATAAGCAGAAAGAAAGAAAAAGAGAATTAATGTACCAAGGAACCACAAACAAGATCACACACAATTTAGCAGCTATTAATAAAAAGGGTTAGAGAACTTAGGCAGAGTTCCAAATGTTTCTCCAGAATGGAGAACTTCACCAACAGTGCATTAGTGTTTCAGTTTTCCCACATCTCCTCCAATATCAGACATTTTCCTTTTTTGTCATATTAGCCATCTGTTAGGTGTGAGGTGTTATCTCTGAGTTGTTTTCATTTGCATTTCTCTGATCAGTAGTGATTTACAGTATTTTTTATGTGACTACAGAAAGCTTTGATTTCTTTGTCTGAAACTGCCTATTCATTATCCTTTGGCCAGTTATCAATTGGGGAATAACTTATATTTTTACAAATTTAATAAGTCAGTTCTCTCTCCCCACACACACACTTGAAACAGAAACACTTACTGTGAGCATAATTTCCCCAGTTTTCTACTTTCCTTTTAACTTTGTTTGTATTAGTTTTCTTCATGCAGAAGCTTTTTAATTTTATAAGCAAAATTATTCATTTTACATTTCACAATGTCCTCTATGTCTTGGTTGGTTCTAAATTCTTCCCTTATCCATAAATCTGACAAGTAAACTGTTTAATGCTTTCCTAATTTGCTTATACTATGTCTAAACAATGAACACATTTTTATCTTATCTTGGTATATGGTGTGAGATGTCTGTCTGTACCTAGTTTCTGCCAAACTGTTTTCCATATTTTCCATCAGCTTTGGTCAAATAATGAGTTCTTTTCCCAAATTTTGGGGTCTTTGGGTTTATCAAACACTATATTACTATAGTCATTTACTACAATGTATTGTGTACCTAATCTATTCCAGTGATTCACCACTCCATTTCTTATCCAGTACCAGATTGTTTTGATAGTTGCTACTTTGTAATACAATTTGAGATCTAGTGAGCATAGGATACATTTTTCCACTACTTTTATTTTTCACTGATTCTCTGGATATTCCCTGAAATTTTTATTCTTCCAGATGAATTTTATTATTTTTTCAAGCTCTATACAATAGTTCTTGGTAGTTTGGAATGATGCTGAATAGGCAAATTATCATATGTAGAATTGCCATTCTTATCATATTGGCTCTGCCTATGTATGAACACTTAATATTATTCCAGCTGTTTAGTCCTGACTTTATTTGTGTGAAAAGCCTTTTGTATTTGTGTTCATATAGTTACAGGATTTGTCTTGGTAGGTAGATTCCCAAATATTTTATATTGTCTACAATTATTTTACATAAAATTTCTCTTTCTATTTCCTGCTACTGGTCTTTGTTGGTAATATATAGAAATACTAATGATTCACATGGGTTTACTCTGTATCCTGCAACTTTGCTAAAATAGCTTATTGTTTCAAGTGTTTTTTTAAGTTGACCCTCTAGAATTCTGTAAGTATACCATCATATCATCTGCAGAGAGTGACAGTTTTGTTTCCTCGTTGCATTTTCTAATTCCTTTAATTTCTTTTTCTTTTCTTATTCCTATAACTAGTATTTCTAGTACAATGCTGAATAATAGTGATGATAATGGTTATACTTGCCTCAGTCCTGATTTTATTGGGATGGTTTATAGATTATCTCCATTACAGATAATGCTTGTTTATGGTTTTAGAGGAATATTGCTTATCATTTTAAGGTAAGCTCCATTTATTCATGTGCTCTCATGTTTTTAATAAAAACAGGTGTTATATTTTTTCAAAGGCTTTTACTACATATTTTGAGATAATCATATTATTTCTGTCGGTTTAGTTATTAATATTGTCCATTATGTTGCTAGTTTCCCCAGTAGTGAACTATTTCTGTATTCCTGGTATAAATCTCACATGGTCCTATTGTGTGGTCCCTGTGACATATTTCTGTAATGTCCTTGCTAATATTTTGCTTAAATTTTTTCATCAATATTCATTAGGGACATTGTTTTCACTCTTATTGGTTTAGGTATCAGCATCATATTTCTGTTGTAAAAGGAATTTGGTACGACTCCTTCTTTGTTTATTTTTTCCAAATAGTTTAGTGTTGAGATTAATTTTACTTTGTTTGGTAGAATTCACTGGAGAATATATCTGACCCTGGCAATTTTTTCTTAGGAAGTTCACTGATGCTTCATTTAATTTCTTTTTCTAAAATTGGATTATTTAGGTAGTTCATTTCCTCTTCTTTTAATCTGAGCAATATATATTTTTGTAAATATTAATCTATTTCATTCAGGTAGACAGATTTATGGGCATGTAATTAAACAAAATAGCTCTTAATATTTGTTTTAATTTCATATTCATTGGTGGTGAATTCATCTTTTTTCATTTTTAATAGTGGCAATTTGTTTTTCTTTCTTATTAAAAAATTAAATTAACCAATTGTTAATCTAATTTAAAAAACAAGCTGCTACTTATATTTATTAGTCAAATAGATTTCTTGCTTTTGATTTTATTAATTTCTTTAATTTGCAGGATTTTCAATTTGATGTTTAATTAGGGATTTTTTTGTTTATTCTTTTCCCAGATTTTTTTTGATGCTCAATTCACTGCATTAACTATGTGGTTACTGTAATGACTCAATTTATTGATCTGTTCTTTCTCTATTTTATTAATGTAAGCGTTTAGAGAAATAAATTTTCTTCTAAGTGTTGGTTTGGCTATTATGTTTTGTTAGTATGTTTTCACATTGTTGTTATTCTCTTTAATGAAATTTTTGATTGTTTTTATAATTTGTTCTTTGACCTGCTTATTCTTCAGATTAGATTATTTAGTTTCCAATTAATTCTAATCTATCTTTCCACTGTAAAAATATAATTTTATTGCATTATGATATGAAAAGGATGTCTTTTATATTTCTTCTCTTCTACATTTTGTTGTGAGGTTTTTATACCCCAATATATGGTCTATTTAGTGTAGTGCTACTGAGAAAGGGGTATATTCCTTTCCATTCCCATTTAATTTTCTCCAGAGATCTATCATATCTCATTTTCCTAGAATTCTATTCACCTCTTAAACTTTCTTCTTGTTTATTTTTTCAATTAGATTTATTTAGTTCTGAGAGGGCAAAGTTGAGGTCCCCCACTGGTATAGTTTTATTCTCTACTTCTTCCTGTAACTCATTTAGCTTCTTCTTTAAAAATAAATTAACTGCTATACTATTTGGTAAATCTATGTTTAGTACCGATATTACTTCATTATCTATGGTACTTTTTTGACAATCATTCCCTTCCTTATTCCTTTTAATTAGACCTATTTTTGCTTTCACTTCAGCAAAAGCATAATAAATTCTGCTCCAGTCTCTTACATTTACTCTTTCTTTGTTTCTTGTGAACAGTATATTGTAGGATTCTGATTTTTAATTTTTTAAACATTTTTATTTAAAAATTTTAGTTCCAAATTCTATCTTTCCCTTTCTCATTTCCCTCTCCCTCCCTTACTTCCCCCTTCTTGAAATGGTTAGCAATCAAATATAGGTTATATATGTGTAAATATGTAAATTGTTTCTGTATTAACCATTTTATATAAGAAGACTCAAACAAAAGAAAAAATGAAATAAAATGAAAAATAGCATGCTTCAGTCTATCCAAACAATATCAGTTCTTTCTCTAGAGGTGGAAAATATGCTTCATTATTAATCCTTTGAGATTGTCTTTGATCATTGTATTGCTGAAAATAACTAAGTCATTCACAATTCTTCACTGACCAATATTACTATTACTGTGTATTTTTTTCCTTGTTCTGTTCACTTCATTATGCATCAGTTCATGTAAATCTTTCCAGATTTTTCTGAAATCATCCTGCTCATCATTTCTTGTAGCACAAAAATATCCCATTACAATGATATGCCATAGCTTCCTTGTTGTGGGTGCTTTCATGCCATTCATATTTAAAGTTTTAATAACTAACTCTGTATTTCCCTCCATCCTATTTTACCTTGTCTGTCATTCTCTTTTTTACCTTTTACCCTGTCCCTCATCATAAGCATTTTACTTCTGATCACTGCCTTCCCCAGTCTTCCCTCCCTTCTATCAGTCTTTCACCTTCTCTTATCCCTGTCCCTTTTTACTTCCCCTTAGGCCAGAATAGATTTCTATATCCAACTGGTTCTATATGCTATTCCCTCTTTTAGCCAATTCTGTTAAGAGTATGGTTCAAACATTGCCCACCACCACCATCACCATCTTCTCCCTCACCATAATAGCTCTTTTATGTCTCTTTTATGTGAGATAATTTAACTGACTTTATCTTCCCTCTTCCCTTTTCTTCCAGTGCAATCTTCTTTGTCACCTTTTAATGTTTTTATATCATCTGATCTTAATCATGTCATATCCTCATCCTCTATGTATACTCTTTCTAAATGCCCTTATACTGATAAAGTTCTTAAGAACTATTGCTACGGTTTTTGGGGGGTCAGGCTGTGTAGGTTTCACCTATACCCTTCCTCAAGAGGCTTCAGGCATCCCCGGCTCCCAGCTTACTCCGGGAGAAACAGCTGCAAAAAAAACTTAGGACTCAGGACTTGCTTCTAGCTACTTTCTCTAAGCTTGGCATGGCTGGAACTTTCTCTTCTTCAGAACACAACTCTTGCTTCTTGCTACCTGCCTCTGCGTAGCCTGTATTTAAGTCCTTTCTCCAGGGCCCCTCCCCTGGCCATGCCCTCATCACAGCGAGCCAATTGTGCATCACCCCTAAGGCGGAGAGATTATCCCGCTTATCGCAAACAGATGCAGCCTTCGCATTCTGCCCCCAGGTGATCACGGGCCTCTTGTTAGCTGAGGACCAGTTCAACCCATTACCAACAAGAGCCCCAACATCTCCCTTCTCTTGTTTTGGGGGTGACTGCCTAGGGGGAGGAGATCAGCTTTAATCTACATCATTACAATTCCCAACCACTTCTTCTAAATACAATTTCTCAAGGCTATAACTTTCCCTAACAGTACCAGGATTCTTCTTCAATTGATTCCCTATTACCACCCAGCTCCTATTGTATAAATTTCATGCAATCTTTTTCTGCTTTCAGGCTACAAATTTCCCTATAATTTCCTACTACCACCCAGTTCCTGTTGTATAAACTTCATGCAATCTTCCCCTTTCACCTCAAATTTCACCTTTACTAAGCTATATTTTTCTCTGACCCCTACCCTTCCTACTTCCAAGTCCCTACACGTTGAGCGCCATCCTGTTAGCTGAGTACCAGTTCAACCCATTACCAACAAGAGCCCCAACAAACTATAAATATTACCTTGCTATATAGGAATATAAAAAATTCAACCTTATTGAACCTCTTATGTTACTTTTTATCTTTTCATTAAGTTATATTTGATAACCTTATTTTTTAATTCAACTCTGATCTTTTAATTAGGAGTGGTTGAAAGTCCTATTTTTCATTAAATGTCTATTTTTCCCCTCAGGGAATAGTCTTAGTTTTGCTGGGTAGGTGATTATTAGTTGTAAGCCCAACTCTTTTGCCTTCCAGAACATTATATCCTTTGGATATTTATTGTAGAAGCTGCTAAACCCTGTGTAATTCTGGCTCCATGTATTTCAATTGTTTCTTTCTGGCTGCTTTCAGATATTTATCCTTAACCTGGGAGCTCTTGAATCTGACTAGGATATTTCTGGGAGATTTCAGGTGGTGATTTGAGGAATATTTCCATTGCTACTTTGCCCACTAGTTCTAGGATGTCAGGAAAGTTTTCCTTGATAATTTCTTGAAATATGATGTCCTGGCTCTTTTTTATTGTGGCTTTCAGGTAGTCCAATAATTCTTAAATGGTCATTCCTTAATCTTTTTTCTAGATTAGTTGCTTTATTTTAATCAGAAATTTCACATTTTCTTCCATTTTGTATTATTTCGATTTTGTTAGCATTTATTGTTGTTTCATGGAGTCATTAGCTTCTACTTACCCAATTCTAATTTTTAATGAATTATTTTCTTCAGTTTTTGTATCTCTTTGTCTATTTAGCTAATTCTATTTTAAGGAGTTTTTCAAATGATTTTTGTACATCTTTTTCATTTTGTGAGTTTCTTTTTTTTTTTTTACCAATCTGTTGACTCCTTTATAATGATTGTTTTGCATTGCTCTAATTTCTTTTCCCAATTTTCCTTCAACTTCTCTAGTTGGATTTTTAAAAATCCTTTTACAGGCTGCTAGGTGGTGCAGTGAATAGAACACCAGCCCTGAGTTCAAAAATTCAGCCTCAGATACTTGGCACTTAACTAGCTGTGTGACCTTGGGAAAGTCACTTAACACCAATTACCTACCCTTACAGCCTCCAAAAATTAAAAATAAAACCTTAAAAAATCCTTTTAACGCTCTTCCAAGAGTATTTTTGGGGATTCAGACCAATTTAATTTTTCTTTGCATATAAGCATTTTGACATTGTTTTCCTTTTCTAGGTTTGTGCCTCCATCTTCCCTGTCACCATAGTAACTTTCTATAGTAAAGTTCTTTTTTCCTTTGTTCACATTTTTTGCCTGTTTTGTAACTTTATACTTTTATGTAATGTTTGGGCTCTGCTCCTGTAGTGTCCCAAGCTTTTTGTACTGTTGCCTCTTGTGCCTGCTGCTGGCTTTCACTGGGACTAGCTGCCAATTGTGCTGGCAGGGGTAGAGTGGGATGTCTCTGTGCTGGCTTCTACTGGGAGCATGGACTCCCTGTTTGTTTGTCCTGGGGGCAGGGCCTCACTGGTGGATTCTCTTCTGGCTCAGAGTCTCACTGTAGACCCCCTGGGTGTGGCCTATTGCTGCTGCTCTGAGACCTTGCTAATTTCCCATCCCAGTGAGACAGATTATGCAGGTAATGAGGCAGTTTTCAAGTGTGTTTGGAGGAGAATAGGGGAGGGCTCCAGAAAGTTCCTTCTTCACTCCATTATCTTGACACTGGAAGTCTCCCAAACTTTCCTTTTCCTTTTTCCTTTCTTTTCTTCTTCCACTCTTATTTTATTTTATTTTATATATTTTTTTATTTTTAGTTTTCAACATTCCTTTCTCCAAGATTTTGAGATACAAATTTTCCCCCTCCTTCCTCTACCTGCATTCCAAAATAGTGAACCTACATAATACCCCTTCCTCAATCTGCTCTCTCTTATATCCTCCCTCATTCCCCCTCTAACTTTCAAGTAGAGCAAGATGGATTTCTATACCCCAGTGCCTGTAAATTTTATTTCCCAGTTGCATGTAAAAAAATAATATTTGTTTTTAAATTTTTGATTTTCAGATTCTTTCCCTCTTTCCCTCCCCACTTAACCACACTGGAAAGATAAGCAATTCAATACAGGTTGTGCATATGTAGTTATGCAATTAGTAGGTTTTCATAGTAGATATATTGGGAAGGACTAACTGTATTTCCCCCCTTACTATTCCTCCCCCCCCCCACTTATTCTATTTCCTACTTTGACCCTATCCCTTTCCAAAAGTGTGTGATTCTAACTACCCTCCCCAACAATCTGCCCTCCCTTCCATCATCCCACCTCTTATCCTCTTCCCCCCATATTTTCCTGTAGGGCAAGATACCCAATTGATTGTGTATGTTATTCCCTCTTTAAGCCAAATTCAATGAGCGTAAGGTTGACTCATTCTCTTTCACCTTTCTGTTCTTCCCCTCCATTGTAACAGTTTTCTCTTGCCTCTGTTATATGAGATAATTTATCCTATTCTATCTCTTCCTTTTTCTTTCTCTCATTATATTCCTATCACACTTCTTAATTTTGTTTTTTTAGATATATTCCCTTCATATTCAACTGATCCTGTGCCTTCTGTCTATGTATACATGTGCACATATATACACACACTCACATATGCTTTTATACACACACACCCTCATCTATATATATATATACATGTGTGTATAAATATGTATATATGTATATATACACATATACATTTCCTTCAACTATCCTCATACTGAGAAAAGTCTCACAAGTTATAATTATCATTTTTCCATGTAGAAATGTTAATAGTTCAACTCTAATAAGTTCCCTATGATTTCTTTTGCCTGTTTCCATGCTTTTCTTGCTTCTTGTATTTGAAAGTCACATTTTATGTTCAGCTCTGTTTTTTTCTCAAGAATGCTTGAAAGTCTTCTATTTCATCAAATGGCCATATTGTCTCCTGAAGCATTATACTCAATTTTGCTGGGTAGGTGATTCTTGGTTTTAATCCTAGCTCCTGTGACCTCCAGAATATCATATTCCAATCCCTTTGATGCCTTAATGTAGAAGCTGCTAGATCTTGTGTTATCCTGATTGTGTTTCCACAAAATCAAATTGTTTCTTCCTGGCAGCTAGTAATATTTTCTCTTTGTTCTGGGGACTTGGAAATTTGGCTATAATATTCCTAGGAGTTTTCTTTTGGGGATCTTTTTCAAGAGGTGATCAGTGAATTCTTTCCACTTCTATTTTGCCCTCTGGTTCTAGAATATCAGGGCAATTTTCCTTGAAAATTTCTTGAAAGATAATGTCTAGGCTCTTGTTTTGATCTCAGCTTTCAAGTATTCCAATAATTTTAAACTTATCTCTCCTGGATATATTTTCCAGGTGGTTTTTCCAATGAGATATTTCACAGTGCCTTCTTTTTTTATTTATTTGGATTGGTTTTATAGTATCTTGATTTCTCACAAAGTCATTAGCTTCTATTTACTCCAATCTGGTTATGGAGTTATTCTTTTCAGTGAGTTTTTGAAATTCCTTTTCCATCTGGCAAATTTGACTTTTTAAAAGCATTCTTCTCCTCCTCATTGGCTTTTTGGGTCTCTTTTGCCATTTGAGTTAGTCTGTTTTTAAGGTGTTATTTTCTTCAGTATTTTTGGGGTCTCCTTTAGCAGGCTGTTGACTCGCTTTTCATGATTTTCTTGCATTCTTGCATTCTTCCAAATTTTTCCTCCATTTGTCTTAATTGATTTTCAAAATCCTTCTTGAGCTCCTCCATGGCCTATAATCAGTTCATATTTTTCTTGGAGGCTTTGGATGCAGGAGTTCTCACTTCAATGTCTTCCTCCCACTCCATGTCTTAATCCTTTTTGTCTCCCAGAAAGGAGTCTACTGTCTGTTTGTGCTTCTTCTGCTTCCTCATCTTTTTTTTGCTTTCTGGAGGTCGATTGGGGTTAAGTGAGTTGCCCAAAGTCACACGGATAGTAAGTGTGTCAAGTGTCTGAGGCCAGATTTGAACTCAGGTCCTCTTGACCCAATGGCTGGTGCTCTATTCACTGTGCCACCTAGCTGCTCCACCTCATCTTGCCAGCCAATTACTTGACTTTTGTGCTCTTTGCCATGGTAGAACTCTGCTTCCAGAGTGCATAGAGCTATGTCCCAAAGAATAAATGATTAATGTTTAGTAATATATTTTAAGGTCTGGTAAATTATTACCCCATCCCTTTATCCTTATATTTTAAAAAAGTATTTCCTTTGAGATTCTAGATTTTTTACTTCTGTATATGTTGCTTGATGCTTTCACTTATTTAAGTCCTAAGTTAACCCTTCAATTGTCAAGCATTAGCCCTTCAATTTTTCAAATGAAGAAATAAAAGTTCACAGAGATAAAATGTCCTATCCTAGCTTTGACAGTTTGGTTTTTGGCATATCTAGAATCAAGGTGCCCCTGCTTCACCTCCTGGTCTCTCACTGGTACAAAAGCCTGAGTGCTAGCAATTTGGAATATGAAGTTGTCAGTAATTTCTATTTCCCTTGGGAGGAAGGATAGCAGAGATGACTAAAAAACCTGAATCTGGTGGACCAGGGGCTATTCCCAATGGGTTGTATTTACTTACTTTGATTCCATGGAGATTGACACATGCTCTGGCTCCACATTGATGAACTTGGGTTTTGTGATAACGAAGCAATCTGCTATTATCTCCTGTTAGGGCCAGCTGAGCCAATGGTGATTTGCTAAAGTTTAGAATTGCTACCCCTTCAGTAGGCTTTGCAGCTTAGGAGAAAAAACTCCACCTTTTTCTCTGTCTTTCCCTCGCTCTTTTGAGGACATCACTTGGGACTGTGTCAGCATTCATTTCTTGGACTTCCAAGTTGAAGGGAAGGGAATTTATCCTGGGTTCCTTCTCCCCAGCTCAAAGGCAGCAATAAATAAATAAACAGAAACAAAGAAATTAATGGAGAGAGACAGAGAGACAGAGACAGAGACAGACAGAGACAGAGAAATAGACAGAAATGGAGATGAATGCATGGATGAATGTGCTTGCTGGGAGAGCTCTGAGAGACCACAGGTTTCTCATTATTTCTTATGCTTTCTATTTAATCTGGATCTCAGTCACTGAACCATGATCCCAAGAGATCAGTGCTTTCAGCTTTGGCAGCTACTTCATAATTTTGAATGGTTGAGGTCCCTGAGTCCATACTAGTGGGAGGTGCTTTGCTCACTGCTCCTCAGAGGAGAATATGCTCTACAACAATGGGGATTCTTTAGGTGAAAAGTTTCAAAAAACAAAACAACTAAGCCATAACTTGGTTAATCAAGACATTTGAACCTGAGAGTTCATCAGATAGCACAGGTCAGAGGAAAGAGTAAAATATTTGCTCAGCAGTTTCATAAAGTACCTTTCACTTGTGGAGAGCTGATAAGTATAGTGACAAGTTACTGTTTTAAAAGTATTTATGTTTTAAATATTGGCATATAGCTGTCCTCTACCTGTTATCTACTTTTCACACTTCTCTTCTATGAGAGATTCCATCTATGCCTTCAAGGAGAGACTCTAACCCTGTTCCATACTTATTTTCCCTATAATTCTAGCATGGGAGCATAACAATTGAAAGTATACCAGAAAAAAACATCATCTCCTTTTTTCTGGGACTGACCCCTGTCCATGTAAGTCGAGAACAAGAGACATTTTTCCAGGAAGGGGCCTCCTTCAGTTATAGGAGACACCAAGTTTGAAAAGTAGTACACACTTTGGCTATGGTGTGTTCTGGCTGAGTGGAGGTATGTATGAAGTGGTAATGAGGACAGACTTAGGGCAAGGGTTGCTCATCTCTCCAAGCAAAAGGACAATTTTTTTAGTGTTAACACATTTTTCAGACCTCCACATGATAGTAATGAAGTCAGTATTGCCCAGTGACCAAGAAAATAAATGACAAAAAGCTTCTCTGGGTCCAGGGAGCATTTAAAGTGAGTATATATTATGAATCTATTCATACATATACACATATATACATACATTATATGTGTGTATGCATGCATGTCTGCACGTATCATTATTCTGTTTATCCTTCTTTCTCAAAGAGGCCCAGGGCATCAGGGAAAGGATGAAATGACTTGCAGTTGACTTTGATCTAAGTGAGGCAGGGATGTGCAAGGTCACCAGCCTCACTGTCTCCTCCAGAGTAATTTGGGGCCAGTGGCCAGATATTCATCAGGATGACTAGAGATGACCCAAGATGCAATGGGAGACCCTGGCCCTTGGCCTTTACAAGTCCTCACTGAGAGTGAGGTAATGACCATTCAGGGAACAGGCCTCTTTAAGAAGTGAATCAAGGGATTGCCCCTTTAATTAGAAAAAGAAAAAAATCAACCTGGGAAGGGGAAGCCCTCCGGTTTGCAATTCCAAAGAGAAATAGCTGCCAATGGCATTCACTTTCAGCCAGGAGGGCCCAAAATATAGTCATTAAGTGAAGCTTGGGCAGGGGCCTTCTGCTTCAGCGTGAAC
>CM053599.1:1347509-1360471 GCA_028646575.1 Pseudocheirus occidentalis
TTTGCAACATAGTGATATATGTGTGTGTGAGACAGTATTTCTTCAGTCCACAGAAGGTAAGTTTGCTAATTGGCTATGCTGAGTCACACTGCATATTTTGTCAGAGCTTAATAAGGCTCTAAATGACCCAACTCAGTATGAGGCAATCAGGCTAGCAGAGCCCTCTCAACAGATCCAGACTCTCTTCCCCCGACCTTGGGGTCCCTTTTGTGCCTAGGTCAGGAACCCCTGGATTACATCCTAATTCATTTCTTCCCCCCCTACTAATATACATGTGCCCTAACTAATTAGACACTGCTTTTCTATAAACTGAGAATATTTTATGGCATGGGAAAAACAATGACAAGCCTACAGACATCCCTGTTATTTTCAGTTAATTCACAATGCCTTGGGGAAGTGTGAACCTTCTGAATGCTCCTGATACTGATCTGGCAAACTGAGCCACCAAGAAGAGTCCATGGAACTATTCATTTCCTTCCTCCCAATAAAACAATCTCTCTTAGGCAGAAAAAACATGAGAAACCAATAAAGTGAACCATTTCCCTGGATCATCTCAGCAGCGCAACTCTAGACTTGATGAGTTTCCATGTCCTTCTTGACTGTGCTAGAGGTGCCCCAGGTCTTAGAGCTTTCACACTATCAATCTCTTGAGGGCTGCTAGGATCTGAACATTTTCTCATTCCCCTAAACACCCAAACAAAATAATTCTCAGGATGTTTTGGAGAATGGAATTATTGTAATCCCTTTTCCAATCATACATAGACTTACTTTTCATCCTTCTATCCATCATTGGACTTCATAAATGCTCAATTCAACCTGCCTTGCTTGTGAATGTTGTCTCTCACATACCTTGGGTGCTCCTGCTTCTGCCTCTTTCAAGACTCAAGGCTGTTCTTGCCTTCTCAGGGAAGTCATTTCTGATAGTCATGCACCCTGACTCCTCACCTTCAAAGGGTACATCACCATAAGAGAGTTTCCACCCACTTTAAGTACCTTAGTGCATGTTTATATCTTGTCTCTTCAACTAAACTGCAAGCTCTCTGAGCATAAGGTCAAATCTTGCCCATGTCCTCATAAGCATGCCTACCCCAAAATAGTCCCAACTTTGTTAGCACATTGGAGTCAAACTGAGAGACCCACTGTCCATCACCCATCTGCTCAGTCCCTTATAACATGACTCAACACCCCCATAAGCCTTTCTCACCTGATCTTGTGATTTCACTTCAGAAATAAGATTGGAGGAATAAGAGTAGACCCAAAAACTTGACTTGACTTACACAGCTTCTTACACAGCCACCATGTAGTTCTAGGAGTATCACGAGGGAGCTGGATTCAAATCTCTTCATGCTTCCTTGCTATCAATGGGACCGTGGGCAAGGAATCACTATGCCTATGCCTTTCTTTTCCTTATCTATAAAATGAAGATAATATTTGTTGGGGCAGGCAATGGCACAGCGGATAGAACACCAGGCCTTCAGTTAGGAAGGCCTGAGTTCAAAAGTCCAGCCTCATATACTTACTAGCTGTGTGACCCTGGGTGAATCATTAGACCTCGATTTGCCTCTGTTTCCTCATCTGTGAAGAGGGGATAATGATAGCACCTGCCTCCCAGAGTTGATATGAGATCAAATGAGAATTGTAAAGCACTTAGATCATAGTAGGTGCTATGTATGCTAACTATGATGGTGATGAGCTAAAAACCAGCTAGATGATATGTCTGCCCAAGGCCTGACACAAACATGGGCCATCGTCAATCTCATTGTACACACATGGCAACTATGGCTCAGAGAAAGACATTTGCTAACCTGGATTTCCCTCCCTCCCCCCTTGCCATCAAATCTCTTTCCTCACACCCTGCGATCCTGAAGAGGCCTTGAACAGGAGCTATCCAGAGTGCTGGGATTTATCAAAGAGTGAGGAGCAAAATTCAAGTCCAGGTACAGGTATGTGCTGGCCCATGTGTATGTGAATGTGTGAACATGCACACACACACACACAACCCTCAAGGAATGTCAAGAAAAGTTCTGATCCCCCTTTGAGCTAGTCCCCACTACCACAACCCCTGATACCAAATCTTTAGCCCCATTCGAAACATCTATACTCATAATCAGTTCACCTTGCAGGAGGAGAATAGGAAATATCCCCTTGATTCTGCTAAGGAGCCTTTAATAAATTTTTCCTGCTCCTTTTTTATGAAGCAATGAATTCCTTAAAGATTGAAAGACAAAACACACCTCCATGGACAGCCAATTAATTTATGCCCAAGGAAAGATTGAGGTACAAAGAGAGGTTACTCTCCTCCTCTTCTCCCTTCTCCTTCTCTCCCCTCCTCTCACTCCCTCTCCTCCCCTCTCCTCTCCTCTCCTCCAGTGATACATCTCTACCTTCCTGATTGACTTCTCTACCTGGCCATTTCACTGGAACCTCAAACTCAACAACCCCCCCCCAACTATGTGTGTGTCTTTGGGAAAAGTCCTTCATCTTCCTAGGCCACAGTTTTCTCATCTGTGAAAGGAAGGAGCTGACCCTCCATGCTTCTAAAGTTCTCTGTCATCTTTGCTTGTCACCTCTCCACATGTAAGTCCTTACTAAGACCCCATGAAGCTCTGGCTAGAGCATATTTTTAATCTGAACTTGAAATCAGAGGACCTACTTTCAAATCCTACTCTGCTCCTTCTCTGCATGATCCTGAAAAAAGTACCTCAACCACTGGAAGCCTCAGTTCCCCATCTGTGAGATAAATTTGTTGGATGCTAAGATCTCTGAGGTCCCTTCAAGCTCTAACTCTGTGATCCCATGATCCTATCCTATCATACCAACTTGACCCCTGCAATGATGAAGGGGAACTTCCTTCAGTTTCCACCACTTAATCCATCATGTGGCTTGAAAACCCTCTTCCTCTGGCAGAATTCTGATCCCATAATTCTCTATTCAAATACCCTTTGGCTGTTTTGCATTGTATCTGGAATATAGTATAGTCCCCTTCCATGAGCACTCCAGGTTCTCCACAGGATCAACCCAACTCATCCCTTTGGAAATTTTGCAGGGTTTCCTTCTGGATTGGCAGGTCCAACATGAAGCCCTCTCAATTCTCATCCACCCACTTCTCAGCTTTATTGGGTAGGAATGGTCGGGTGCAGTACAGAGTGGGCAGCATCTCCCTTTTAGCCAACATTGCTCTTAGGGGTTTGTAGATGTATCAGCAAGCACCCTAGCATACCCAGGGTGGCTGCTAACACAGGTTCTTAGATCTGCTTTTCTAAAGGAAAGCAACTCAAAATGGGTTAACAATCTTACTTTAATCAATCAAACATGTATCATGTACCTAGTTCAGGGGGGAAAGTCAGCAACCTGAACTTCAGAGAATACAAACACAAGTTACAAGCAGACAAAGAAACAGATCAGCATATGAGCTTCCAGCCATCTGACCATTACATCCATACCTAGTCACTTACCAGAGAGGGAAACATCAACAACTGGGTTTTTCAAAGCCAGAGGGTTCAATGGCTTCCCAGAGTCTCGTCTGGCCAAATCACACAACTCTTTCCAAAGTGAGCCCCAAAGCAAAACCTCACATCATGGCATATATAAAGCCTTCTCCTGGATCAGAGAATGTCACAGCCCTCTTGAGCCACTGCCCAATCACAGAGTAATAAGGTGTGGGCATTCCTGAAGAACAAGCCTCCCACTACAGGCTCCATGTGACCACATTTAGCCTATAACGGGGCAGAGTATAATCAGGGAAGGTTCTCAGAGACACTTAAGCCTATCAAAGGATCTAGGGGCAGGGAAGATCTTCAGATTCCCACAACAGTAAACAAGAGGACAGTGATAGTATCTTCACCTCTTCTCCTTTGAGGAAGCATAGCTCTTAAAAAGAGGTAATAGAGAGAGAAGAGGAGAAAGGCAAGATCCAGAAGAAAATCCCAGCCCCCAAAGCCAAAAAACAATCAAGAGAAAAATGTTGTTGCCAACAATGTTGACAGCCTTTGGCCTGTTCTATTAGAAAATAAAATAAAAAAAGAACTGGGTTACCATGGTCAGGTTTCAAAGATGTTAACTAAACAATTACATTGTGATAAGCTGAGAAAGAAAGGCATAGTACAGTAGGTGACTAGAGTGGTCTGGGTGGCACCTCTTGCTCTCTCTGTCCTCTCCCTCTCCTTCTCCGTCTCTCCCTTTTTCAATGCCTCTGTCTCTACCTCTGCATTTCTCTCTGTCTCTTTCTCTGTCTCTGTCTCTGTCTCTCTGTCTCTGTCTCTCTTTCCCCTTCCTCTCTTCACTCTCATTTTGTCTTTTCTACTCTCTCACTCCTTCCTCCCTTTTACACAGAGATGACTTTGGATGACCCTATATTGAGATCCTCATGAGACACTGGCTAATTGTTCATTTCTGGGAACTGTGCTGAAAAAGTAATGTGCCTCCCCTTGTGTTTCTCTAGCCTGAAGAAATGAGGAAGTTGATAAATCCATAGTAGTGAACTCTGACCATGAGATATTAACTGCTCTGGTGGTCAGATACTAACTTTACCTTGCCTTGTCTCAACTACCCCAAGCTTGTGCTCCTGTATTCAAGTGCATGTGGACCCAGGTGTCTCTGAATCAACTCCCAACCTATGGGCCATGCTCTGCCGTATTTAATTATGCTGACATGCTTTAGTAGACTCAGTCAACAAACCAGTATTAAGCACCTACTCTGTTCTAGCCACAAATGCTGGGAATACAGAGAAAGGCAAAATACAATCCATGCTCTCAAGTTATTCCTCTCTGTTGTAGGAGACATCATGCAAATGTATATGTATCCATAAGCTAGAGACAGAATATGTTGGAGATAGAGGAGCAAGGAGAAAAGGGGGGAATGCTGGCCTCTACTCTATGCCATTCCAGAGGAAGCAAATCAAGCAAGGGCATCTCTGACCTCTCCTCCCTGAAGGCAAGAAGGAATGGACTCTCACAGTTCCTGACTAAGCAAACCTCTTCATCCTGGGATGGTCATGGTGTGATGATAATACTACCTGACTGGGACAGGGCAATGGGAATAGGCAACATAGCTGAACTTCACGTCGTTAGTTGCAGGCCTTTTACTTGGGCCTTCTTAAATACGCCAACATTGGAGGCTTCACTGTATGTTTGGCTGAAGTGTAAATTCAAGCAAATTCAAGGGTCATCTGGCCACATTCCAAGAACCATGCCCACCTCACAGGCACTTAGCATTTTAGGATATGGAATAATCCGGAGGTAAAATACCTGTTGAATTAAATTACATTTTTTCTATTCATCAAAAGCAGTGAGTGCCTCTTATGTGGTAAACACTGGGGATACAACGACGAAAGTGGAAGTCCTTGGCTTCAAGGACGGGGTGGGAGATGAAGTAGGGTCACACCAAAGGACTAAATTCAAAATAGATACAGGATTCTTTTTAGGGCGTCCTCATAGCTGAGGGAACCTGGGAAGACTTCCTGTAAAAGGTAGCATTGATTGAGCTAGGCTTTGGGCACATGAGAGATTTTAACATATAAGAACTAAGCTTGTTGAAATGAAAACACTTTAAAAGATTTTAAAGTAAGATATCAAGGGCTTCAGAACAACTCAAGAGGGTGTGAAAACTTGCTTTGACTCTCTCCCCTCCACACTAAACTAGTGAATAAACCATCCCTCCTGAAATCACTTTCTACTTTCCGTTATTTAAATCAAGCCTGTATTCACTACTGGAATCATGATGCCCACTGGCTAGCCTCCATTTGATCCATCCAAAGGTGCCCCTTGGGCACTGAGAAAATATCTCACATGGATCATGGGTTAATTGATAGTCTCTTGGAAAGTATACATCCTCATCCCAGTTGTTATATTTGCTGCAACGCTAGCCAGGTATGACTAGGGACTAAAGCCTGCTTTTCCCCATCCCTTCCCTGCTCCCATGTTGCTGTGGTGGTCTTATGTACCTGGCTGTAATCTGACCCCCTTGTCATTTCTTAGCTGTGAAGTCCTGCTTCCTGGAAGGGACTTCTGCACCTTATGTCTCAAGTAGGCAACTTAGCAGAGAATCTGCATGGGTGTGTACTCATAGTACTAAAAAGCAGGCATTCAAAGAGCCTGGTGCAGGCAGAAAATGGGTATGTATAGAAGTGGCATTAGTGAGCACTTCTTCCTTCATCATATAACCAAAAATGAGGACCTAGCTCCGGTCCTCAGTGGTTCCATTGGCTCCACAGCTGGACTAGTTGGTTCCTGAACAGGATAGGAAAAGGGAAGCAGAATGTGGGTTGAGGGCCATGTCCCAGACCATGGTCTAAATGACCCTGTGGTGCTAAGTTTCCATGTTATCAAACAGTAATACTGACCCTGAAAGGAGACATGAAACCTGACCAGCTGTTGGTGATACTCCTTTCTCTGCACCCCCCATTTCCCCACTGACAAGAGAACCACAATCTCATTGCAAATAGACCCTGTCCGATGAGGATCAGAATCCACTCCTGGCTGCCCATCCTATAGGCTTCTTGCCCATGGCTGCCTACATATTATGCCTCATACAACAAAAAAGAAAGCAAAGATTTTTTATCCAAGGATGGGGAGCTTATTAAAGTTGGCAAACCATTGCCAGTGAGCATCAATATTTAGGTTGGCTATAATCTAACCCCCAGCTTGCTTTGACTGATCCACTCCTAAAGAAGCACATGCATGTGTGTGTGCACATATGGACACACGGACACCCACATATTTGGACCTTTTGGACTGCACAGGTGTTTTTCAAATGCACCCACCAAGCTTCCTCTGTTGTCTGATCCATTCCAAAGAACATTGATGCCTTGGGAGACAGACAATGAAAACAAATCCTTCTGCTGGGGATTTGATTTTTTATATTTATATTTGTAACTGAAACAAAGGTTGTTTTGGATTGTTGTATGATGTCCATCCAAGCATCTACTGGCTAATGTAGACAGAACTCCAGCATCAGCTCCTTTGGCCAGTCATAAGACGTGTGCACTGATATCCAAGATTTTGTCACATGTGGTCTGGATCTTAGGGAAAGAAGATTGTCATGTGTGGACGGGGATCTGGAAGGAATTGTCCTGTAGTGCAAAGGGGCTGGGTCACACCCAATTACTTACTCCTGAGGAAAATGGATTATGGAATCTATGAACAGCCAGCTGACAGGCTTGTGACATTATTCATTAATTTTCTCACACACTAATCTTCACTGCCAAACACTTCCCATTCTGTTATCATCTGTGTTCTCAAGCTTCAGGGACCTTTTTGTTAATGGTCCAGTTAAATCCTCTCATTAATTTGTTCTCACTTTGCTTTGCAGAGAGAGATGGTTGTGGGAGGGGGGTGATTCTGTGGCATTTGGATTTCCTCAAGGTGCTCATTAGGACTAGAAATTCATTTGAATATTGGAATTAACTACAATAATTGGGAGGCTCCAATGAGGTTTGGCTTTGTCACTTGGAAGAAAATCAAATGTCCTGGAGGAATGGCCAGGGTGTGTATGCCTAATAGTGGGCACCAACACTGAAGTTTATCATATGGGTGTCCAGTTTTGAGGGCAAGCACTGCCAAGTAGAGCTGTGTCCCTTCCTAGGTCCTTCTGAGGATCCCAAGGGTCACACCAGTTACAGCCAGAGTGAAATGCCAGGGAGAATTGTTGAGTGCATGACCTCAAGCTCATAGAAGAGGAGGAAATCTCAATGGACAGTCAGGTTCAACCCTTTGTTGTCAAGTGAGGTATCTTCATTCCCATTTGCTGATGGAGCTGGGATCTAGAGAAGAGTCATCTGGTCACTCAGCAAGCATTTCTCAAGTGCTTATTATAGCCAGGCACCTTGCTAAGCACTAGGGATATGAAGAAGGGCCCCTGTCTTTAAGTCAAGCCCATTAAAATGAGGGGGAGGGGTGGTATTAACAGTGAGTAGAGCGGGGCAGAAAAGGCTTCCTACAGAAGATGGGAGAAGAGAAAGGGACTTGGTTTTAAAATTTTTAAATTGGACAGTTTTAAATGTATAAGGATCTGGGGAGTGAGAAAGAGTGAGACAGAGAGAGGAGAAAGCAGGAAGGTGAAGGGGTCCTGGGCTGTAATTTAAATGACCACTGCTCCCCAAACCCAGTACACCTGTTTACCACTTTCCAGGGAGTTAGGGGATCTAAGGAGAGGTAGTCAGGGCCATACCCCTGACTCCAGCCAACACACTTTCCAGCAGGGAGCACAGCACAGAGTCAGTCTAGTGCAGAGTAGGTATTTAAGCAGCATCCACTGTTGGTGACCCCCTTCCCCTGATGAAGAACACAGCAGGCAGACCCTAGTCCCTTCCAATGCCCTAGGGATGCAAGTCTCTTAAGAGGCTAACATCAATTGTTGGTCAGCCTTGGGTCTTTCTCACTTGAGCTATTCACCAACATAGTTAGTTAGTGAGCTGGAGGTGGAATGTTTTTGCCATCTTTGTCTATAGTCATATTTGCATCTACATTCCAGGCTAGATCTTAAGTGGGAAGAACTTCCTTACAGAGTTCTGTGTCAAATCTCTCTCCCTCCTCACACTCCACAGCAGCGGCTGCTTCGCAAACAGATTTGATTGAAATGGGGGCAGGATCTCTTGGCAAGGACTCAGCATGAACCCTGCAACATGAGATGACCAAGGATTTCATGGAATAATGTTTCTTGTCTTCATATAGAATTATTTTTCCCCTCTCCAAGAAGAATCAGAGATGAAGGAAGGGGATGGGGAGCCAGTTTTCTATTTAAGTGACATTCCCTTCATCTTTGGGGCTTCATTACTAGTGAGAATTCTAAGATGGATACAATTCAGTCCCCTATTGGCCACATGGATCCCTTTTCAGAAACCAGTCATCTAACAACTGCCTCACTCAGTACATGATTCTCCTCGTCACTGTCCTGCCACCATTATTGCAGAAGTGAAAGGGACCAAGAAGAAATGATGATCACTGTGTTTCCTTGGCTACCATGGTCAAAGAAACTGTCCACAATGGTCAATAAACCTGTAAGGACCTATTTTGTAGAGAGCAAGGAAGGTCCTCAGAAAGCAAACATCATCTTCTTCTTTTTAGAACCTTGCCACAGTGGTAGAACCATCCAGTCAATCAATCATTGAGGTTAGGTTCTAATAACAGAACCTTTGAGACCTTAGAATCATCTTCACCTAACAATGAAACATCAGAGGAGAATTTTGTGAAGGCCCTTTTAACTACAGGGGAGAAATGTTCACAGCTGGTGGTGCTCTAGCCTTTCCAGCCTTGGACTCCAATCCTACTTTACAGACTTGGGTTGTATTACTCAACTTCACAAATTCCCTAGTTTCTGAACTGAAGCTGAGCTACTCATTCTTCCATCAGCCCATGGCTTCTCCCACCTCCTTGGATTTTCTCAGGTATTCACTGGTCTCTGGAACAGAATACATCCACATTCTTACCTGGTGAAAGGCTTCCTCTCTTTCCAAGTAAATTCAGGAGTCTCATCCCCAAGAGGCTGCCCTAAGTTCCTCCACAAACTCTCACATTCCTCTAACAGCTGCATTTATCTGCTTTCCTCATTCCAGCTTCCAATGTAGTAACCATTTGTGTGTGTCTTCTCACCTCCTCTACAGAGCTGGAAATTCCTTGAGGCAGAATTCGATGATTTTTCCATCTGTGAGTAGCAAGGGTTGGACTAGACTCCAACCAATGGTGTATTGGACATGCACTTGGCAGCTTTGGGGACAATGTATGGCTCAAAGCAGAAGGATATGGAACTTTGGGATGGTGCCTCAGATCCTGGGAGGCCCCTTGGTTTCCCCAAAGTGAGGGGAGGCAACATTACATCAGAGAGGATTGGCCAACCCCTCATCCAGGAATGGAGTCAGGTTGGCAGACCTTCCAGGGAGCAAATCTGTGCTCTCATTCTTTATTCCCTCATCAGCTAAGCAACCCAGGAGGCCTCAGTCCTTCACCTCCCCAACCAGGAGAAGTTAGTTCCCTCCTCAGATCTGGAAAAAGAAAACTGTGAACATATGCCAGTTAAATTGCAAGTCACCTTGGTATGTCACCTTGCCTCAAGTCTGAGCCTAACTGTTTGCTAATGTTTATTACATGGGTTCTCATTTGATCCTCACAACCACTCTGAGGAAGGTACTATTATCCCCATCAACCCTCATTAACCTCATCTAGTTAAATGACTAGCCCAGGGTCACATATCCAGTAAGTGACTCCAGCCCAGCACTTTATTCACTGGTGGTGTCCCCTAGAAGTCAAAGTTACAGGACAGTGATCCTGAAAGGCACATATTCAGTCTTTTGAATCTGAGTGATCTGGAGCTTGAGGGCCCTTCCCAGGAGCTGGACAGCAGCATAACCAATGTTCTTCTGTTTTAATCCCCCATTTTGTGAACATTCCCCATTTCTCCCCATCATAGGAGACCTGACTAGGAGACTTGCCCAAACCAAACAAAGCCTGCCTAGGAAACAGACCTGCCAAGTAAACCTGCCCAAATCTGCCACCTGGAACCCATAGCCACACACCCCCTTCTGTTTGGTTCTCCAAACAGACTTGGGAACTTTCCAATTGAGCAACAAACTGATCACTGGGCAACAATTGTTAGGCAATGAACTGATTGCTACCTTTTGGCTTCTGTATTTTCCCTGCTTTCATAGCAACTGACTAAGTTGTGGTTTCCCTCTGGTAACAGTTATGTTGTGACTTGTTGTCTATATAAGCCCTGAGGAAATGCATCTCACAGCTGCTTGATTTGGGTAAGCTTAACCCCTAGCAGTCACAAGCTCATTAAACTACACCTCAAGAAATTAATGACCTCATGGGTTCATTTCTCAGTACAACACTTCAGCTCTATCCTCTTTAGCAAAGGAGAAAGAGCCCCAAGTCCTGGCCTGACTTATCAGCAAACCTGGATCAGTCAATCAAAACCATTTATTAGGTGCCTATTATGTGGCAGGCACTGTGCCAAGCACCCAGGATACAAAGAAAAAGTAAAAGACAGCTCCTGTTTTTCAGGAGCTCACAGACTACCTACAGACAACCACATGCCAACAGGATATGACAGGATCCATTGGGGATAATCAGAAGAGGGAAGGCTCTGGAGATGAGGAAATCAGGAAAAGACTTCCCCTAGAAGCTGGGATTTCAACTGGGATTGGGAGGAAGCCAGGAGACAGAGATGAGGAGGGAGAGCGGTCCATGCAGGGGGAACAGACAGAAATAATGCACAGAGTCTGGAGATGGAGGGTCTAGCATGAGGAACAGCCAGGAGGCCAGTTCACAGAGCAAGGGGCAGGGGATATGGGGGTGGCATGGGGCAAGCGGGGAAAGTTAAAGGGTGAGGTGATTGAAAAGGTAGTGTAGCTTTGGCCACCTCCCGTGAAACAGGTTCTCATCCAGAATACCTTTGCACTTGGAAGAGGGGTTATGGAATGGTCGATGCTTACGCTACCAGTGAGCAAATCTCTTTTTTTATTCCTTCAATTACTTAAGCTATGTTTTCTTTCTTTTTTTTTAACTTTTGTTCATTTTTAGCTGATATCATTCATTTCCATGAGATTTTGATTAACAAATTTTCTCCCTATCTTTCCTCTACCCACCACCCCAAAACAGTGATCCCACTGTGTACCCTGTCCCCCAATCATCTCTCTCCTGTATCCTCCCCCATCACCCTTCTAACTTTCTAGTAGGGCAAGATGGATCTCCCTACCCCAGTACTTGTATATTTCCCTCCTTGCTATCCCACCCCGACTTGTTCTCTTCTCTACTTTGTCCCTGTCTCTTTACAAAAGTGTGTGCTTCTAACAACCCTCCTCCCTAACCTCCCCTCTTCTCCATCCTCCCCCTCTCATCACCTTCCCCCTACTCTACTGTAGGCCAAAATACCCAGTTTAGAGTGTATGTCATGCCTTCCCTAAGCCAACTTCAATGAGAGTAAAGTTGATCCATTCCCTTTTGCCTTCCTGTTTTTCCCCTCCATTCTAACAATTATCCCTTGCCTCTTCTATATGAGAGGATTAACCCCATTTTGTCCCTCCCTGTCTCCTCTCATACTATTCCTCTCATACCTCTCAATTTCACCTTTTAAAATATCATCCCTTCCTATTCAATTGGTCCTGGGCCCTCTGCCAATGTACACATATATACACACACTCACATATGTATTCATATGCGTATATATACCCTCCCATATAGACATATGTGTATTTATGTATGTATGTAGGTAGGTAGGTAGGTATACACACATTTATATTCCCTTCAACTATTCTCATACTGAGAAAAGTTTCATAAGTTATAATTATCGTTTTTCCATGTTGGCATGTAAATCATTCAACTTTGATAAATTCCTTATGAATTCTTTTCCATATTTACCTTCTCATGCTTCTTGTGTTTGAATGTCAGATTTTCTATTCAGTTCTGGTTTTTTCATCAAGAATGCTTGAAAGTCCTCCACCTCACTGAATGACCATATTTTCCCCTGGAACATTATACTCAATTTTGCTGGGTAGGTGATTCTTGGTTTTAATCCTAGCTCCCTTGATCTCCAGAATATCATATTCCAGGCCCTTTTATCCCTTAATGTAGATGCTGCTGGGTTCTCCTGATTGTTTCCACAGTATTCAAATTGTTTCTTCTTGTCAGCTTGTAATATTTTCTACTTGATCAGGGAACTCCAGAACCTGGCTATAACATTTCTGGGAGTTTTCTTTTTGGGATCTTTTTCAAGAAGTGATTGGTGAATTCTTTCAAGTTATATTTTGCCCTCTGGTTCTAAAATATCAGGGCAATTTTCCTTGAGAATTTCTTGAAGGATGATTTCTAGGTTATTTTTCTGATCATGGCTTTCAGGTAGTCCAATAATTTTTAAATTGTCTCTCCAGGATCTATTTTCCAGGTCAGTGGTTTTTCAAGGAGATATTTCACATTGCCTTCTATTTTTTCATTTGTTTGGATCTGTTTAATAGTATCTTGATTTCTCAT
>CM053599.1:1360971-1376098 GCA_028646575.1 Pseudocheirus occidentalis
CTCTCTCTCTCTCTCTCTCTCTCTCTCTCTCTCTCTCTCTCTCTCTCTCTCTCTCTCTCTCTCTCTCTCTCTCTCTCAATTCCAGAGACAATTTTTGTATATTTGCCATTTGGGATTATGTTTTGATTCAGATTAGTGATTTAGTCTGTGTGTCAAGTTCTCAGTGTGAACATTCCCTCCACCAATGCAGCTAGGCAATAAATAGTTTGAGGGCATGGAAATTAAATGATTTGCCACAGTCTCATAGGAAGGACATGTCAGGACCAGGGTCAGCTCACCATTCATTACTCCACACTGAATCTTACAAATTCCCTGACAGGTTCTTTGACAATAACTCTTAATGCCATGAACCAATACAAGACTGGGACTCAGAGAACAGGAGCAAGGAAAAGATCTGGCCAACAGCGTTTCACAGAGCTCTCAGTTTGCAGGTGAGGAACAAGACCAGGAGAGAAAAGGGCTGACTTGTATCATACTGTTCCCTGAGGTCAAGATTCGGATCAGAATTCAGGTCTCCTGACACTCAGTCCTGTGGCTTCCCTACGATGCCCAGGGGCCTATAAGGCACCTGCAGATTTCATGAATGAGAGCTACTTTTCTTTGCATCCAGGTGTATGTCCCGGTGTGGCCTTAGCTCCAGGCTGGGGAAAGGAAGACTTCCCACTCTGGTCTCTCTCTCCCCAGTCCTGTGGACGGGTGTCCCAGGCTATCCCTCCAGAGCAGCAATCTGTCCCCCTTCCCAGTTTTGCCAAATCTAGTCACCCTGGGATGGCAGGATTTTACAGGAGTAATTAATCATGGTGTTTTCTGCAATTGGAAGCAAAGGCACATTATGAAGCCTTCAATTGGCAAGTGTGTTATGAAAGAGAGTGGCTTATGAACGAGTGTGTGTAATGAGAGAAGGGAGAGCCTTGTAATTAAGGAGGAGCGTAAATAATAATGCAAGTCATTAGCGGCATTCAGTTGGAAGAATGTCATAAAGGTAATTGGAGCATTAAAGTGAGATCCATTATGGCGAGCATTAACAATACTGCGGCAGGAAACGGGGTTATCTACCGAATGACAGCAAGGGGTGGGAAGAGAGCACTAAGAGCCTCTCTCCAGGCCCACCAAGGCTAAGGAGGGAGGCAAGCAACTGGTCCTGGGGAGCTGCTGCCTTTTCCTACTTTGGGTTAGGACATCTATCCTCCGGCAGACTACAATAACACCAACAGCACTCGCATATCTGGTATGGACCGGCCAAAGGAAAGGGGGGATCGGAGAATGTTGAAAGCATCCCAGTGATGGTGGTGCCCAGCCCTTGGAGCAGACAAGCAGCTAGGAGGTTTCAGCAGATCCAGGAGAAGGAGGGAAGGGGAAGGGGAAGAAAAGGAGGACGTTTTAACAATTACACAGGAAATTATATGATGCTGAAATAGAACCACCTCGGCCGGCTCCAAGAAGGGATTTCCACCCACCCGAAGACGCGCCAAATGCTAATGCTGATTTTTTTCCCCCAGGGCTATAATTTAGGGCGTGGAAAATTCAGATTGTAAAACAAAGGGAAAAATTTAAATATGTCTAGAGACCGAGGCAAAGTGAAACAAAAAGAAGGCAGCTGGAGAAATTTGGAGGAAATTAGGTCTGAAGGAAATGAGCCTGACTTCGGGGATGTTCTGAAATCCATAGGGACTGTAGGTGGGCGGCTCTGAGATAGGTGACAGCTGGGGGGTGGAGGTAGGGGGCTGGCTATGCTGCAGACTGCCGCTGACCAAGCAGGGCAGAGAGGAGGAGAACCATGCTGCAGGCTGCCGCTGACCCAATATTTTTAATAATAATAATAATAATAGTTGATGGTAACACTAAGCGCATATTTTTAATGCTTTACAAATAAGATCCCTTTGATTCCCCACAACAATCAAGGAAGGGAAGGAAGTGTTGCTATTATGCCCATTTTCTCATTGAGGACACTGAGGCAGGCAGAGATGAAGTGACTTGCCAGGGTCAACACTGCTAGGGCATGTCTGAGGCTGCCTAGGAACTCAGGGCTTCCCTACTCCAGGACCTCAGCACCAGCGCCAGCAGCTAGTCAGTTCTAAGCCTAGATTGCTGTCCAGCTGCAGGACAGCTGGGAGAGATAGAAGATCTTAACCTTTGGGTCATGAAACCCCTTGAACTGTGAAGGACCCCCTACAGACTTCTTCTTTTACAGACAGAGATTACAAAGAAAATTATATGGAAATCCAGTTAACCAAATACTTTTTAAGAAACAGTTTCACAGACCCCAGGTTGAGGACCCCTGGCTTAGCTGTGTGCCCTGATTCACCAACTCGATTAAGTAGCCATACAATTACACGTCATCTCTTGTCAAGATACATTCAGTGTCTTTTTTTTTTTTGCCCAGAAAAGAATGGAAGGAAGGAAGCCAGAAATGATCAGAAACAAGCAGAGGAGCTTTGAAAGTGACACGATGAATTTTTAAATATGTTAAAAGAAAAGCAAACAGCACATAATAGAAATTCACCATTTCGTGGCTATCCAACTTTTCTGTTCCACTCTATATATAGAGAAGAGCAGCTAGGAAGCACAGTGGACAAAGCACCGGGCCTGGAGTCAGGAAGACCTGAATTCAAATATGTGCTCAGACACTTATAGCTGCATGACCCTGGGCAAGTCACTTTGATCTGTTTGCCTCGGCTCCCTTAAAATGAGCTGAAGAAGGAAATGGCCAACCACTCCAGTATCTTTGCCAAGAAAATTCTAAATGTTTTCACACTTAGTCATGAGAGAACAACAACATTGACGAATTGATAAGGAAATATTCATTTTATTTGATATTTGCTATGTTTAAACAAAATAAAAATTTTAACTCAAAACAAAGTAAAATGGATTCTGAATCCACTTTTTTAAAAAAAATGTATAGATTTCTACTCTTTAAAATGTTCTTGGATCCCATTTAACTCTGTTCAATGCAAAAAGTCTTTCTTAGGTGTCTACTATACTGCAGGCCCCAGACATACTAGGGCAGGAATAAAAAGAGAAAAGCAGATGAGTCCTCAACTCCAAGGAGTTTAAATTCTTTTGGCTGATGACAGCATGTCTACAGCTAAAGAAATGCCAAATAGTTAAGAATGAGCTACAAATTCAGTTTCTGGAGTGGATAGTGTCAACTGCAATAGACAGCACTAGCATCATGAAAGATGTCTTAGCAGACAGCAGTGATGGAGGGAGCACAACCAGGTTTGGGGACAGCCTCTTCCAAGATATTGAAGTAGCCAAAACAGCAATCATTCCATTTGGACTTGACCTAATCTCCATGGGGGTGGGAGGGAGGACTGAAAAATCAGTTCAGATAAATGCCCTCAGTCTAGATTATCTTTTTTCCTAAAGGCTTTTGGGAGCCATTAACACTTCCAGAGCACGGTAGTGATGTGGTAAAGTACATACATTAAGAGTCTCTATGGAGGATCAGTTTGAAAGGTCAGAGATAAGGCAGGGAAAGAAATGATGGGAATGATCCAGGTAAGTGGTGACAAGAGCCAGGACTGAGGTAGATATTGGATGGGTGGAGAGGAGGGAAGGATTTCAATGATGTGGGGCAGATAGAATAGACCATAATTGGCTCCTAATTGGTCAGACACAGACATGGTAAGACATGATGGAGGAAATAAGAGTCAAGAATGATTAAGAGAAATAGGAAAATAAGGAACAGGGGGGCATGATAGATAAGGTGCTTTATGCTGGACAGGCTCAGTTTAAGGTTCCTTTGGTACATGAAACTGGAAGTTGGTAATGTGGGTCTTTGATGAGAGAAATGAAGGGTGGTTACATACATTTGGTAACTATCTGAATAGAGAAGAAAACTGAATCCATGGAAGCTGATGAGATTACTGGGAGAAGATAATGAGAGGTTAGGAAAGGGCCATTGGGTTATCCACATATAAGAAGTGGAACATGGCTGGTTATAGAGCAATAAAGACACAAAATAAGTAGTCAGATACATAGGGGTAGAACCAGGAGACATGAAAGTCCCCAAAGGCCAAGGAGGGGAAGATACCCAGGAAAAGGCATCCCCAGGATCAAATGATTCAGAGAATGCTTGAAATAAGGAACTAAGGCCATTGCTTTGCACAGTGAAGAGTTTATGGGCTACAGTGGTGAGAGAAGTTTCAGTCACATAATAGAGTTGATCACTGTTTGAATTTTGATGACTCAGAGTGAGTGTAAATATAAATAACAATTATTTCTGTTCTGGCCAGCAACCCTGAGGATCTTCCCCTCCCAGATTAATTTTTTTTGGAGTAGGTAAAAGTCATTTTTTGTTTCATTTCTTTCCTACCCTTAATCACTGAATGGGTGTTACTTCAGACAAACTGAGACCTGTTTGTAGGCTACAGTCTCCTGCTGCATTCTTGGTTGTCTGGTCTGCATCTGGCCACTGGGCCCAGATGGCTCTGGAGGAGAGAATGAGGCTGATGACTTTGCACAACCCTCCCTCCCTTAAATCTTGGAAGTCTAGGAAATCCTGATGTCATTGGTCCTCTTCAAGGACAAAGCACCCCAGACTTGGAAAGGGCTTGAGAAGTTGGTGGGATGTATAGCAGTGCTGAGATTTGACAGCTTTTGCTAAAACTCTGGCCAAAATAGTAGAGATATCTAGGACCACTTGAAGAGTTGGCAGGGTCAAACAAAGACTTTTAGGCAGCAAGGCAGGAATTAACACATAGAAATCAAAGATCAGAGACATAGAAAGGATGATAGAAAAGGTAAGTGCCAGGAGGAGATAGGAAGAAATAGTGTCAAGGAACATAGTCTGAGATTGACCTTGACAAGGAGAAGGGCTAATTCTTCCTCCAGGAATAGCACAGAAGAGAGAGCAGCAAATGTTCTGCATTTTTTTCCTTGGACTTGATGCCATTAACCAGGTCATTTTCCAACAGGGGCATCTAGAGAACTTCACCATGTGTAGATGTCAGTAAAGTATTTGGCAAGACTCTCCTTCTATCCTTGTGAAAAAGCTGGAGAGCTGGCACTCAAATGAGGTGTTCAGCATTTGCTGAATAACTCAAGTCAAAAATCAAAAGGTAGATTTCAACAAAAAAAATCTCTGATGGACACTCTATGCCCTTGACCTTGCACTGGTCCACATTTTTTTTCTGGTCAATGACTTGGATAAAGTCAGAATGTTTAGGAATCAAATAAGAAAGTGGAAAGTATAAATTGGAAAGCAATTATCACAGTCCCTGGAACATAATAGGAGCTCAGTCAATGTCTCTTTCCTCTCTTCCTTCCTTATGAGTAGCAATCATCTTACATGACTGAAGGAATGCCACTGTGTTTTCAATGGAGTAAAAGATTTGGCTGCATCTAATCAGAAGAAAATTAGTAGGGATAAATGTCACACTTTGTATTGGGGCCTAAAAAAAATCACCTGCACAGGTGTAAAGTGGGGAAACCATGACTATCTGCACATCCACACAAACATATATACACAAGTATATACGTGTACATATATACACAAACATGCACACATTATGTATATTCATACTCTGTGTGTGTGAGATCAGTCCATCAAAAAGCAAAATGGGACTTTCAATGAACTGAGAACCAAGCATGAATCAGTCTTGCAAGGTGATACTTGAAAGAGCAAAAGTCAATTTTGTCAACATTAAGAAAAATGTGGCTTCCCTTAGTGACTAGGAGGAGATGCTTTAGTTACCCTCATCTACCTGGATGAGGTCACATCCAGACTATTGGGCTTCAGTTCTGTGCCAAATGTATGAAATGTCATTGATAAGCTGGAGTGTGACCACAGGAAGGCAGTTAGGAGGGGGAAGGATGTCAAGCTCTCACCATCTGAAGGAACTGGGGGTATTTAATCTGCAGAAGAGAAGACTTTAGGAGGATCTGTCTGTCACCAAGCATTAGAAAAGCTTTCACATGGAAGAGGAATCAAGTTTGTTTTTCTTCACCCCAAAGGTAAGAACCAAGACCAATGAGCGAAACTGGGAAAGAGGCAAAGTGGGTTTCTCAGGCAGAACAACCCTTTCCCAATTTCAGTTGCCCCAAAGTGGAATGGGCTGGATTCCCCACACTGGAGGCCTTGAAGGGAGTCTTGGATGGCCACTGGGCTTTGTTTAATGGGGATTGGGGTGGGGCAGGAGGGCACCATGGTGGGTTCTGACCCAGAAGGCTGCCGAGGCCACTTCCAACTCTGAATTTCTCTGATGTTCTGTCATTCTGTGGCCATATAAATGTGAGCCTATGTGATTATAAGATTATTTCAGCTTAAACATGCAATGATTCACTCATTTTATGAATACTAACTATGCCCCCAGGAGCACAGAGGAATCAAGTGCTTTTCTAACCATACGTCATCATCTTTGAAGGAAAGCTCCTTTTTTGTTTTCTTTCGCTTTTGTTTTTATTTCCCTCACAAAGACTCCTGAGCCCATGGGGGCACCAACTGATGAGTGACTCAATTATGTTAGATTGACTTGGATAGAGAACTAGGCTGGATATTTTTTTGCCAGATGTAAAATAGAATTTCACCCTCCCCAAAGCTGCCCGTGGTCATGTTTCAGATGTATCCTTTCCTTTTCAAATGAGTACTCATCAGTTTCTCCTCCCCACCAAATCACAGGCTCTCAGAGCTGAAAGGAGCTCCAGGCACCAGCCATCTAGCCTGGCCCAGGCCTGAGCAAAGATCTCTACCCTAGTATCACCCGATAATGGCCAGGGAACTCTTCTATTCTTCCCTCTCTCCATTCAGTGGGAATCTGCAAGGTCTCAAGGCAGATTCAGCTGATTTTAGAAAGCTCTCCTTGTGGGACAATTTGTGGTCAGGTTTGCTTTGGTTTCCTGGTAGCTCAAGTCTGTATCTCACCCTCTTACCACCTCATACTTCCTCTTCTGTCCATTGTTCCTAGAACTACCTTTGGGACCAAAGTGGGGAAATAAAATTTCTCTTCCAAATGACAACTCTTCAAAAATGTGGAGACAACTACAATTAATTCTGCCTCCTTCTCTTCCCTAAGCCAAGTATCCTCAGGTCACAGAACTCAAAAAGACCTTAGCAATCATAGAATGCAACTGAAGAGCCCCCCAAAAGGCCTCATCCAATGTAGCCAAAAAGTTAGTGGGCCAGCTTCTAGTGAGGAAGGTTCTGCTGTTCTCCCCAGCAGCAAGTCTCCTTTAGTGGATAGGATCATTTGTTTATCAGTATCAAGCCTAAATTTGTCTATCTACAACTCTCAGCTACTTCTCCTGCTTCTGCTTGCTGGGGCCAAAGTGAAAAAGCCTCATTCATTCTCTACCTGACAGTCCTTCAAATACTCACACACAACTTTCATGCTCCCTGCCCCCCAGACACCCCCAATTCTCTGGAAATGCTCCCGTTTATTAATGTCCTTATCAGACTGTGGTGCCCAAAGCTGCTGATGAGATTCTAGATGTGGTCTGACCAGGACAGAGGCAGCAGCCTGAAGACCTACTTGTTCCCGACTACTCTGACTCTCTCAGGGCACCCTGAGACCACATTCACCATTTTAGCTACCATGGCATTTAGAGGTAGTGAAGAAAGAGCTGGCCATGAGCCACAAAAAATGGCTTTAAATCTTAACTCTTACATAAACTGGCTGAGTTCCCATGGACGAATCACTTGACCTCTCCAGGTTCACTCTAGACTGTTCTCTAGGACAGTAAAGAAGTGCTGACCTGCCCAGAGTGGGGAATTGCTCTGGGGAGTCCCCATTTCAATGATACCACAGCTAGGAATGGAAAAGGGAGAAGGGTGGTTTATTTGGCAGCTAAGAGCGAATAAAGTAAAACATTCCTGATCCCATGGCCCAGAGTCCTTGCAGTACATAATTACCCCTTGGCACACAAGTCTCCCAAAAGGCTTTCCTCACCTGCTCTTAACCAAGACTTTACCTCCAGAAGTCAGCCCCTTGTATTGAATAAGTATTCTGAGGCAGGCTTTGCTGTCCTCCCCATTCTTGACTTCTCTGTCATATCTGGCTCTGCTGTCCACTCCCTTCTCCCAAGTCCTCCCTCCTCTAGGCCCCTGATCTCTGCTGGTTCTCTTTTTACCTCTCTCATTTTTCCTTCTCCATCCCCTTTGCTGTTTCACTGACCATCCTCTAGCCTCTGTGTGATGAGACAAGAACTAGGACTGCCCTCTGTCTTTCCATCTCAGCAGCTCCTGAGGCTTCAGTTAAAAGGAAGAGGTTCCCAGAGAGGGTTAGGATTTGCCTGAGACCCCAAAATACCAACACGCTGGGTCCTACCGAAAGAACTCCACTCAAGTCTTGGCCAAAGAAAAAGTAAAGTTTATTGAAAGATATGGGATAGACTCTTACAGAGCAAGTCTCTGCTAAGCTATCCTAAGGCGCTTACACCCAGAGCAAGTCTCTGCTAGGGCATTCTATGACTTTCTCACATGGGAAGTCTCTGCCAAGCCATTCCACGGTGGCTCTCACAAAGATGTAGGGAAGATGGGGTCTTATATACAGAGGAGTCTAGGAGTGGTTCAGAGGAGGAGCCGGGACAGGAGGAGCCAACGAGGTCTAACTCCAGTAATGAGTTTGGGGAGGGACTTCAGGTGGAGTTAATGACAATCAGACTCGAAGAGGTTTCCCAGAGTATGTACCTCAAAGATTCAAGGAAAGCTCAAAAGGGGGAGAGGGGTCCCAGAGCCTACACCTCATCAATAACAGTTCTTCAGACAACACCTGGAGCTATAGATCTGACCCTCAACTCTATCCTGAGCTCTGGTTACCCTTGTGGGTCTAGTTGTCTTTTGGATTTCTCTGCCTAAATGCACCCACAGCATAACATGCTCAGTGTGTCCCAAACTAAACCTGATTTCTCCACCCCTACTCCACCTGTTCTCTCAACCTCCCTATTTTCCCTTCCCCCTCCCCAGATTCACCCCCCATATCCTCATCCTACCTCACCCCTGATGATCCAATCAATCATTCACTCTGGTCTATCTACCATCTTTCCTATATGGCCCTTTTAACTTCCTCACACAGCTCCCATCTAGTTCAGACTCTCATTACCCTTACTCAGGAGTCTAGGGTCTCGACTGTGGTCAGAGGCTGCTGGTTGGCCTCCTTGCCATCTTCTCCTGCCAATACATTCCATTCTGGTCATAACACTCTTCAACTGAAGAAGGTTCAGTGGTCCTCTCTTAGCCCTAAGACATTATGTAAACTCCCCTGGCACTCCCCTAGATGATTTTACTGTTGCCTCCCAACACACTCTCTTCCATTTGGCCAAAAAGGTGTTCTCAACTGTCCTGGAAATGGGTGCCAGCACCCCATCGGGCACTGCAGGCTCAGGAAAATAAGTTTTTTATTCAGCAGAGAGCTAAATGGATGCCACTTCCCTCAGTCTTTTACAAAGGCTAATATGTGGCCAACACGCCATCAGGGCTTCAAATCAATCCACCTGGGGATTTGAGAGAGAGGAGATGAATACACTGTGCTCTGGTTCTGCCTTAGAGTATCTTGGCCACCAACCAGGCATTCTATTGCAAATCTTGCTTCTGTTATGGGTTGGGGGCAGATGGAGTTAACAACCCACCCAACTTAAAATGGATCAAGATGATTCACTCAGATACTTTAACCAGCTAAGGATCCTGATCTTCTGAATCAGTCAATGATAGGTTTTAGAGTGGAAGAAAAGTCAGCCATCCATTCATAGGTCTTCAAAAGCCTTTGGCTGAACTGTAGTGATGTCATGCAAGAAATAGGTTGGGACTGGTTGAGGATGTCTGGTCATGCCCTGTCTTCTATGAAACAACAATCCTCAAAACCTGAGGGTTGGGGCATCTGGTAGCCTAGTGGTAGGAGCCTTCAGTCAAGCCCCCAGAAAAGATCACTTGAGGGTATAGGAGAGTATAGGTATGCCCATCTCTAGGTATCAGCATTAGAGTCCTCTAACCCTAGTGACCAAGGGATGATCTAGTGGAATTTGGAGGACTGGAAAATTTGAGTTGTTGATCAGTGTCCTAGCAACCATCACATGAAGGCAGCAGCTGGCTAGCAGCAATGTCTCACCATAGAGCTGAGGAACAACTGAATGTGGGAGGAAAGGCAGGTTCAGAAGACTGCAAAGAGCCCTACCAGAAAGCAACACCATACCAAAGGGGGAAAGTCTGTTAGCAGAAACCATGTGTGCCAATATAAAGAACCACAGAATATATACAAGGCCAAAGCAAAGTCATTTTCAGGGGGCCAGGTAGTTAGCAGGACTGGGAAAGGTCTCAGGGAGGAGGAGCCCTTGAGCAGAGACAGAGGAGCTAAGAGACAGAAGGGAAGATGGGGTGCATTCTAGTCATGGGGGGGGCAGCCATTGCAAAAGCATGAAGACAAGAGAGAGAAGGCCTTGAAACTGAAGTTAGGGAGAGGGCCTATCCCTTGGGCCAGGGTCAACAATGTGGTCAGTTTGGTTGGCATGTAGAATGCATAGAGAATGATGAGCAAGCAGCTGAAAAGGAGAATGGGAACCAAATTTGGAAGTACTTTCTTACCAGATGCAGAGCCTTTAGGACCTCCTTAGGAGCTGAGATGGAATGTTCTCCCCCATTCATAATATGGGGGTGGGAGGCCCATGGCAGGACAGCTAGGGAGGCATCTCTCCAGATGAGGAATCTGGGAAGCTTGTTCCTGGGAGAATTAGGACATGTAAGAGGCCTGGGAGAGACAGGAGCCAGCATAGACCTTGTGAAACTGGTCCACTAGGTTAACCCCTCTGTAAAAAAGGAAGCTTTCTTTCTTTTTTCCTTTTTTTTTTGCCAATATTTAAATTTTCTATATTCTTTTTTCCATTTAAATATATTTATTTTTTTTTTAGTTTACAACATTCAGTTCCACAAGTTTTGAGTTCCAAATTTTCTCCCCCTCCCCCTCCTCTTCTCCCCACCCATGGCGTCATGCAGTCTGATATAGGTTCTACAAATACCTTCACGTTAAACATTCGTCAAGTTTAAAGCAGAATTATAACTAATGGAATGAACAAGGAAAAAAAGAAACAGAACAAAACAAAACAAAGAGAGAGAGAGAGAGAGTAGGTAGTTTGCTTCCATATGCATTCAGACAATTCTTTCTCTGGATTTTGGAGTTGTCTTGCAAGGTCTTGCATTGCTGAGAGGAGCCCAGTCTATCCGAGTCAGTCATCACAGATACAATGTGGCTGTAATTATATACAAAGTTCTCCTGGTTCTGTTCTCCTCCCTTGGCATCAATTTGTAGAAGCCTCTCCAGGTAAATATAAAGTCCATCTGCTCCTCATTTCTTATAGCACAATAGTATTCCATTACATTCATATTCCACAACTTGTTTAACCAGTACCTCCTTGATTTCCAATTCTTGGCCACCACAAAGGCTGCTATAAATACTGTTGTACCTATAGTTCCTTCTCCCACTTCTGTGATTTCTTTGCTATCCAGCCCTAGAAGTGGTATTGCTGGGTCAAATGGTAGGCCCTTTTCTGTAGCCCTTTGGGCACTGTTCCAAATGGGTAAGAGGAGGCTTTCTGAGGCATTGAGGAAGGCCAGTCATCTTCAGTGACCTCCTCTTTGGTTTCATTCTCTTTTGCCTTCATTCAATGATTATGGCTAGAGATACTTCAGGACTTCTGAAAGATGGTGACAGAGAGCCACAAGAAGCCTGGTCTCAGACGTTTTGTGGCCACTCCAACATTGAAGGCCCAAGGAACAAGAGTGATCTTAGAGACCCCAGTGAGGTGATCACTACCACATGGGACCCTCTGAAGACATGCTATCGCTGGACATGAACTTGGTGGGACCAATGCTGTGCAGGATCTAAACTAAGTTTCAATCCCACTCCCTCCAGAGACTGAGATGGTAAAAGGGTGAGTGTGCCTTGGAAGCTGTGTAGGGGCCATGGGGCGAGAGGAGAGGGAGAGACTTGTTCCTACCACATCTTCAAATATCCCTTTATAAAAGCTATCTGGTGTTAAGTAGTTAATAGAACTGGGTTGGGGCATCAGTCACTGCCCTCCCACTCCCTCGACAATGAAACCTGACTGAGCAGGGGCCTCAAGGCAATGGGGGCAGTAGAGAAGAGACACCTCAGCCCCCCTGGGAGAGCCCAAGCTGGCCCTGGGACAGTGAGCCAGAGCACACAGGCCACAGCCACATAACCCGGCTTCGAGAATGCCTCTCCCGGGCCTGCTGTGGCACCCTCTACCTTCTTTCCCCTTTTCTGTAAAGCAAAACTTGAATTCTGCCTCGTTAAAAGTGTTCCCCCTGCTGCCTCTACTGGGCCCTCTAGAATGC
Organism: Pseudocheirus occidentalis; assembly: GCA_028646575.1. Classification (NCBI taxonomy): domain Eukaryota; kingdom Metazoa; phylum Chordata; class Mammalia; order Diprotodontia; family Pseudocheiridae; genus Pseudocheirus; species Pseudocheirus occidentalis. Next base: position 1,373,258 of record CM053599.1, read on the forward strand.
TCTGAGCATCCCAGGCTCAAGCCAACTCGGCTGGTGCCCTACACCCCCTGCTGGGGGCTCCTTTCTGTTGCTGTCTTCCATCCTCCATAAACTGATTTTGGACATCAAGAGAGCCAGCTTCAGGGCTCCGTTCTTTCTCAGGACCCAGATCAGGGACCCTGAAAGTCTGCCTGGGATCCAGCTGGACATAAGGGACCTTGTAATCAGGCTGCTTTATGCATATGTTCCTGTGCTCCCTTTTCTAGTTGGAACCATGCTGGATCCTGCTTCTCACAGCAGCCACTGGCACCTTAGAGATGCTCTGGAAATTGTTCTTGAGGTCAATCCTGGTCATTTCCTTTGGGATTTGGAAGTGCACAGTGTCCTCTGTCTCTGTGGTCCTGGTCCTCACCAGCTGGCTAAAGAAGCTGCCCAGAAGAGGAGCAGCTGGGGCTTTCCTGCTCAGCGCAGGGGCACAGGACATTGTGCACCATGATAGGTGCTCACTCTCTACTCTCTACTCTCTACTCTCTACTCTCCCCTTTGGAGAAAACCAACCTGGGACCTTGCAAGGTGGCAAACTTCCTGAAGAGGCTTGGACAGTTAACTTTCATGGTGAGAAATTCTGTGAGCATCTTAGACAGTTACGTGCCATCTCTGAGAGTCTATGAAGAAATTAGAGCATTCACTGTCATCTTTATGAGGGCCTGAATGGATACTTGGAGAAAAACTGACTTTAACAGACACTAGAGGGGAACTGAGTGAGTTTAACTACCTTTCCTTCCTGGCAAGAATGGAGTAGAGTTAACTCTTATTTAGTGGAGACAATGTGTGAAAGAGACATTTTGAGGAGAGTTTTTTTTGGTAAGAAACCAATGTTTATTTTCCATCAGTATTTTTTCAACACTATTAGAGCATCTGGATTTTAAGACCATTCTGTGGTAGTTCCTACCCATTCAGTGGCCTGAGCAGGAGGAGCAACAGACCAGTCCTCAGTAGCCGGCTGAGCACTCCAGTCTTTGGTGGGGAACTGTTGCATGGGCACAGATGGGCACAGTACACAGACCTGTACTCCCTCGGACCTAACAGCCACCTCTGGTTGAGTAGTAGTGAATTCTGGGGCAGGTGCAGTCCATTCACCCTGAAATTCCTCCTCTGTCACTGCCTTCTCAGCTGCGGCCTGCTCTTCCTTTTCAATCTCCTCTGGATCCCTGTAGAGGTAAAGATAAGGCATAACCTCCCATGGGTTTTCCAGGGAGATGATACCACACATCCATAGGACTTCACAGGCCAGCATCCACCACATCAGACCCACAGAGTGAGCTCCCCTGTTGTTACATGGAATGGTAATGTCCACATAGCAAAGTGGGGAGTCTGTGTTGCCCAGTGCAATGATTGGGAGGTTAACATACGATGCTTCAGTCAGAGGCTGGTGATCTGCCTGAGGATCAGTGACCACCAAGAGGCAAGGCTCCCTGAAAGCTGCCTGCATTCCCTTTAAATTTACAATGGAAACTTAGAACAATGCCCATATGGAACCCTCTTCTGGGCAGCATGGAAAGTGAGGAGAATTTCTAAGAGAAAAATGTATTCTTTGTATCGTAGGGCTAACTCAGTCCCCTGTTCTGTTCAGAGGAGAGATGAACATATAACCTACATGCCCAAGGAGAAGGAGGGAAAAAGCCTTCTGCAAAGACCTCCCATACCTCCATCCAAAAGAAAGGAGTCTGCAGCTGACAATGAAGGAGAGGATTTCCAGTCAACAAGGGCATTTCTCCTGCTTTCTCAGGTCAAAGCTGTAATTCTGGTTGTGATTCTCCTCACAGGTAATTTACACTGGTTAACTATATATCTAGGTATTGTTTGCTATTGCCAATAACAATTTAAGCACATGGGTTCAGGGGATGAGAAGGCAAGCAGAGAAAAAAAAACAAAGGGTTGATAGGAAAAGTGATTTCTCCAGTTTGTATAAACTGTTGTGGGGAGTCAGATATTAATTAATGAGAGATACTGCATTTTCAGTAATTTCTTAGGTGATTTCAGACCATATCTACTAGATTACAGTCAGTTTCACTTTTGAGGGCTTATCCTTGGGGCATTGAAGAAGTATTACCCACCCATGCCCTTTTATTAGTGCCCTTCATCTCCCAGGCAGGACACTACATAGATGAGGGGGGTCCTCAGTTATGGGATCTTATATTTGTATGTAGCAAAAGCATTCAGATTGACTTTACTCAATTAATAAAGCAATAGAAACTTATTCAAACCTTACTATGTGTCAGGTACTGAGCTCTGCCTAGGGGCCAAAGACCAAAATAGAAACCCTTGTTGCGCCCAGGGCTGCATCCCCCAAATCCAAACACAGAAGAAGACTTGGTTCATTCATTCCAAAACACCTACATTTCATGTCTTCTTGTTTTCTGAAGCCTACTCAAGTATCTCATAATGATCAGCACTAGTTGGATCATCTGGGGCCAGACAGGTTTGGACTTTGTAAACATGGCGTTCTCAATTATTGAAAGACTTCCTTCCAGCATTCCCTCCCCCTGACCCTGCCCCTCCCTCCACTGTCCCCCCTCTCATCCCCATGCCCCCTACTCTCCTGTGTGGCATGATGCCCAGTTTAGTGTTTATGCCATTTCTTCCCTAAGCCAAATTCAATGAGAGTAATTGAAAGTAAAGTTGTAACAGTTATCCCTTGCCTCTTCTGTATGGGATGATTAACCCCATTTTTGTCTCTCCCTGTCTCCTCTCATTCTAGTCCTCTCCCACCTCAGAATTTCACCTTTTAAAGTATCATCTCTTCATATTCAATTGATCCTGAACCCTCTATGTACACATATACACATGTGCTCAGATATG
>CM053599.1:1376598-1419995 GCA_028646575.1 Pseudocheirus occidentalis
TAGACCACTTGCCATTGGTGACCTTCAGGAAGCCCTTAGTCATGGCGGCCAGAAGAGATAATGAACCCATCAGACAGAGCTGGAGCTGGACTGGATTAGGAGAGCCCACGCTCTGGCTCTGGGCTGCTGGAACAGGACTCTACCTACTGCCTACCTTGTCTCTCTCAGCAAGTCCCCTGACCCAGATCCCAAAGTGCTCATCAGAGGACAATCCCTCTGCTGGGACCTGAGGTCTAAAAGAAGAAGAAATCCCACATTCTAAGAAAGTAATTGGTTCAAGGATTTTTCCTTCCTAAGAAAATCTGAGGCTCTTTGGTCAGTCTCAATCCCACATCTTTAGCAGATGCTGGAGCAGCGATCACTGTGAACCCCTGCTTCCTCCCACCTGCCTGGCCTTTGCTCTTCCTTTCCTTGGTAGGCCTAGGTGTTCCCCCAACACCTTCTCTAGCCAATATGCAGTTGGGGGGGGTAATCACTCCCTGTAGTTTCACCATGAAGTGAACATTCCTTGGTGAAAGGACTGGACATCCCACCTTGACTTTGCTCCTGATGAGCCCATGGGGTCAGGAGGATGGTCTTCCTGGGCTCTTCCCAGCACAGAGATGAGTACGGGGGAGGCAGAGATGGCTGCCTGGCAGGGCTCTGTTCCACCCCAACATTTGGCTGCAAATCTCTCAAGTCCTTCTTGTTTTCAATCGTGACATTTCTCCACGCTCAGATGCCAATGTGATGTAACATTCTTTTTGATGTTCTAAAATGGGTCTGGCAGTTACTTTGGCTGAACACAGAATCAGCATGGGAGTCTGCTAGAAAACTTTCTACTTTCTGGTCTTATCTCCCTACTAGCTCTTCCTTCTGAATTGCCACTGCCCTCCCTCCTCCCTTCTTCTTTGTCTCCCTCCCTCCTTTCTGATGTAGCCATGTGACACACACCTTTCCATAGCCTTCCTACCTGGATCCCACATGAAGATGTGTAGGTGATCTGGGCTCACAACAGAGGAGGGCCTTCTTTGGCAAATCTAGCCAAGCTGAGAAAAGGCTGTATGAGGACAGTCCCTTCCCTGAGAAGATTGACTGACCCGACCTATCTGAGGGCCTATCTCTGTGAAAGCAGCTTCAGAACAACAGACCACTGAGAACAGACAAGCCAGGATCCTCGGGAAGCCAGCAGTACCCAGGGCTTTGGAAGGTGGAAAGGACTCATTGGCACTTCATCCCATCCTAGATATTGACAGGGTCAAAAAGCACATCCAAGGACATTAGGAGTTTTGATTGAGGGTGGTAAACTCGTTCTAAAGCAGATAGACACCATCCTGATGGTGGGGAAGTAATCCAGCTCAGATGCAGAGGGAAGGAACTTTGTCCTCTCCCTCCAGCTTAGAACCAGAAGGAAAGAACTCTGTCCTCTCCTTCCAACTTAGAACCAGAGAGAAGGAATTCTGGATCTTCTCCCTCCAATCCTACCAGAATGACCCAGACACCAGAATGGTGCAGCTACCTCTATTGTTTTACAAAGGTCTGAGAGCTCCAAGTCAAGATATTAATTTGCTTATCTGAGAAAAAAGTGTTTAAAATTGTGGTTCTTGGTTGGGTAAGGGAGGAGGAGAGGGGGTGGTGTACCTATGTGCTCCCCAGGCTGCCCTCCCCTGGGTGCATCTGAATTCAAACCACAATAATAAATGAATTTCAGGCTAGTCAACAATACCCCTCACCCAAGACCCACAAACAAGCTTACAGAGCAACCCAGACATTGGGCGTTCTCACTGTCCCCAAGTGACTTCCCTCTTCTTCCAATCGATTTCACTTGGGGGTTTGGCCACTCAATGATACTAAGGCGGGGGGAGGATACATTCTAGATCTCTGAGGGTGACAGAAGTCCGGGGAATCCAGAGGATAGGAAAGCTGTTCAGCTTTCAACAAAAGCAGTCATGCCTAATATCTGGTTCATATTGTTGCCCCATAGAGGAGGCCAACCCTGGTGCCAGAGACCAGAGCCCCCCACACATGGCCCCTCTGCTTGGGCTCATGCCTGGAGACTGCAAGGCCTTGGATGTTGTCTCAGAGAGGTGAGGGTCAATAGTGAAGGGGATCACTGCTCAAAGGGGCCATCTGCTTCTCATGTGGCCCCTGTGGCCTGTCCTCACCTTCCCCACCATGTTTCAAAAAGTAGATTTTAAAATCTATCCTTATTTTGGAAAAATAAAGCTGAAGACAGTGAATCCCTGACTTTTAACAGTCCCTGCCAGGGAGCCCCCAGTAATTCCATGATGAATGAATGAATGAAAAGTCCAATATTGATCCAGTGCTTGCTGTATACCAGCCCCAGGGGAAAAATCCACAAGCTAAGAGAGTTCTTGCTTTTCAAGACCTTATCTTTGAACCAGACTCAGCCCCTTGGGAAGCCAAGGTAGGGGAGGGTGCTTTGATCTGACCAGCTAGCAGCCCCTTGACATGCCCCTTCCACAAAGGATGGCAAAGCTCACTTAAGAAGTAGGTCTTACAGATGGCTGAACTTTAGAATAAAAGTCCTTCAGCTTTTACAAAGAACTTTATATATAAATATATGTACATGTGTATCTGTAAGATATAGATGTATGGCATATATGTGTGTATGGATACATAAACATCCACATCCACGGGGCTCAGAGCACTTGGAGGTTATTATAGCTTAAGACTGCACTACAACTTCTGGGACACTCTGTGTACTATCTCCTTTGCGTTTCACAACAGCCCTGGGAGGTCGGCTCCAGTGTCATTCTTACCTTACAAAGGAGGCAGACAGAAATCAAGGACCTTGATTCGAGTCACCAGATGAGTAAGAGGCAGAGGGAGAATTTGAACTCTACCCTGACCTCAAGTCCAGTCTGCTCTTGGTGCCTCAAACCACTGAGAATTATTCTTATTGGGTGGAACTGTCTGTCATGCTTCTGAACTGAGCCCCTAAGCTTTCAGGGCAACAGCTGCTTTGTCATTGTTTTGGAAGCTGGTCCCAGAAGTGGGACATGGGAGGCTTGTTCAAGAGCAGGGTTGAGAGTGGAGCCAGACCTCTTCAGAACCATGGCTCTCTGGCTTCAGTCCAGTCCAACTCAGCTGACCTAAAGGCTTCTAAAACTCAAAAGAAAGTGCTTTAGAAAAAAGGACTGGAGGAATCCAGGATTAGGAAATTAGCACTTCTGTCATTAAATTCCCCTTGAGTTCCATGTGCATGGAAGGAGTAAAAATACTGTTGAAAGTGGCTTTGGGAAAAGGAGGGACTATGCTGCTGGGGGGAGGGGAGGTCAGCTAATGATGATTTGAGACTCTCTGCCAGAGGGATTTCTAGCTGCTTAGGTCGGCCAGGTCCCAAGGGGACACTATGGCCAGAGCCCCTGCACTGGGGGGGGGGGGGAAGACATCCTTTCCCTCCTTCCACATCCTTATTTCCTGCAGACCCCCTAGCAGCTGGCCTCAGGTTGATCAGCCCAGAGTTCTGCCAGGTAGAAAGATGGGCAGAATCCTGGAAACCTCCTTTCTGCCTCATAATGTCACACAGACATCACCCTTTGCTTCATGCAAACTGCCTCCCCACCCCTTTCTTCTCTTTTTTTCCCCTTCAATATTAGCTGAGTGAGTGGGGGTTTTACATGGCCTGCTTCCTCCTGGTTTTTTGTCTGCTGTCTGTTATTCATTAAAATGGTTCCTAATTCTAGCTGATGCTTGGTTAGCCTTGCCTCGGAGCTCTCAGGTGACTGTGAGGCCATAAGCCTAGGAAGACCCTGGACCATGGGACTGGCAGAGCTGACCCTCAGATGATGGATCTTGTATTCACCAGCCCAATGGTGATGTATGTGTGTTTGTGTGTAGGCTGGAAGGGGGGTGTAATACCTGCAACCACAAATGCACTGCTCCCCATAGACTAAGCCCAGCCTGGTAGGATGAAGGCAAATGTACCTGTCTCTGTTGGGTATTTGGTTGACCCAAGCACAATGAGCCTGTTTGAAACATCTGGAAGGGAGCACTGCTGGGAAGGGGAGAGTTGGCTGGGTATTTCTACTCTGGAGGGCCTGGCCACAAATCCAATCCAACCACCCCACTTAGACCAATAGAACCAGGCAATAATTCCCTTGTGAACAGGACAGGAGCTCTGGCAGAGCCCTGCCCTCTATGCTTTCAGGGCAAGGCCTCTTGAAGCTCACCAAACTGGCAGGCCACCAGGGACAGTGGGCATTGGGAAGAGGATCCAGGCCAAGTGTTTGTGGCAGGATTGGAAAACACTTAGGGGTGCACTTTGGGCTTTCTCTAAGGGTCCTGTCTGGCAGATCTCCAAGACCTTGGATTACTGAAACTATCCTCCCTTTCCTCTGTCCTCATCCCTCTACTCCACCCCCAATTTCTGAGGAGCCAGGATGCTGTTACTGAGAGACCAGGTATAGGCTACAAGCAGCAAGGGCCATTCCCAGTATACTCAGAGTCCAGACCCTCCTGGCTGGGGCAGGAAGGAGAAGGGATGCACAGCCTTAGAGGGTGGAAGAATTCAAGCAGACTAGTGTGGGTTTAGGCCCTAATGAATGAGCCTCTGCCATGATGAGCAGGGCCCTGCCCCAGGGCGGGAGGGGGAGGAAGGAAGCAGCAATACCCCCAGCCTCCAGTGACAGTGAAGAAATGGCCCCAAAGTGCCTACAGAGTACAAGGCCACCCCTGGGTGCATACAGACAAGGAACCTTTGCAGATACAGTCATAGACTTATACTGGGCTGGCTGGCAAACCCGGAAACTAACTAGGGAGTCCCGTCCCCCCCCTTCTCTTCTCCTTCTTTCTTCTAGCTCTTCTACCCCCCTCTCTCTCCTCCTCCCTCCCTCTCCCCTTTCCTTTCGCCCCTCTCTTTCCCCTGCTCATCCCTCCTCCCGCAGCAGTCAATGCTGCACCCTTCTTTCCTCTCTCCTTTCTTCTCTCCTTATTTTCTCTCCCTAAGTCGGGGGACAGTAGCAGTTGCTGTCAGGTTCTTTCCCCACCCGACTCCTGTGATTGTCCCCTGCCTCCCTTGAGTCTGAAGCAGCTGGGAACAGTGGCTGAAGCTGAGGATGAGGTTAGAGTCCTAAGTGGCAAGGCTGAGGAGGGCAAGGGGAAGCAGCTGCAGCCCCCGCCACCCCACCCCACCCCCAAATCCAGCAGCTCCACAATCGTGGCGGCGCCTGTGGCAGGAGCTCCATTGCCTTCAGGCTGGGGTGCAGCGCTAAGTGCTGCGTGGGAGGAGGGACCGGGAGGAAAAAGAGAGGGACGACAGAAAGGAGGGGAGGAAGAGAGGGAAAGAGAGAGAGAGAGAGGCGGAGAGACGCAGAGAGAGAGAGAGAGAGAGAGAGAGAGAGAGAGAGAGAGAGAGAGAGAGAGAGAGAGAGAGGGAGAGAGAGGGAGGGAGAGGGAGAGAGGGAGGGAGGGAGAGGGAGAGAGACGGAGAGAGACGGAGAGAGGGGGGGGGAGCGCCGCAGCCCCCAGACCAAGGAAGGGAGCGGCAGTTGGAAGCACAGGAGTAGGAGAGGGGCAGGGAGAAGCCCGAACGGTGCAGAAGAGAGAGGCAGCCAAGAGAGAAGAGAGAGGGAGGGAGGGAGGGAGAGGAGGGCGAGGCGGCGCTGGCAGTCAACACACGGACTCGGACTGGCAGCCGGGAAGCCGGGAAACCGCCCGGGAGGGGACGGAGGGCAACGAAAGGGGGAAGGCAGCGGATAATCGAGAGAGGCCAGGGTGCGAGGCAGGCGCAGACCCGCACACCGGCAGCCACCGGCGCACAGGCAGCCCAGCAGAGCCCGGGCGCCTCAGTAGCCGAGCCGGGTGGGCATCGGCACCTCCCTCCACCGCAGCCCGAGGCCGGAGAAGCGCCAGCAGGGTGAGGAGCCAGCAAGCCAGGCAGCCTGCCACCGAGCACTCCCGGCCGCCGGCCCGGTCGCCAGCCCCTGCAGGCTCCAGTAGCCAGTGTGGCCAGCAGCAGCCAGCCCCATCACCCTAGCCCTGCCTACGGAACAAACGCACAGAGCCTGGCTGAGCCATTCCCGGTGGAGCCAGTCCGGGGCCGGATCGAAGCACCGACGGAGCATAGCGCCCGCGGAGCCCAGGTAAGGGGGCCTCCCGCCTGCCCGTCCGCCCGCCTGGTCGCCCTCCTGTCCAGCCAGCGGGCAGCCCATCAGTCTGTCTACGTGCTCAGTCCCTGTCTCTGGGTCCCTGCGCCTGCCCTGCCTCTCCCGGTCCCTGTTTCAGCTGCCAGGGCTGCTAGAGTCGCCTCGGCAGCTGCCTTTGTCTGCCTCCTCCAGTCTCCTTTTTGTCCCTTTGCCTTTCTCAGGGTTCGGGAGATCCACTTTGCTGGCCTTGGTGGACTCCGTGTGTGTGTGTGTGTGTGTGTGTGTGTGTGTGTGTGTGTGTGTGTGTGTGCGCGCGCGCGCGCGCCCGTGCGTGTGTGTGTGCGCGCGCGCGCGTGTGTGCCCTAGCCGCCTACCTTAGGGGCCCCTTTAAGCAGCCCCCCAAGAACCCCCCAAAGCTTGGAAGGAAGTCTGCCGCCCTCTCCCCCCGACAGAATGGTTGGTAGGGGGCACGAGAGTTGAAGAACGAGGCAGAGCTCTGTCTGGGCACTGAAAAGTTGTCTAGTGTCTGGGGAAGGGGTGCGAGGCGCTGCAGGAGGGCCCCAAGGGACCTGCTGCCTCAGTGGTCGGCCGGGGGAAGGGGGGATGGGGTGAGCTGACCGGTCCCTTGTGCTTCCCATCAGCTCAAGGGGAGGTTCCCAGCTTCCTCTTTGTAACTCGATGTCGCGTCTGCTGTTGTGTCTGGGGGACGCTGCACGCTGAGTTCCCTGCAGACATACTGAGAAAGTTTTCTTAGGCGGAGACATGTCTGTCTTCATGAGGCCAAGAAGAGGAGGGCAAGGATGGGGGCAGGGGGGTGGGGGAGAAACGAGACATCGGTTCTTTTCTCTGAGGATGGAGGATATTTGGAATAGCAAAGCAGGGAAAATGAAGAGAGAGTGGGAGGGAGGGAAAGTGTGACAGAGAGAGAGGGAGAGAGGGAGAGAGGCGCCTGGGGTTGAACCGAGCTAGAGCATAGTCCTGCCAGGGCATTCCGAAGTTTGCCTGGAACAGAGGGAGGACAGCTGCAGGGCCTGGCACAGAAGGAGAACTGACGTTTGGCAGGCCCCAAATGACCCCCTCTATCCAGTCCTTCCTCGCCCCTCCCCCTCCCCTCTCAAGATTCTAGTTCACCAAATTCGATTTAAATGTGTGAGAGATTCTCGATCACAGAGAAGGGCCCAGGAAGCATTTGGGATTGGGTTGGGATTGTTGCTTTGCAGATTCAAAGCTTAAACTTTCCATTAGAGTTGAGGCAGAGAGGGAAGAATGTGAGTGAGCCCAGCTTGGGCCCCCCTTGGAACTCCCCCTTGCCCACATCCCCCACTTCATAGATCCTCTGCTCTTCCTACATGGTTCTGGGTCCCCACACTGAAGCAGATAATTTCAGATGATGCCCCTTCCAATCCTCTTGCCAAATCCAGAGGACTTTAGTCCTTATGAGTCAGCTGCTCCTTCCTGGGGTTTTTCTATTGGAGGCCAAGGCTGGCCAGGGCCAGGGGCAACTGTCTCCAGATGGTCCTGATTGTAATCCATCAGATCCTGTACCTCCTGTTCCTTATGTGGAATCCCATCCCTTTCCCAGGGGGTCACTAATCCAGACCATAAAGGAGGCTGGGAGAGGTCTCAACTTGGAGACAACATTTAACCCTGTTTTCACTCCCTATGGGATTTGGGGAGAACGATGCCAGATCAGCTCTTGGCACCTTTTGGTCCCCAGCTCATCCCGGCAGGTACCTGGGGGGTTGGGCTCCTACAGCTGCCCCTGAGGAGATTATCACTAAAGATGACTTGGCATATTGGGGAGAATAAAAAGAGGATGGATTCAGCACATCTGAAAGGAAGCTTCAACCCACCACTGCTGTCCGATGGATTGGGAGTAACCAAAATCGGACCACCCTGGAAACTGTCCTCCACTGTCCAAGTCTCTCCAGCTCATGGCAGATGTACTGTTTGCTGTATGGGCCATTTGTGCCTTGGATGGAGGCTGCTCCAACTGTGCAAATTATCTACAGTGACTTTGTTCCCCAGGTACCCCCTAAACATGATTACCTTGAGGATTCTGGGCCATGTGCTCTGTTAGAGCAGCCTCTACCTGTGCCCTCTGGGACCTTCCAGTTTTTTTGTTCACAAATGAAGGAGCACTTCTTTCAGTGCCCAAGGTAGGAAGCATCATAGACCAGCAAGGACTGATAGATACCATTGAATGTGTACATGGCGGGGGGCAATTACCATGTTTGGCAGTCCTCTGGGAACATTGTATAAGATCATTTGAATCCTGTGAATGTCATGAAAAAGTCTCAGATGAGGTGAAGAATCTCATGGAATTTTACAGCAAACTCCACCCCAGCTCCCTACCTGCCCCACTCCCACCCTCTCTCCACCAAAAAACAAAAGTTTAGAAGACATCTGTGAGTTGTATGTGTTGAGAATTCTGAAAAGCTTGGCTAACTGAAGTGGGGCCTGTGGTTAAGGGCTACAAAACTAAGCATGGTTATTTCCCCTTCAATGTCTAGGGCATTGAGTCCAGAAGAGGAGTGAAGTTGTGGTCTAGATGAGACACCTTCTTTCTGATCCTATGAAATATTTCAGGACAAACTGAGCAATTATAATAAACTCAAGCAATCTGACACAGGTGGCTTTCCTCTTCTCCTCTCCTCTCCTGTTCTCTCGACCAGTAAGCCATCAAGCCAGGATGTTTTTCTTACAGTTGAAAGAAGATTATGAGGCTCCCTCTCTTCCCTTCCCACCCTTATTTAAGAATTATGAACTGTCCTCTAATATCTTTTTTTCTGTCACAGTTAAACATTCCCAAGATGATGCAGCTACCCTAGCCAAGCCATTTTGTTTTTTGTGACATAGACAGAAGAAGGCAAGAGAGTTATTCTTCGAATCTGGGAATCCTAAGAATGAAACGTTTAAGAGAATGACTTATTGGCAGTATCTCCAACCTTATAGATCAGGTGCAAAGGGTTCTGGTGACGCATACAGTCCACTTCAGAAGGATGTTTTCAGGGGAAGGCTGTTTCTTTGTTGGAAAATACCTGGTAATGGAATATCAGAATAATTCTAAGGAAAGATAAGCTGTCCCCAAAGAGAAAGGGTGATGAATTTGAAGTAAACTTTGTGCTTGTTTTTGCCAGCCAAGAAAATGGGCAACATGTTTTATACTTTCAGTTATGGCCAGGTAGAAATGAATGCCGATGGTGGGGAATGAAACCAAACCAGCCACCCACTTGGAAATGCCCTGCAGGGGGCAGGGAGGAGGGGGGCTTTATGTAGGTTTGAGACCCAGACCTTGCAATTGGAGGAGGTGAAAACAAGGACTTGGCCACTTTAAAAATGAAACTGTCAGGCATGCGGAGCCACATTCTGACCCCTTAGTCAGGCCTGAGGAGTCATGGGGCACTTATTTTCCTCTGAGGTCAAGGAGAATTTTGCCTTCAGAGAAGAAAGACAATCTGATACCATGTGCCCAGCACTGACAGACACAGAAGTGAAATGTGAGCCCCTATCACTTCCAAGGTGATGGCCCCTGAGCAGCTGCATTCATGTAAGCACATACACACATCACACATGACACAACCACTTGACACACACCACATACACCACACATACACACACCCCACACATATGCACACACACACAGAGATATGATAGCATGGGATTCAGCTTTTCCAAGGCCATGATGAGATATTGTCTAAATGGTGAGTGTGCGTACTCCATACTCTGCTAGCCTTGGGTTCCTCAGCCTAGTAGGAGGAGATAGCTGTGAATGACACAGAGGCTGGCTTACTTTGCATCCTGGAATGACAGGCTGGAGGGGTGGACTTGGGGTGGAGAGAACCCAGTATAACCCACTTATATGGAATTTGTCCAAGTCATCCCTCTTCCCTTAGATACAGGAATGATCATTTTGGAGAAAGCATTTTAGTATCTAGCATTCCAGAAATCAAAGGTAATTTTTCCTTCTTGTATTTAAAATACAATATGAACAGCAAGAATTGAATGATTGTGGCCATCCCTGCTACCAGAAAGGCTGCTCTTACTGCAGAAGTGGGGCAGCCCCTTGTGGGCTTGGGGTCATTGACCCCAAGCTACCTACCGGAGCACTATCCCTTATTCCTACTTAACATGGGCTGGATTATGACAAGTCCTAATGTCCTGATTTCTAGAGAACTTTCCATTGACATCAGTTTGATTGTCATCATCAGACATATCTTTGATTAAGCCTGAACCTGGTGGTTGAGCAGCTGGTGACAAGTGTTTCCATGTTATAGCTGCCTTGTATTGTGATAAGTGCACATTGCCTGTTTTATGGAACATTTATCCTGTGTATTTGAGTGCATGGGCAGGCCGGTTCATCCTTCCACAATGCCCTGGATGAAAAGAGGAAGTGTCCGTAGTCAGCTTGCACACACTTTTACTGCCTTGTGGCCAGTGCTGGGGCCTTCTCTCAGCCAGAGCATCACCCACCTCACCCAGTCCCACGTAGGGCAGTGGAGAGAGGAAGGTGGGCAAGACACCTTCTTCCCGAAGCTCCCAAAAGCTACAACGCAGTCGTAGTGATGCCGGCAAAGCTACAGGCATAGTTGATATGGAAAGAAAGTGGGAGAAAAAGCCGGGGCAGGTGGCCCAGCTCTACCCCTCAGCTACACACGCTGGGCTCTGGGCTTTGCCAGAGTAAACATACCAAACAATTCAAGGGGGTTCTGTGACTTCATCCATGAAATAGATGAATGAATCAATGAATGAATGAGACAGCATTTATGAAGCACTTACTGTGTGCCAAGCCCATGTGCCACAGCGCTCCCTTCCGTGCCGTGCTCTGCTGCTTTTGTGGACAGCCATTCACCCGGGCTTTTTTTTTAAGCAAGTTTTGTGATTCCAGCCACTTTCCCTGAATGAATTTCCATCGTAAGTAGCATCTACTTCCACAGAAAGAAGAGGCTCTGCTCTCCTTGGGCAGTGTCCACCACTAACCCAATAAGCCTTGTCGGGACTTACTACCTTCTTTTGCTTTAGGCACCTCCAGTGTTTCCAAAAATCGTGTCCCTGGTACATCATTCACCAGATTCTATAAGGAAGGCAGCTGCGTCTCGGGACTGAGCAAGAGCCCTTCCCCAAATGTGCCGCGTTTGAAAATAACACCCAGAAATGTGCGGCTATTCAGACAATGGCATTTGGAAGGGGTGTGTCCCACCCCATGCAGGTGAAATTGGGGCTGTTTGTGTAAGAAATGAAGTAGAAGGACCTGGCAGGAGGCAGGTAAATGAGAGGAACTGAAATCAATGCTTTAAAAAAAACAATAATTTTGTTCATGTTTAAACGTGCAAAATACACATTAAAGAACCGGTTTATTTTCTGTCCAAAATTATGCAGTCACGAGACTATTTTTTCCTGCAGATTATTCCTTTGATTTGAAGATGGACTGTGCCAGGCACTCTGCTTACCGCGCAGACCACCCCTCCCCCCCCATTCCTGGGCACACACGCACTTCCACCCTTACCTGCTGCCCCAAGGGCTTGCAACCCACTGCGAAGCGCGCTCCAGTGTTCCGCCAGCCCGCAGCTCCGACGTCTCGTGCCGCAAAGGCAGTCATTGTTCCTTTTCCGGGGGCTCTTTTTTGTTGGATGTTTCTTCATTTGACACTAAATAGTGTGAGGTGAAAATAAAAAGCATGTACTGAAGACGGAAATAGGAGTTGTTCGCATAAACTTTGCATAATTTTCTTGTAGCTGCTAAGAATGAGGGATAACAATAGCGAACCGAGGCGCTTCAAGTAACCGGCACTCTGAGCCAGGTGTGCAAAGCGCCTCTCCTTCCTAATCTCTCGGCTCCTGGCTGCCACCCTGGGGGTCGCCAGCATTGTTGTCACTGCGGTAGAGGAGGAGCCTGAGGCTCTGGGACGTTAAGAGACTTGAACCGTGGCAGTGCAAGGAAATCACTGGGCTGTCATTCGAATGGCCTCGGGATTGCCAGACTCCCGGACTCTCCTAAAGCCTCTGTTTCCGGGGAGTTTTAAGTGGAAAATGATCCTGTCTCTCAGCAAAGACAAAGCAAGAGAGGAACGCGAGAAAACACTATTGTTCTGGTTTTTTTTTGTGGTCGTCGCTGTTGTTAAGCAGCGACATGTTCCTGTATCCTCCCCCCCAAGAACTAGAGTGCAAAAAGTAGTGAGTACGCTCCCGGGCAAGACCAGATCAAGCCTTTGGGTCCGATGCTCACCATTCCCAGGCCAAAGGCTGTATGTAAAGTCCGAGAGGGTGTGTTTGTTCTTTTCATCCTGGTGGAGCCACTTACTCTGCTCTTGTTGGCCAGAAGCATCCTGCCAGAAGCTGGGCATTGGGGTAGGGTAGAGGGGTCCTCGTTGTTGGGATGGGGATAGAGGGTGAGGAGGGATATCCTGAGGGACACCACCAAGCTACTTAGAAACAGAATATATGGTTGACATTTCTCAGAGACTATAAATAAACCCACCGGGAATGGAATCAGAATCTGGCTGGAAAGGAATGAAGAAGGTCTTTCTGATGCACTGGTTGTATTCCCGTAGTAGCTAATCTTTGCTTGTCATTATAGGAATGTATTACTAAGGAAATGCCTTGTCTTTTTATTTCATTTTAGAGCTTTCCTAGTCCAAGGAAGATTTTGGGGGAAGAGAGGAGGCATGGTTCTTTGATGCATTTGCCATTGCTTGCCTGCTCACCAGAACCCTTGCACAGGACAGACCCGATGCTCCTTTAAGGAGACTAAGTAAAAATTTCCACCCCAAATAACAAGAGCCAAGAAGGGCTGCAGAACAGAGGCCCAATGAGTCATTCCCCCAACAATGCACCGAGGATAGCATCTTCTCTGGAAAAGTGGGGAGGAGGGGGAAGAAGCAGGCATGATAGGGAGTCTACTGCCCATTTCAGCCATTTTGGCCAGGGTTGTGAGCCATTTTGTCAGATGGAGCTAAAGAGCCATGATTTTGAAGACATGAAAAATGACATGCTTATCTGGGCAACTATATTTCTAAGTAGAATATTTTTATGAGAAGATAAATATGCCAAGTGACCAATCTACTGCAAGAGACAATATTAAGAAACAATGAGATTGTGTAGGGTTAGAGATCAAAAGATAGTATTAAAAACAAAATTGGAAATGTTTATGTGACCATAAGAGCTTTGGAAGCTATCTGCCAGAAGGAGAGGTGAGCTGCAAAGGATGGCCCATGGCCCTCTCTACCGTGCAGCAGGATTTCTTTGCACATGGAATATTTTGGTGAACTCTGATGTGGACCCATCCAGCAACACATTCCATAAAAATATCTGGAGCTGAGTTTGGAAGTAATTGCCAAGATTAATTGAGGGGAAGACCCCGAACATAGGATGTGATATTCCCGACGTCCTGTACATGTCAGGTACTTAATAAATGCCAGAGTGATGAGTTGAACAAAACTTGCCTAATGCTGCTGTTTGATGTTGATGTACAACAGAAGCATCCAGAGTTCCCAAATCTTTTCTGGATGGACAGCTGTCAAAACAAGGATCATTCAGGCAGTGAAGTCCACAGCTTGGGGTTCAGTTCTTTGGCAAGATTGATAGACAAGCAATGATAAACTGATTTAATATGATAGAATGAGCTTCATTTCCCCCCTGTATATCACAATAGATGAGAAAGGATTGGGATAAAGGAAACCAGAAGGGGATATGGGGAATTGAAATTTTTTCTTACTAATTTGCTCCCGAAGAGAGTCTTATAGAATCATTGCAATATTTTGATGGTAAGGAGAGTGTTTCAAAGCCAACAACCAAATGGGGGCATTCGATTCTTTGAAAAGGAATGTAAATCTCTAAGAAAAATGTGAGGAGATACACTTTGTAACCATCTGACATGATTCAGAGGGTCGCTGACTACCTGGATGGCCATGGATGAATCATTTCTTCTACCAAGGATATTGTCTTTCTCCCTCAGCAAGATATTGGCTTCATTTGTAGGAATGTTTGAGAAGGCAAATAAGAGAATATTTCTAAGGCATTGTGGACCCTTTGAAGAAAGGATTACTTTTGGGGGGTGGTCAGGATTTGAGATGCAATTTCCTGGTTTTCCTCCATTTTTCCCTGTGAAATTCCAGTGGTTAAGGAGTGAAAGCTGCTCTACACCAAGTTGGTACCTGACCTGGAAATAGACTGGCTGCTGTATATGTCTGAGTTGACCCTTACTGATGTGACTGAAGATCCAGTGCTAGTGACAGCAGCTCTCCCTCTGGGTAATACTCTTATGAGGAGCATGGATAGTAGTGGGAGGGAGGGGGGAGGAGGATGCCCCAGAACTCGCTTTGGTCCTGATTTAGGAGGAAAGCAGACAAAATATATTTCAGTGACTTCAGAATGTGATTTGAAGACTAGGATCCCTGCCTTTCTCCTCCCCATCCCATATTGATGGGTTCTAGTTGCCAAGAACTGCCAGACATGGAGGTCTTGCAAGGCATCACCAACTCATCCATCACCATCCTTTTACAGGGGCACATGTGTAGGACCAACAAGACTCCTCTTGTCCAGGCAGTGAGTCATTGGCCAAGCTAAGATATAAAGCCTGGGTTCAGGTCAGTTTCCAGACACATCATAGACTAGGTTCATTCTCACCTTAACAGCCTGAACCAGGGCTCAGTTTCTCTTTCCTCTATTCCAGTCCATGTTTCCAGGGTTCTACAATACCTCACTATGCACACACTGACCTTATCGTGACTCCTGATTAATTTCCATGAGAGAATATCTTCCTCCTAATGCTCTTTGGAGCCATCCTCAAGGACTGGGATAGGGTGAGGCCATCTCTCTCATTCAGGAGGAGCAGGCACACTAAGTTTCATCCCTCTTTCTAACTGAAGTTCAGAAGTTAGCTGCTGACAAATGTCAATACACATGAAGATAAGGGACACCTTAATTAGCACCATGAGGAGGTTGGTTTTGAGTGGGAGAGGGAAGAGGTAATACCCTTCCAGTTTTGAATTCTATCACCTTATGGCTTATGGACCAGTAGAGGAAACCCTGGGATATTTGAAACATTTATTGACAGTTCAAGACTGAGAACTGGGCATTTAGATTTAGGGTTTACAGTTCATCCAAGCATCTTTTACCCACTTGCCAATTGACTTTTAAGGTTTCCAGTCTGCCAGAAGCAATGGATATCTAACTATGGAATTTGTAAAGGGGAGACAAAATGCACCCGAGATATATGTGAGCCTATCTACCAGCTAAGAAAAAAAAGCGCAGCCACAAATCTACTAGACTAATGAATTCCAAATATTCAGCACCACAGTGAAAGTGGACAGAGGAAATAGAGAAGCAAGAGACAACCTGAGTCTCATGGGGCTGAGGCAAAAGCCTAGGACCTAGAATTAGATGTCCCAGGTTGGAATCTTGCCTCTGATACCTACTACTTCAGTGACCCTTGGGACCACTTATACTCTTGTGGCCTCAGTCTTCTCATCTCAAAATGGAGTTGGGGGTGCGTGGAAGAAGAAGAGATCATTGCTAAGCTCTTTTTAAAGCTCCCAGTCTGGTTTCCCTAAGGTTTTCTCCTCCTTTCTGTGCTTTCCATTTTGCTCAGTTATGGTCTATAAAGCAGCATGACTGATATTTCATGCTGTCATTTTCCCTAGCTTCAAATAATGGATATAATGTATTATTTGTAAATATTTTATCTGGGGATGGAGTCAGTAGAATGAGGATTATACTTAATAAAGATATCTGTCTTGGCTAACCTTGACAATGGATATGGGCCCCACTTCCCTGGTGGTGGAGAAAGCAGAGGTCTTCCAAAGAAATGCATGTGAAAGGACATGACACCATTACTACCATGTGCTTGAAGGGCTCAGTGGTTTCTGGCTTTGGGACAGGAGAGCAGCATCTGGCATCTAAGCAGAGACTCCTGTCCTGATGGAGAGAGTGCCCTGACACATCAGCACACTCACCAAGATCTCGGGATGTCCTAGCAGATCCAGGAGTCATTTTGAGAAAGTTCAAGTGTCATCTTTGACCCAAATGTTTAGGCTACTTATTCAGCTTACCCCAGTCAGTCACTGTGATCAGAGTGACTGCAGACTGGGGACATTAGCTACATGGCATGGTGGGTTAGATAGAGGACGCTGATTCATCTCCAGCTCAAACACTTACTAGCTTGATGAGTCTTTTAACCATGGCTTGCCTCAGTTTCCCATTAGATAAAAAGGGAATCATACTGACACCCTTCTTTTAGGGCTGTTGTGAGGACCAGATGAGATCGGATTTGTAAAGCACTTTGCCCTCATGAAAGTGCTATATCAGTGTTAACCAGTATTATTGTAATTAGAGCTGGCTTCCATCCCTCAGATTCTCCCTCCCCACTTCTGCTCTTGGGATTTCTGTTCAGAAATCTTCTCCATCAGAGACCACTCCTGATTCCTTCAAGTTCAGAATCCTCTAGGACAGAGGTTCTCAACCTGTGGGTTATGTTCAGTTTGTAACAATGAAAACACATCCTGCATATCAGAGATTTACATTACAATTCATAACAGTAGCAAAATTACAGTTATGAAGTAGCAGTGAGAATAATGCTATGGTTGGGGTCACTACAACATGAGGAACTGTATTGTGTGGCATTAGGGTTGTGGCATTAGGAAGGTTGAGAACCACTGCTCTAGGACCCCAAGTTCATTCCTCCCTGAGAAAATCACCTTTATCTCCCTATCTGTAGGTCTACTATGCCTTCTCTGCTCACCCACAATGGAGTATAAGGTCTTCCAGGGTAGGATGGTGGTTCTCTCAGTTTTGTGTCTGGAGCCCCAGAACAGCTCCTAGAGCACAGTAGGTAGTTAATAAATGCTCATTGGCTGACTGTTAGAGGGGCTAATAAGAGAGGGTTGCCACCATAGTTGCTTAACTTGTCTCACTGACAAGGGCAGAGAAAACCTCAAAGCATGTCAATTGGGGAAGGCCGAGTGGCATTATGGAATATAAGGTGGGAGAGGGACTTCACTTGAATCACCCTGTAGTACACTGAGGCTTCTCGGGGGCACCTGGAAATGGGACTGGCAAGTCTTGCCTCATCTATCACAGTATCACCAGGTGGATTCACTGTATATGGATGGAACAAGACAGGACACAGTTTGTTCAGCTAGGTAGGCAGCATTCGCATGTCACCTCCAGGACAGAAGGCCTCCCTAACTCTTGTAAAATTGTGAGCCATGTCCATCATCTGACTTTCCAGAGTGTGTGCTCTAAAATCAGGCCTCCTGACAAAGCACCAAGTGGGCCCTTTCTCTCTGGCCTCTTCAGTGTCTGTGGGGTGATTTGCTACATGGTAGTCTTTGTGACTGGCACTGCAGAGAGAAAGCAGCACACTTGGGGGAGCCATCATTATAAAGAAAAGTTCTGGTTTAAGTCTTCTTCTGAGCCTTCATGTCCCAGGCACATTGGGAACTGTGGACACTGGACTCTCAGCAGCCTTTCTAGTGCTTTCAGGAGTGTGTCCATTCCACACTCTCAAATTCTCTGAATTGAGAAGCCAATAGAACCCTTGCCTAGAGAAGGGGAAGAACCATGGCATCCTGATGGGAGCCAGGGACTGGGATCATGAAGCCAGGTTTGGATCCATCACTCATTCACTCTCTGGTCCCATGGAAACCACTAAAGAACAGCAACAAGAATGATTGCCAGAACTTATATAGTGATTCAGGATTTATAATGCTCTCAACTGATTTTCAGAACAACCCTGGAAGGTGGCTTCTAGTATTATCCCCATTTCACAGCTGATGTGAGATTGGAAGGAGCTCAAGAGAGAATCTGGGCTGGATCTATAGATCTAAAAGTCATCTTTGCAGAGATAAGCATTAAGCTCATAGGAGCTGATAAGGTCACCAAGAAAGAATGAGAAGGAGGAGAGGAGAGGAGAGGAAAGGAGAGGAGAGGAGAGGAGAGGAGAGGAGAGGAGAGGAGAGGAGAGGAGAGGAGAGGAGAGGAGAGGAGAGGAAGCCTAGCCTGGACCCTTATGGTAGACCTACCAAGGAGCATGGCATACAAGATGAACCAGACACTGAGAAGGCAGATAGAAGGCAAATAGGAAGAGAAGAAAGAGAATGGAGTGTTAGAAAAACAGAGGAGAGAATACCCAGGAGGAGAGAGTGAGTACCAGAGCTAAATGCTGCAGAGGGACTGAGGAGGATTAGGACTGAGAAAAATACAGTTTGCTGGTATCAAGTATAGTGGTATGTGTTCCTCCTATCACCTGCTCTAAAATCCCTGCCGCTGGAGAAGACTGACCCTGGTAAGTTGCTTGAGCTCAGGTGTTCTGAGCTGCAGTGGGCTAAAGCCAATCATCTTCACTAAATAGTGGACCAATGGAGTTGCATTAGGAAGCAGGGACCACCAGGTTACCTAAGGAGAGGTGAACTGACTGAGTTATTGAAGTGGATCAGGTTAAACTTTCATGATGGGATTTCAGCCTGGGCAAGTTAAGAAGATTCAATCTCTTGTGGGCCCCAGAGGCCCCAAGCCCCAAGCCTTACCGCTCCCAGCGCACCAGGGTGTGGCCACATGCACTCCCTGGCCCCCCAGCTGAAGGCCAAGTGGCGGTGGCCAGACCTGGACGAGATGCACCAGGACCTGGTGCCAGTCTAAAGCCAAGTCGGACCCCACCCGGAGGCGGCCACTACCAACCCCTGCCTGGTGAGATACTTTGAGGAAAGATGGAATGTGGAAAGCTATCTAGAAAAGTGAATGTCAAATAACAAGGTAAATAGGTAGCAGTTAAATAGAAGTAGTGAGGGAGGGTGGGAGGGAGGATGACAAGGAAAGGAGGAGATACTTCATTGATACTGCCAGCCTGAAGAATCATTTGAAGTCGAAAGATCACAAAAAAAGACTGGAGCAGCTGACAGTAGAATTCTACAGTCAGGAAGAAGCAGAGTGGGCAGCAGGCATGGGCTCTTATGTGCCCCCCAAGTTGTTGGCAGTGCCCACAGAGGTATCCACTGAGATATCCGATATGGAAGCGGCCAGTTGATGTTGTCCAAGTCAGAGGAAGCCCCTGGTAGCTAGCCATGCTAGGTTGAGTTGTCTGGACTGTATCTCTCCCCCAATAAAGGAGCTGAGCTGCCAAAAAAAAAAAGATCCAATCTCAAACAAAGGTCCATTGGTAACTTTGAAGAGTCCAGTTTCAGTTAAATTATGAGGTCAGAAGTCAGATGGAGTGAAAAGAACAGAGGTGGCCTCAGCAAATTTTTAAAACAAAGAAAAAGCCTTTTCTTAGAGTTTGAATCTCAAAGTGATGAAAAATAGAGAACGAGAAGTTGTAGGGCTCCTGGGAGACGTGGATGTGTTTGTGTGAAGAAAAGGAACCAACAGATGGATCAAAAGGTAGTGTTTGGGGGGGGGGAATCTGCTGGAGAAGCAGGAGAGAGGGGGAATTAGGGCAGGCCTAGAAGGCTTGGCCTTAGCTTTGGAAATGGAAAGACAACCTTTTAATGAGAATCTAAAATATAGGAGGAGGGGATGAGGCAGAGACAGTTATGTCAGTGGGCTCTGAGACATAAATGTGGGGAGAAAAGGGCAAATGACCTATACTTTTTTTAGCGAACTGTGAGGCAAGGTTTGCAGTAGAAAAGGTAGGAAGTGTAGCAAGATTGAGGGAAGAAAAAAGACTTGAAAGAGACTTTGTAGGAAATGGGATAAAGAAGAAATTAAAAGGGGAGTGAAAGTATTGCTATGCCCAATGAGCACCTAGCTGAAATGAGACCAAATTTATAGTGTACATAGTTCATTTATGTGATTTCTTCCATCATCTTTCAGGCACAAATGAGTAAGAGTTAGAGGAAGTCAATGGTGGGAGAAATCGGGGTTGGAGAAGGATGAGCAGTGATACGATGAGAGTCAATGCCGGTGCTCTCCCTTCCTCCTTTCTTTGTCATCCTCCCTCCCTCTCTCCCTCACTACTTCTATTTAACTGCTACCTATTTACCTTGTTATTTGACATTCACTTTTCTAGATAGCTTTCCACGTTCCATCTTTCCTCAAAATGGAGAGCAAAAGCTATTTCATTATTGACTTCCTCTCTGTGTTCCTACCACCCTATCTGGAACATGGTAATCTCTTAATAAATACTTATTTCTTTATTAGAGGACTAGATAATAACATAAAATTCAACTTATCAGCTATCAGGACAAGATTAGGAGGAGATGAAAGTGAAGTCAAAGTGAGAGGTGTGGTCTGAAAAAGTATTGAGAACAGAAGCATTGGTATTTATGTTGGGGTCAGATAAGTAGAAAATGAGCTGCAAGGAGAAAAGGAAAAAGAAGGGGGGAGGAAGGAGTGTTCTGATTCCTCCTCCTGGATCAGTGAGTTGGAAGGTATGATAAATTATAGTGCCAGTCCTGGAGAATGTGGTTAGAATGCAGTAGTTACTAGGGAAACATGGAAGGAGAATGAGAAGGTGTCCAAAATGAGGGGAACTTTGTTAATTATGGAACAGGAATTTCAGAGGGCACAAAGTAGGGGTCTTCCTAAAATCTATGACAATCAAGAGAACATGTGTATGCTAGCAATGGATAGTCCTTCCCAGGTTTACTGTACTTCTGTCTTATATGTAATACAGATGAATTCACTCTTTAACAAAGTTATTTTAGCACTAAGATATGCCAGCCTTAAACAATAAAGTCACACCTTAATCTTCTAATAGTCAGTCAACAAGCATTTATTGAGGACCTACCATGTGCCAGGCTAAGTACCAGAGATACAAAGAAAAACAAAAATAGAGCCTGCTTTTAAGGAGCTCATAATTTAAAAATTATCTTCAAATAAGATATACAAACAAGGTGCAGACGGGACATATTGTGAGTAGCATCCAAGGGAAGGCACAAAGCTTAAGGGAACCTCGGAGAGGCTTCTCACAGAAGGTGGGATTTTAACCAAGATTTGAAGTAAGTCAGGGAATCCAGGAGGTGAAGATAAGAAAGGAGGACTTTCTAGGCATGGGAGACAACCAGTGAAAATACTTGGAGCTAGGGAGTGCAGTATCTTGTTCAAGGAATAGCATGGAAGCCAAGGTCACTGAATTGGAGAGTACATGGAGAGAGGTAAGGGTAAGAAGACTGGACAGATGGAAATGGGGACAGGTTATGAAGGAGTCTGGATGACACACTGAGGGTTTTATATGTGATTTTGGTGGTAAGAGATAGCCACTGGAGTTCATTGAATGAGGAAAAGGTTAATATGTTCAGACCTATATTTTAGAAAGATTAATTCAATAGCTGAGCGGAAGATAGATTGGAGTCAGGAACAATATTGTCATAGCCCAAGTATGAGGTGGCGAGGGCCAGCATCATGGTGGTTACAATAGCAGAGGAGAGAAGGGGAGATTTTATATACATATACATATGTATATATGTATACACACATATGAGAGATGTTATAAAGGTAGAAATGAGAGGAGTGAGCTGACTACTGACTGGATGTGGAAGCAGGCTGAGAGTGAGGAGTTGAAGATAGCACTTGGGTTTTGAGTCAGGGGACAGGAGGGTCCCCTTAACATACACTTTCCACTGGCTTTTACTTCAACAAGATAATTTCTGAAAGCAATCTGTAGGAAGACATCCTTGAGTACAAAATGATGTCTTGTAGCCAGTCCTCGCAGCTCAAGCACACCTAGATCACGATTTAACAGGCAGGAAGAGCTCATGTTGCTTCTTCCTGAATGTTTGACCATTTTTACAAGACAGTAAGGAGGGTTCAATGACATTTTCTAGTGTCTAGGCCCCCTTTCATTGACTTCTTGTCATTATAAGTGGAGAGGCTACTGGCCTTCCCAGATCCCAAAGAGCTGTGAGGAAAGTGGAATGTATTGACTTTAGCAGTAGCCCAACCATCAAGAATGAGGGCTCTGCTTGCTCTCACATTAGTAAGAAAAGGTAACCTCTCTCTAGATAGTAAGGAAGCCCTACACAACCCACCAGAATGCAGAATAATTCAACATTCTGTGGTCACAGAGGCAGCTGGAGATTCTGCCAAACTAAGTCCTTGACAGCAGCATGGCAGAACTGTGGTGCAACCTGGCCCCGGGACGCCATTGGCTCTTCACCTGCTTAACATCTCTCCTTTCAGGCAATGTGTGAAATTATTTTTGTTTCATTAAATATTTCCCAATTATACATTAAATTAATATTCTATAATATATAATCTATTATATTAAAATAAAATGTTAGCATTCATTTTAAAAATATTTGAGTTCCAAATTCTCTCCCTCCCTCTAGCCTTTCCTCCCCCTCAGAAGGCAAGTACTTTGATAGAGGTTATATATGTGAAGTCATGCAAAATTTAGATTCATATTAGCCATGTTACAAAAGCAAACACAAACTAAAACTAGAAAATTAAAGAGAGTTAAAAAAACATTTTAATTTGTACTCAAGAGTTTCTCGGTTCTCTCTTTGGAGGAGGATAATATTTTTCATCATGAGTCCTTTGCAACTGTCCTGGATCATTGTGCTGCTGAGAATGGCTAAGTCGTTCACAGTTGATCATCGTGTATTATTGTCGTTACTATATACAACGTTTTCCTGGTTCTGCTAGATTCACTTTGCATCAGTTCATGTAAGTCTCCCCAGGTTTTCCTGAAATATCTTGCTTGTCATTTCTTTTATTATTATTATTTCTTTTATTTTATTTATTGTTTACATCATTCATTTCCATGAGATTTTGAGTTACAAATTTTCTCCCCATATTTCCCCCACCCACCACCCAAAAAGGCATTCCATTGTATAACCCCTCCCCCAATCTGCTCTCTCTTACGTCCTCCCCCCATTGCCCCTCTGACTTTCCGGTAGGGCAAGATCGATCTCCCTACCCCAGTGCCTGTATATCTTAATTCCCAGTTGTATGTAGTTAACAATAATAATAATAATAATAACAACAACAACAACATATGTACACACACACATATATATATGCATATTTTAACATTTGATTATAGAACTTTAAACTCTAGATTCTTTCCCTTTCTCCCTTGTCATACACCCCCACTGGAAAGACATTGCTTGTCATTTCTTATACCATCTTAATCATATGCTACAACTTGTTCAGTCATTCCCCAACAGATGGGCATCCCCTCATTTGAATTTCCTTGGTTCCACAAAAACAACCTGCTATCAATATTTTTGTACAGATAAGTCTTTTTCTCTTTTCTTTGATCTCTTTGGGATGTAGACCTAGTCGTGGTATTGCTGGGTCAAAGAGTATGCACAGCTTATGGCCCTTTGTGAATAATTCCAAATTGTTCTCCAGAATGGTTGGGATAGTTCACAACTCCACCAACAGTACATTAGGGTCCCAATGTTTCCACATCTCCTCTAGCATTTGTCAATTCCCTTTTCTTTCATATTAGCCAATCTGGTTGGTGTCAGGTGGTACCTAAGATTTTTTTTTCAATTTGCATTTCTTTAATCATTCATGATTTAGAGCATTTTTATGTGATTATAGATAGCTTCAATTTCTTCTGAAAACTGCCCCTTCATAACCTTTGACCATTTATCAACTGAAGAATGGTTCTTAATTTTATAAACGTGGATAAATTTCCTACATATTTGAGAAATTAGGCCTCTATCAGCAAAAAAAAAAACCTGTAGCAATTTTTTTTCCCTAGTTGGAAATGTACTTCTAATCAATAAATAAACTGCTCTGTGACACAATAAAGACAGTTGCCTTTACTAGTTTGAGCTGCTTCAAAGCTGGACTGAGCAGCCTCAGAATACAGTGGCTTTCTTCTTAGTGAAGGTCTTCATGATGAGTTTGACTGGCCATTGGTCAAGGATGCTGAGGAGGCTGTTCCCATTCATAGCAGCTGCCTCCTGAGGACCATTCCGATCATTCAGTCATGAGATGCTTGAGGTCCTTGGGGCAATCACGCCCAGGACTTGTGAATTTCAGTGAAGGCAGTGACCTCCTTGGAATGTCATAGAAAAGTTTTCTGGTAGTGATAATTCGAGGAGTTAAAATTAGGTCCATGAGATGGTGGGATTTAGTACCAGAGAGCTGCAGATCACTTATTCTTACCATGTTCTGTCTTCCTCCTTTTCCCAGTCCCATTCTACAGGTCAAGAAACTGAGGTCCAGAGAGGGCTTACTCTGGGGTTAGTTTTCTCATAGTGTTTGTGGGGGTATGGATGAGCAGTATGCAAATTCTCCAATCGGCAGTTGATTTTAAGAAAGTTGTCAGGCAATGATTGTCATCCAAAGCTGACCATCCAGAAATGCTTTGGGCTTCTTGTCATCATGGTCACCTGGTGCCTATTCACAGTGCTGTATTCTTGGGGTGGTAGGCTTCAGGATATCAGCCTAGTGACAGAGAATGACTCAGAATGATGTTTCCTGGGGCTAAGAGTGAGCTTTGGATGTCCATGCCTTATCCTGACCATAAGAATAGATTAGACTAAGGAAGAAGACCCCTCTAGGGAAAGAAGAGAGGCCAAGCTAGCCAAGAGCCTTTCCTGTAGGTGCCCACAGGAGGGAGCTACAAGCTCCTCCTCTTCTGGAGAAAATGGGGCAGTGAGGCAGCAGCGATACTTTCAGGAGCAGAAGTGTCTTGGTCAGGACGAGGATTGTTTCTCCCAGACCTCAAGCAAAGACACAATATTGGCAGCACTAGGGAAACTGCTGGTGCTGATTTCAAGGCCACTTTCCCAACTGCAGCCTGGATCAAAGATGCCCTTGGGCCCTGGCACTGGGTTGGGTCAGGGAGCAGCTCCGTGCATAGCTGAAGATATCGCTTCCACAAGAATGGATACCCCCTTTCAGAGCCACTCTCATTCACACATTGCATAGGTCCCAGGATCCTGTTGGCAGGGAGACCTGGATATGAGGAAAGAAATCTTCTATGGATATCTTCTTCCCTCCCTGAAGACTGCTCTTCTAGAGATTTTGCTCCCATGCCTGGAGGAGGTTTTGAGAGCTCTCTGCCAGAATGCCCATTTAGCAAAGGACTTGGTTGGTTCCCCTCCCTGTGTCTGAGGACTTTGAGACATGTAGTCATACAAAATGGACCATTCCTGAATGGCAGCCCTCCGGGGAGCTCTGCAATGATGAAAATTTGGCTCAAATAAATTATGCTGCAGACGACAAGCATGAGTCCCGTGATGTTCCTGGGTGGGGGAGGAAAAAGAAAGGAGAGAGGGAACCAAGACACACTCTTGACACTTGACACTTACTAGATGTGGGACCCTGGGCAAGTCACTTAACTCACATGACTTCCCAGTGATACTTTTCAGTTTTGCCAGAATGGCCTCCCAGCCACAAGGGAGAATCAAAAACCTACAAGTAAGAAATTCCAAGCTGTCACATACCAAGGACCACGGCAGATCAGCAGTCATTTTCCAGAACAGACTGGGTCTGTGAGGTTAGCCACCAGTGTTCATGAGTAGATAAATCAAGCGAGAGCCGTGTTGGCTGGCAGGGCCTGAGAACAGAAGACTCCCCCCTGCACACTCCCCCCCCCCAGCATTAGAGGTTTCCAGTGCAGTCTAAGAGACCTTGGACTGGCTAGGCCAGCTCATCTTGTTAGAGAAGGCCAAGACAGGCCTGAGAGAGGAGCAGCTACCAGACCCAGATCACCCAGCAGGAGACGACATCCTATCTGCATCCTTGGGCAGCAAGAGAGTAGGGTGGGGGTTACCGGGGGTCTGGCCACATTCTAACCCTTTCCTTTTGGCTCCTCCACTCACTCAGTGGCACCAAGTTCATCACTTGAACCTTGGCAAGTAATGAGTAGCTAAGGCTCCCTTGGCATCCTTGAACCGGCTCATCACTATTTATTTTTAAACCATTCGCCTGAGAAAAAGCTTTGCTGCTGAGTTATCTACGAGGGACCATGAGATACTTTGTCCTGGAGCTTGAGGGAGAGGTCAGGGTTTTGTTTTCTGCTGTCGAAGATGATTCCATGGGTGCTGTTTGGGGGCCACTGTGCTGTCCAGATTCTCCTTGGCTCCATCACTGGGGTCTCCAAGTATCTGGACTTCACTTCCTCATCTGTAAAATGACCCCATCAGACTCCACCAACTCCGTGGCCCTTTCTGGTTTCTGAAGCCATGACCCTGAAAGCCATGGTACTAGCAACGGTAGAGGACTAGTCCTGAAGTCGGGAGTTCAAATACAACCTTAGGCTTCTGCTACCTGGGTGACTTTAGGCAAGTTACTTCACAGATGCCTGCCTCAGATTCCTGAACTGTAAAATGACTCAATCAGTCTTTATTAAGCACCTACTATATGAGGGGGCAGTGCTCAGTGCTAAGAAACAATAATTAATGAGAATAAGGCTCCTGACAGCCCCTGCCTCACGGGATCACTAGAGGTGCAACGTAAGTGCTTAGCACAGTGCCTAGCATCATGGGCACCACATAAATACGAGCTGGCAGTCATAGCACCAGGAGCTGAGGGGAAACTCTGCCCCCTTTTGGTTTTGGTTTTGATATATTAAAAAACTACATTAAAGATTCTTCAGGGGCTGCTGACCTCAGTAGCCATGGGCATCAGAGGTCACCGGACATGGCTCTGCGTGAACCGCATCTCAGTCGGCCCTAAGAGCAGAGCCCAGAGCCTGGCTGGTGAATGTACCAGGCAACATGTAGAAGGGAGCAGAAGATAGGAGGCCCACATGTGGGAGTGCCTGGCAGAGGGAGCCCAGGTGGGGCGGGTGTGAGCTGACACCTTGAGTCCTCAGGAGGGAGCCATGAGCCACTGGAGCATGTGCATGTGTGTATGTGGGTGTGCATATGTGTGTATGTGTGTGTATGTGGCTGTGTGCATGCCTGTGTGTGTGCACGTGTGTGTGTCGGGGGAGGGCAGAGCCATGGCATCAGTGAAGGGCCTCAACCCCTGACCAGGGCTTTGCATGGGCACAGGCTTTTCCCTGATGCCTCCTACACTTTCATTTTAACCCTGTAAACCTGAAATTTTCTAAGAAGCAGCATCTCTCTCATGGGGCTAGATGCCACCCTATTGATAGTGGTGCCTTCCAGGCAGCAGGTGGCATTGCCAGCTCCCTGTTCAGGGATGCATGTCTAGGCTAAGACGCTGAAGCTAAGGGCTCCTTTAAGAGAATGAATTGCTTTTTGGAATTAGCAGCGAACTCCCAAACTGCATCCTCAAAAGAGGTCCAGTGCGTCCCCTCCCAATGGCCTGAAGCTCTGGCTCCTAGCTTTATTGGCCTACACTAGAGAGTGATGAAACACCAGTAGGTAGGTTCTTGTAGTGCATTTGTCAGAGCAAGAGCCTTGGATGTTTAATGCAGAAATGCTTCTGAAGGGCTGGGTGGGGAGGGGGCCTGGGATGAAGGGTTTGGAGTATCTTTCTTCCTTAGTAGGTCAGGGTTATTTTCTGTTCTAAGTGTGAGGCTCTTTTTTCTCCATTATATTGTTTGACTGAAGCCACTCTTTTAGCCATTAAAGAAAGGGTCCTGGGCCCTGCTGGAGGCAACCAGTGGAGGTAAGAATGCTGGCCTGGGTGTTAGGAGAACCAGGCTCCAGCCCAGGCCTGCAACACCAGAGCTTTGTGAATTCATGCACTCTGGGTTGAATGGTCCTAGCTGTAAAGTGGGCGTATTGGACCACATGTTTTCTCTGTCCTGGATGTAGGATGTTCTCCAGGCCCTAAGCTATCGTTTCCCCAGTTTGGGGAGCCCATAGGCTAAGCATCACTGGCACAAGACTTTGTCTAATAGGCATGTGCCCACTAGAACCAGTTAAATGTTGGTGCATCTGAGTTACTAAAATCCTCCAACACAGAGGCAATAAAATGCCTTTCTCTGGAATGTTTCCCCGGCCATTTTCCTCTCAGAATAACTGAATTTAATTGTAATGAACCACACCTGACTTGTAATGGATTCAGCAAACTTGGGCCCTCGATCGATGGTAAAACAAATCAGCTGTTCCCCACCCCCAGTCCTGCCTCTCTAATGCCCTGGAAGGCACTGGGGGCCTGCATGCTTGTAGATCAGTGACAGTGTTCTGACCCTTCAGGGCTGGGCTATTTGAACAGGTTGTGACCCCTGGCTACTAGATGTAGAAATGTTGGCTTTGGGCCTTTGGGAGACAAAACTGGAGAGTTTCAGGTCTCATCATCTGCTCTGCAGATGAGGAAAGGGATGCTCCAAAAGCATCAGTCTTTCATCCAGGGCACAATGATGGAGAAGTGTTGGATGGACCTACGATTTGGAGGCTGAGCTCTCCCGAATCCAAAGTGTTGAGGGCATCGCTTCCTGGCTTGATACATCAGCAGTTTAGTTCATTTACATAATAATAGGAAAGAAAAGCAGATCCATCTATGGTTTCCTCTTTTTAGTTAAACTGAGGATTGGAGCAGACCTGACACTGTTAGGTGTCAGTCAGAGCAAGAAGACAGGCTATAGCTATGCAGTCCCTGTTCTCAGCCTCACATAGACCTGACGCCCTCAGTCTCTTCCCTTTTCTTCTTTGTTACTAAAACCCAAGGTCAGGGCAGCTAAGTGGGGCAGTGAATGGCACACTGGCTCTGGAGTCAGGAAGACCAGAGTTCAAATTCACCCTCAGACACTTAACACTTACTAGCCCTGTGACCTTGGGCAAGTCACTTAACCCCAATTGCCCTGACTTCCTCCAAAAATTGAAAAAAATAAAACCCAAGATAATATCAGTGCCCTGAAATATACTTCTAAACCTAACTATCAAAGAAGGAAGGAAGGAAGAAAGGAAGGAAGGAAGGAAGGAAGGAAGGAAGGAAGGAAGGAAGGAAGGAAGGAAGGAAGGAAAAAAGATGTCTTTAAAATGTGTGGGTTTTGGTTAGGAGACAGTCTGCCCCAGCCTTCCTCAGAATGTTCTTGGCAGGTGGGGGTCAGGGCAGGTGGTTTCAAGGTAGGAAGGCTGGTAGTGAAGGCCAGAACGTAGCTGAGCATCTGTTGTCTTGGCGATGTTTGTGGGGGCTTATCTGTAGGGTGACAAGTTGTGCAGTCACAGATGCTCCTGACGACCACCTGCCCCCTCCTTAGGGGATGGAAGGCAGTGTCCTTTCTGATGGATTCACCATGCCTTCAAATGGGGATAAAAGTGAAGACTTTGGATAAGATGCATCTGGTTATAGCTATAAGGGCAGTGCTTGTTCATCTGCCCTATTACAGACAACCCTTGTGGTCCTGAACCCGAGGTGGGGGTGGGGGTGACCATCAAGCCCTCTCTCTTCTCCCTTTTCTTTTTCTGCTTCTCTTCCCTCTCCTTTCTTTCCTCCTAGCCTTTTGGTCATCCTCAATTCCTGCTTTCATTTTCTTCATTAAGATTTCCATGGGAACCAAGGAGTTGGAGAAATGAGAGAAAACAATTCTTTCATTAGAAGCTTGGTAAAGCAATGGGGTGGGGGAGTGCTGAGCGAGAGCTGAGAGCATTGGGCCTGTTGGGCCCAGTGGGATCTGTGGGCTAATCTCGACTTGCTGTTGCACAGTCTGCCCCTAGGTCCTTGGCCGGAGTAACCAGCAGAGCTGACTTCTTTGGGTTGCTGCCAAAGTTGTGGCATCAGGGTTCTAGAGACTGCTCCACCCAGTTAGGCTTAAGCAAAATGGCACTCACAGGTGAGCAGAAATGGGACTCTCCAAAGGAGTATTGCTCATAGGTGCTCTCCAAGCCCCTGGGCAGGGAGTCCGAATGTTCAGCACAGGGAATCCACCTCCTATTTGAGAAGGGCTGGGGGCGGGGCCTTCCCCTCTCCTCCCTCCCTGCACCTCAGCCCATGCTTTGCAAATATAACTCTCCTGTTCTACAGAGTTGATCTTGTCATTCTCTGTCTCCAAAGGCATTAGGAAAGTCCCCCCAAAACCAAAATGCCTCCAAGCAGAATTAAGATCAATGCACTTTAACTCAACTAAAAAAAACGAGGCAACCTGCCATCCAATGTTCCTGAAGAGGAGGGAGACTATTCTGGAGTCACCAGGACCAGGGCAGAGGTGGGGGGAGCTCAGGGCTCCACTGCTGGCAATGGAGAGCAGTACATAGTTCCAGGGGCTCTGAGATCCGGCTCCTGCCTCCAACTATGAAGCAAAGTTGCTAGACAGACAAAATCCTGAAAAATCAAAAAGAGGCAGGATCTGTCCAGCTCTGGAAGTTTTACAAAGATCCTCACCAAAAGCGGTTATTTTATCTGCACAAAACCTTCTGGGAGCTCAGGTATATTGTTCTCCCCATTGTACAGATGAAGAAATTGAGGCAGAGGGAGGTCAAGTGACTTACCAAAGGTCACATAACTAGTTAGTGTCAGGCAGGACTCTAACTGAAGTCTTCCTGATTCCAAGTCAAATTCTTTATCCAATGCAGCCACCTAGCTGCCCAAAGAAACAGATGAAGGAAAGAAGGAAGGAAGGAAGGAAGGAAGGAAGGAAGGAAGGAAGGAAGGAAGGAAGGAAGAAAGGAAGGAAGGAAGGAAGGAAGGAAGGAAGGAAGGAAGGAAGGAAGGAAGGAAGGAAGGAAGGAAGGAAGGAAGGAGGGTGGGAGGGAAGGAGGGAGGGTTTCCATGCATGAATAAAGGAATGAATGAATGAATGAATGGATATGTGAACATATAATGATTAGAGGAATTTAAAGGAGACAAATCAATAATGAATGAATTTCTCTGTCGCTGAATGGTGAGTGAGCACTGGGGTCTAATAAAGTGAGTGCCCACACAACCAGCAAGTCCTTGGTCTGCTGGAGACATCTCCCCTTCCTCCCTCTGTGTGCCTTTAACTCTGTTTTTGTACCAGGCACATTCCCAGCCTTCCTCTTTCCCACTGGCCTCATGCCCTCTACACCGTGTCCTAGAGCAATTCCTCCAAGGAAACTCTCTCACAAATTTGCTTTCCCTGAGGTGTCACAATAACAGAAAGCTCAGAATCTCCTCAGTGATAGCTACAAGAGAATTGGAAATCTGAGACTTCAGATCGAACTTTTGAAGTTAAGGCATAAGCCAGAGGCAGGGAAGGACTTAGGAAGACCAGGGACTTCCCTTGCCCCTGCAATTACACTCCATAGACTTACAAGGCCAGGCCTGGTTTCTAGACAAGGCAGAATACTGGGCCCTAAAAACAGTAAGTGAAGCTCAGTACACAGATGTTGGTTTAAAATGTCCATTTAACAAATACAAGATGGAGAGACTTTGCTAGACAGTGGCTCATCTGGGG
The DNA here is from genome assembly GCA_028646575.1 of Pseudocheirus occidentalis. NCBI lineage: Eukaryota > Metazoa > Chordata > Mammalia > Diprotodontia > Pseudocheiridae > Pseudocheirus > Pseudocheirus occidentalis. The sequence goes on from CM053599.1 coordinate 1,407,858, forward strand.
AAATTGGGGTGCCCAGTGTGGGTAGAACATATAAGCTAGGCCTTCATTGGCCTTTGGATGTAGCTGCCAAGAAAATCAAAGCTGGAAAAGGCAGCCTTGCCAAGAATGAGGAAAATCAGCCCCCATCTGCTGTCCTCTGCTTGGTCCAAATGACCCCAGCTGGAGGGAGATTCAGGTCTGTGTGTGACAGGTCAGGAAAGACAGAAGGCAAAGGGTGCCATGTGCTCAGAGGGCATTGGGGTAGCCCATAGGAGGATTGAGGCTGAGGGGAAGAATCTAGGGCCACTTGGCCTGGAGAAGAGCGGGGAATAAGTGGGAGAGGTGACTGCTGTCTTGGAGCATCTGGAAGGCTATTGTCATGCCCTTCCGTTCAGTAGGAGCTGGTCTTCTCCTTCATCACACCATCACCTCAGAGGGTCTCAGAAATCATCTTCCTGAGCTTGGGACCTGACTAAGAGCAAGGGTTAGCCTTGGTCAGCTTGGACCCACTGGGTGATGGATAGGTTTTGGTTCAGTAGGAAAAGACAGCTTCTACCCAGGAGGCCTGTTCCAAGGTGACCTGGCCTGCCTTAGGAGTCAGGGGACTCCCTTTCACCAGTGGTCACTAAGCAGAAGTGGGATGAACAAGGCAGCTGGACCAGATGCAGGCAGCCTCCAGAGGCCCTTCAACTCTGGGACTCTGAGGCTGTGGTACTGAATCTGTGTACCCCTGGCTGGCTGGGGCCTTGAAACTTGATGCAAACACTTAAGTAAAGCCCTCCAGAAAAGGTCCAAATTAATGAAGCCGTTCCTGATCAACACTGGGCTCCTTGGAGAGATGGCAGCCAAAGCAGGTGCTGGGGGAGGGAAGGTAAGAAGCAAAGGGTTACATGCTTCCACTGGAAAATTGCTTCCCTGTTCCCCAGGGCTGCTGAGAACACTGTGTCTCTGCTGCTTTGGCCAGCTGGGCGAGCTGCCCACGACTTCGCTGATTGATGGTCTGGCAGGGCCCATGCTATCTGGCCCTTTCTAGTAGTACCTGAAATCCTCTGAAGATGGCTTCATGAGCTGGTCTTGGGGCCTGTCATTTTAGTGTCTGGGGCAGCCAAGGCACCCTGTCCTCTCCCTCTTCCCCCCTCCCCCCACCCTATCTTCTTCCTCAGTTGGGGCTTATTGGGCTGGCAAGCTCAGAGGGATTACACAGTGCCTCCTGGCACAGCCCAGCACTGGAGAGGTACAGAATCTATGCCATCTTGTTCAGTAGGAGCTGCTCTTTTCCTTCATCACACCATCACCTCAGATGGTCTCAGAAATCATCTTCCTGAGTATGGGAGCTGCCTAAGATTGGAGAGCTAGTAACCATCAGGGCCAGTGCCCAAGTCCCACTACACTATTCTTTCTTCTGCTTTGTGTAGGGTGTGAGTTTGTTCTTGAGGTGGCCTTCCTGGCACTGAGGTGCAGCATTAGTCTCTAGCGGGCACTAGAGAACCCCTTGCTGTTTCTGGCTCTGGCCATCTTCTAAAATGGGGCGCCCAACTATTATGTTCTAGTCAGTTCATTTACTTCCCAGATTAGTGTGGCAACCAGAATGACGAGCATGAAGCAAAACTCCTTCCCCTTCAGTGCCATCTCTGGATGGCCAGTGCTGGGTAGAATGTGGTTTGACCAGCCCTTTATATAACTGATAGAATTGGATTTAAATTCAGTTTAAAGATTAAATGGTTCCCGGTGTGCGGACATGGGCAGTGTAATCAGCCCCTCGAATTGGACCATTCCATCAATCCTGGCAGTGTATCTCAGGACCATGTCAACCACTGCGTTGAGGTACATGTCAACTCTCTGAGTGCTTTAAAATTAAGATGTTGACCTCATTGGCTATCCATGTGTCAATACTCAAATGGACCTCTGATATGTGCTTGTGCCCTACACCAGCACAGATCTCAACTTATGCAAGCTTTCTTGCCCGGTGTGATGTTTGTCTATATCTTTCGGACTCCCGCATTCCTCCCATTCCCTCCTCCCCCGAAACTGAGTATCAGTCCAGCCATCTGGAGGGCCTCTGTTGGTTCTTCTATGATCATCCTGCTGGACCCAGGTAGCCTGTGGTCTGTCCATCTGTTATCCCTCCTGCACACTACATGCCCAACGCATTTATCTGAAAAATGTTTTAATCCCAGTCCTGATACTTTCACCAACTCAGCATACTCCCAGATTGTCTTTCCCAGCTGCCTGGCCAATGAGTTTTGGGGAAGGCAAATTTATCTAAATGTTAACCAAGTCCTAGTTAATTAGGACTGTAAATCTGCTGCCAAAAAAAGGAAAGGAAAAGAAAAGAAAAGAAACAATTAATGCATTCCACTCCCAAATTGGAATTCCATTTGGATAATTGCTTTTCTGAATTATGCACTCTATTATTCACCTAAAACATCTTAGTGTGGGAGGATACTCAGGGGGTCATTTGGTTCAACTCATACCCAAACAGGGATACCTTCTCAGCATCCCCAGCAAATGAGTATCCAAGCTTTTAACTTTATTCTTTAAGTAACATGTATTTTTCTTCTCTCTCTCCCAGTTTTCCTCTCCTATTTAAAGAAAAGAAGAGAAAAGAAAACCAAACGCTTTGTCAAAAGCTATGCATAGTCAGGCAAAACACATTCCCATAAGGGCCAGATCTCACAATGTCTTGAGTCTGTCACCTCTCAGTCAGGACTTGGACAGCAGGGATCGGGATGATTAAGGGATGAGAATTATGAAGTTGATTGTTTCCCAACATTGTTGTTATTGTGTGTATTGCTCCCCTTGCTTTGCTCACTTCATTCTGCCTTAGTTTCTAGCAGGTTTGTCTGAAATCACATATTTCCTCATTTCTAACAGCACCATAGTGTTCATACCATTCCCCAGTTAATGGGCACCCTCTTCATTCCCAGTTCTTTGCCACTTCAAAGAGCTGCTGTGTGATGGGTCATACAGGCCTTTCTTTCCTTTCTTTAATCCCATTGGCATATAGATCTCTCTAGTCATGGTACAGTTGGGTCAAAGGGTAGGCACAGTCTGGTGACTTGGGATATAATTCCACATTGTTTTCTAGAATTGTTGGACCAGTTCCCAGGTCCCTATCAGTGCATTTGCTTTTGCTTGGCCCCTCCAGCAGCTGCCGTTCTCCTTTTTCTTTTGGTATCTGACAGTCTGATAAGTATGAAGTAGAAAGTCAGAGGCACTTAATTTGCATTTCTCTAATTATTAGTAATTTGGAATTGTTGTTTTTCATATTGCTGTTGATAATGGCTATTCAGTCTTCACTTGAAGACCTCAGGTTGAAGGAAACCCAACCTGGAGGTGGCCCATGCCACTTTTGAAAAGTTCTAATTGTTAAGAAGCACCCCACACCTCCAGAGCAAGTCTGAACTTCCCTCTCCATGGCTCCCACTCATTGTCCCTGGGTCTGCAGTGAGGGGTCACATCCGATCCTTCTTTTTCACCATTAACCCTTCAGATACTTGAAGATAGCTATTAGGTTCACCCTATGTCATCTCATCTTTATGCTAAACATGCACATCTTCTTCAAGATGAAAGACTTAACACAATTACTAAGAGAGAGCCCTAGTACAACACAGTACCAGGGTCTGCACCGGTAGACTCTCCACTCAACAGATGCTACCCTCGCTACCCTGGGGCTTTTCCAAATTCCCAGAAGATATTGAACATTCTTGAAATAGACTCACTTTCTGTGCACATCTGTGGCTCTAGGGGAAAAAACAGTTGCTTTCCATGCCTTCGACTGATGGGTGTGGGCTCCAGAGTATAATGGATGGAGCATGGCCAGCACCTCTGCCTGCCTCAGAGAAGAACAATTAGCTGCTCCACTAACAATAGTCATGTGCTCATTGTCATCTAGGATAACCATTTGTTTGTTTAACCTACATCTCTACCTTCATTACAACCAGCTAGACCTTGGAACAAATAGGGAGGGAGGTCCCTAGCCCTTGGGCATCACATCTAGATGTTGTACCAATGTACTTTGTGACTCTCAGTCAACATGTGCCCAGTCACTATGATCAAGTCACCCAATGACCATCCTTCACCAAAAGGTATGAATGTGACTGGATCCATGGCATAGCCCGCAGCACCTCTCCCTGCTTCCTTTCTTACACATGGACATTGTTGTGATTACCTCTGTGTGTGTGTGTGTGTGTGTGTGTATACTTAGTCTTTCACACTGCTGCCACTGTTTAACAATACACAAATTCTGGAGAAGCAGGCATTTTTACTGGGCTTTTTGAGAACTTTTCTGTTGCACATGCACACGCGTGTGTGCACACACATATATGCATACGTCCAAACTGGTATACACACGTGCAACTGATGGGCATAGTCAGACCTCAAGAGACGCTGGTTAGAGACCCACAGATCTTGACTTTGCCTTCCTCCTTCAAAGCCCTCTGTGACTGACTCTGAAGAGTGAACAGGGGAGGATTGGGCATGTTCCACCTCTTCCTGGCCTCGGATTAGCAGAGAGAAACTTCAGTCTAGTTTGGAGGATGAGATGGAGGCTAAACTCCAGTTGTCCCAGATCCTTCTCCTTGTGGGAATTAGTTTCTTAGATATCCCTGTGAGTGGATGGACTGCTCCTGATGCTGTGACTTCGATGAGCAGTGCCTGTGACATTGTACTAGACCAAGGGAGGAGGTACTTTCTCACAAGCTTTGGCTGTACTACACACAGGGCAAGGGGACCTAGGCTACAGATCGGCCCAAATCACAGGGTCACAGATTTAGAGCAGGAAGGGTCTCTTGAAGTCGTCTAGCTAAATGGTCTCATTTTATAGAAAAGTCTGTTCCAGGGTGTTTAAGTCACTTATTTTGTATGCAATGGTGAATAGAAGAATCAGAATTTGAACCTTGTCCACAAGGATGCTTTTCAATGATAGGGTTCCAGGCAGCCAGGTGGCACAGTGGATAGTGTTCTAGTCAAGAGTGACTGTGTTCAAATCCTGTCTCAGGCACTCACTACCTGTGTGGTCCTTCCCTCTGAGCCTCAGTTTCTTCTTTTGTGAAATGAAAGTCATATAGTATCTTCCTCCCAGAGGGACTGTGAGGATCACAGGAGGGCATTGTATAAAGCACTTTGCAAACACTGAAGGTCATTATTACCAGCTGCCATGTGTAGGCAGGGGATCCATGGCTCCCCAAGGCTCCCCAGGCTGTCAGCCAGGGCCAGGCTGAGCTTGAGCTCTCCCTCCCTCTCCCTCTTTTCCAGGTTCCTTTTCCCCTCCTCTTTTTTCTTCTCCTTCTAAATCCCTTTGGTTGTTTCCTTCTGATTTCTCTCCTCCTCTTTCTGTTTACTCTTATCTGAATCAGAACCACCAGCTCAGGAGCCTCCAGAGGGTGATTCAATGTGGGTAGGGGCCAGGAGCATGGTTGCCCCAGTGCCTCTCCTGGATTGACTCCTGAGAGTTAAGTTCCCTCATCCCAGACCTTGGGCAGGGATTCTGACCCTCAAATTCCCCAAACCCTAAGCTCTCTCCAGCTTTCTCTTGACATCTCAAAAGGTCAAGAGGAAATTAAGTAGAGGCATTTCTAGGAAGGTGCCTCCCTAAGGGTAGGAAGGAAATTATTGCCCACAGCAGACTGCATGGAGCAAGGTCCTTGTGATCTGCCCATGGAATTTGAAATTTGAAGGCCCTCATTGGCCTCCAATCCCAGCATCCATAAAAGGAATGCCTATTAAGTCCAACAAGGGCTGGTCCAGGCTTGGAGACCTTAGGTGAGAGGGACCCTCCTCCCCAGGTGTGAGGAAGGCTTTCCTGGCATCTAGTCCAATTCCACCTCTCTGTACTGCCCCTCTGCTGTTACTCCTGGGTTTGCCCTCTTGGGCCATCCAACTCTTTGTCTGGTAGCAGGTGCAGGTGGGCAAGTCACTTCTGGTAAGTTGAGTCATACTTTGTGTTTGATCAGCCCCTCTTCTCTCCTCAGAAGCAAACAGGTGGCCCTTCCAGGCAGAGCCTGGCCTGAGGAATTGATCACTGCCTTTAGCAGCTGAAGCCATACCAGTGGACCTCAAGAGAAGGCAGATGAGTCAGTGTGCCCTCCCCCTGGGGTGTGGCTGGATGTCTATTGATATGGCTGTTGTGAGAAGCATGAGCCTGTGTTAAATATAGCAGCCTAAGTCTTCAGAAGCAGATTAATTGAAGGGTCATGGAATGCTCCTCCTCAACAGCTGACAAGCACCACCCTGAAGTGGAGAGAGAAACATTCTGGGTAGGCCACCAGGAAAGCTGGGTTAAAAGACCACCACAAGCATGTATCGGCTCTGCAACTACAGGGAAGTTCCTTACAGCCTTGAGACTGTTTCCTCCCTCATAAAATAGTGACATCACAGGGTCAGAGAAGTTTATAGTTAGGAAGGATAACAAACCCCACAACCACCCACTGCTTGAAGACCCCCACACCCCACACAGTAAGCCATTCCACCCATGAATAATTTGCATTTTAGGAAAATTTTTTCCCTAATGTCAAGTCTAAATTTATCTCTTTGCATCATCCAAATGGTACACCTGTTTGTGCCTCCTGGGCCAAACAGACTAACTCTAATCCCAATTCCACACAGTAATCCTTCTGATCTTTGAAGATCTAGCCATCCAGTCATCTCTCCTCCCAGCTAAACTGGGATTCCTGATTCCTTCCACCAATTGTCCTCTGACACAGACTGGAGGCCTTTCACTACCTGGCCCCCAGAATGGCCATATTTTAGAGTAAGAAGAAGCTCAGGACTGTCTTCTCTTACTCACAATCAAAAAGAACCTCACTCCACTATGCCCAATGGTCTCTGTCTGATGTTCCCCTAAGGAGGGCCCCTTGCTCACACATGAGGCAGCCCAGTCTACTTGAGACAGCTCAAGTTGTTAGGGAGTTCGGTTAGATTTTTCCTGAAATCGAGCCTACCCTGTACCCTCTGTCAATTCAGTCCATTGCTCTTACTTCTCTAGGCCATTCCTGGAAGCCTCCCTTCTCTTAATGCAGTCCGAGATCACATTCCTTTGGTGGCTGCTCCATCCCACTGAAGAGAGAGTCCTGGAGCCGCCAAAATTCTGAGGCACTTTTCATGTCCACTGACCTCTACCCTATCATCTGACCCCTTTATTAGATTGAGCTGAATGCTAGAGCTCACAGAGATTCTATTCTGATATTGACTCTTTCTTCCAGTTTGTTGACTCTCATCCTCAGCTTGAGTCACCTGCAAATGTGAAAAGAATGCCACTGTGTCATTATGTAAATCAATGGGAAGTACACAATGACCCCTGGGATATTCACTTGGCCATGACCTGTCAAGGTGCTATTGATCCATTCACATGCACTCTTTGAGTCCCACCATTCAACCAGCCTCAAATTTGTCCAATTGTGTAACCGTCTACTTCACATATGTCCATGACCTCCACAAGACTAGCACGTGATCTTTTATCATTCTGCCGACATTTAGGTAAAGTGTATCCAGTGCAGACCACTGATCAAGTCTAGTAATCCCATCCAAAAAAAAAAAGACATGAGGTCATAGGAGCTGACTTGTTTCTGGAGCCATGATGGCCCATTGTCATTGACATTACACTTTCTAGATGGTTGCTTATCATTGACTCAGTGATCTCATCTAGAATTTCCCCAGGGATGGAAGTCATTCTTACTGGCCTTGGATTGGCAGACTCTGTTCATTTTCCTTCAGTGTGTGTTGGAGGAAAAAGGGGGACATTTTCTCTTCTACAATCATGTAGTTTTTCTGTGATTTTTCAACCATCACCAACAGATTCAATAATCCAATCTGTCTGTACTTTCTAAACCCAATGTGGCAGTCCATTTGGCCCAGATGCCTTGAATTTAAGGGCAGCCAGACCCTCCCTTACTACCCCCTTTCTCATCTTAGATTTCATCTTGTGCCTCTCACGCCCCACTTTTTTGGGTTCCATCATAGAAATGAACCTTTCTTCTTGCCGAGAATAGCATGTGTTTCATCTTCTCACTGCTATAAATTCCTGTGCTTCCATCGGCTCTAAGAAAGAGGTCCCAACTCCTTTTTGATCTGACTCTTTCCCCCTCATGTGGCTTTAATGATTTTAATTTTCCTTGGCTTTCCTTTTGGCCTTAGCTTTTTCCAAGCCCTGCCACTCCTGACACTATTTTTACAGGACCAAGCTCTTACACCTTCCTCCCAGCGTTTTTTCCCAACGATCAGATGAGATAATATTTCTAAATCACTTAGCATAGAGCCCACCACATAGTAGGCATTTAACAGATGTCTATTCCCTTCCCCCTCTCATATATATCATCTTGTATTTTCTCTCATTTCCATCTACTGCATGTATCTTTAAAAAACTAGATTGCCAAATTGCCTACGCATCCTCATCTGTCTTTCTCCTTCCCTCTTTCCCTTCCTTCCTTCCTTTTTCTTTCTTTCCTTCCTCCCTCCCTTCCTCCTTCCTTCTTTCCTTCCTCCTTCCTTTCTTCCTTCTTCCTTCCTTCCTCGCTTCTTCCTTCCTTCCTTCCTCCTTCCTTCCTCCCTCCCTTCCTTCCTTTCTCCCTTCTATCCTTCCTTCCTTTCTCCCTTCTATCCTTCCTTCCTTCCTTCCTTCCATCCTCGCTTCCTTCCTCCTTCCTCCCTCCCTCCCTCCCTTCCTTCCTTTCTCCCTTCTATCCTTCCTTCCTTTCTCCCTTCTATCCTTCCTTCCTTCCATCCTCCCTTCCTTCCTCCCTTCCTTCCTCCCTTCCTTCCTCCTCCCTTCCTTCCTCCTTCCTCCTTCCTCCCTCCCTCCCTCCCTTCCTTTCTCCCTTCTATCCTTCCTTCCTCCCTCCTTCTTTCCTTCCTTCCTTCGTTCTTACATCCTTCCTTCCTTCTTTTCTTCATTCCTTTCTTCCTTTCTTCCATTCCTTAGTCCCTTCTTCCTACCTTCACTGTGCCTGGACATTTAGCATATGGAGAGGAATTCCTCAAGCCCTTTCACATCTTCTTCTGGGAGAAAGGCAACCTTCCAAAGAAGCCATTGGCATCAGGAAGAACTAGGTTCAGATTCCAGCGTAGATCCATAGCTCAGTGTGTATTACTGGGAAAGTTACTCAGCTTTCTTGTGCCTGAGTTTCCTCATCTACAGAATGAACAGGTTGCCCTCCCCCCTCAAACCATTCTAAGGTCAGACATTTGGACCATTAAGAGCACTCAGGGAAGGTTTGCAAACATCATTCAACTAACATTTATTAAGTTCCTACTATGTGCTGGAGATACAAAGAAGTACAAAAGACAGTCTCTCCCCTCCCCCACCAAGGATGTCACCATCTAATGGGGGAGAACACATGCAAATGACAAACTCTAGACAGAATTAAAGGGATGTAATCAGCAGAAGGAAGACACTATACATAAAGGGGGGGGGTATTGAAAAACCTTCCTATAGAAGGTGGGATTTTAGTTGGGATGCAAAGGAAGCCAGGGGAGGAATTGGTGGCAGAGATGAAGAAGGGGAGCATTCCAGGCATGAGTGACAACCAGAAAAATTCGCAGATTGGAGAGAGGGAGGACCTTGTGGGAGGTATCTTTTGTGTCACTGTATTAAAGAGAAGGTGGCAAGGGAGTATGGTATAAAGTGTTTGAAAGGTGAGGGAGGGAAGAGGCAGCTTGCCAAGGGATTTGAATGACAGCAAATTTTCTATTTGATGGAGAGTTATCTCAGTTGACTGAGGGGGTACATGTCAGACCTGTCCTTAGGAAAATCTCTTTGGTGGCTGAAGGGAGGATGGGCTGGAGTAGGGAGAACCTGGGGGCAGGCAGGCTTAGCTACAGACCATTAGGAGAGCCGGGTAATAACATGACATGAATGGTCATGGTCACAGTGTCAGAGGAAGAAGGGAATCTATTTGAGAGGTAATAGGAAGGTAGGAGCATCATCACACAGTGCAAGTTACTTTGAATTTACCTTGCCCTCCACAGGACTCAATGTGTCCATCAAAAATCTCTTCCTTCCTGCCTAATGTCCAATGTTGGGGGCACAGTGCCAGCATGGGGCAGTCTCAACCAACAATGAGCAGGCATCCTACTGACCCAGTGATTTTACCCTTATTATTTTGGGAGGGTCAATGATAAAACTCAACGTTTTCCCCTGACAATTCACTGTGGCATGCAGGTCACACTTGGTTACCAAAGGCCATGACAGTGTGGTGCCCCAACTGGCATGTCACATGAAGCTTGTGCACTGCAGGAAGCTTGACCACCAAGCTAAGGCTGGACAGGCTTAATATCAAAAGGAAAGTCACTGAGTGATGAATTTGAGGAGCCACATTAAGCTCTGATGAACTGCTGCTTTAGTGTGGGGGGATGGAAGCAGGGGGAGAGTTAATCCAGTGAACTGAACAATGAACCTCCCCAACAATCCCAGATGGCTAGAAGGTCAGTGTTTAACCTAACAAAGCCAATGAATGAATTAGGGATAAATACTAAGTTATATATTTGGATTCCAAAATCAACTTCATGAGCACAAAGCGAATGTGGTGTGGTTAGAGAGCAGTTTGTCTGAAAAAGATCTGGGGGTTAATGTGAACCACAAGCTCAAAACTGTGCCATGGTCCCTAAGGAAGCTGGTTCAAGGTCAGGCTGTATTAAGAGAGACATCATTAAGAGCTAGTATTTAGACAGTGAATGAATACAGTTTTTTCTTAACACTGTGTAAAAGCCCTGGGCTCGGGATTAGGAGCACACATGTTAACGTGAGCCAGGTCCTGCTCTCGAGTGCCCCCCCATAGGGGATATAACACCTGCAGGTCAGAGGGGAAGATCCCAGAGTCCTGAGGGGCAGCAGTGGAGCAGGGGGTCATTCCCTACTGAGAGAATCACATCAGGGCCTGATGTGGAGCCACTGGAGATGGCCTGGGACTCTGCTGACCAGGGCTCCCTTTTCCCAGCCACTCTCAGGGGCTGTGGCTGCAGCCCCTGCAGGAGCCTGGCCCAGGCTGCATCTCCTTGGGGGTGCCTTCCTGGGAAGATGGTCCAGCCTGATTCTTCCTGAGGCTCTTGGGCTCTGAGTTCTGAGGGTCTGAGGGGAGCTGGGTGCAGAGGGTGCCACCCTGCCTACCCTGTGGGTGGCAGTTTGTGGCAATGGTTGCCCCCTCCTCCCCAGATGGGAGGGTGGGAATGGAAGTAGGATGGATGATCTGGGGGTGGCAGGTGCTGCTTCTGGGGTGTGGGTTAGGGCTACTGTGCTCATCTGCCTCTTAGTGTCAGTTGTGGCCAAGGCAGGTGCACCTCTTCTTCACAAGGATGGTTGTGGGGGCAAAGCAGGAGCTTCAAGGTTTGTGAAATACCAAAATATTAACTCATTGTAACTTCCCAACAACCACGTGAAGTAAGTGCTATTATCACCCCCTTTAATAAATGACAAAACTGAGGCCAAGAGAGGTCAGGTGACTTGGCTATGATGTGAGGTTGAATTTGAACTGTGGTCTTCCTGACTCCAAACCCAGGGCTCTAGGCACTGTGGCACCACCTAGCGGCCACAACATCTAGGAATAGGTAGGACACCAAGAAACCTCTGGCCTCCTCTGTCTGAGGAGACTGCTTGATTTATCCTTTTTCCATCCCACTATGCAGCACAGTGATGGGTACATAAAACACATTTCATACATATTTGTGGATCAACTGACTGATCACTGTAGAAAGGCTTCTAGGCTGGGTTGGGTGGGATTCGACACCTTCCAATGAATGCTGAGTCTCTGCTTCTGGACCTGAGGAATGGGATCTGCACTGGGGGAGGCCCCAGCTGTGAAGTGGCAGTGCGATGGGGAATGGCTGGGCTGTATGTCCCAAAAAGCCAACTAGGGGGACAGACCCACGTGACTGGAAAAGGCTCCCCTCAAGCCCCGTGTCAGGGGGCTCAGAAGCCTTCTTTTCATTCTTTCTTTCAATCTGAGTTTGCTACTTGACAGTACCAAGGGCCACTCAATTGATGGGGTTCTTATGGTGTGTATGTGTGACAGAGACAGCAACAGAGGGCCAGAGATGGAGAGAGAGAGACAGACACAGAGAGGAACAGACTCAGAAATAGAGATTGAGAGGCAGAGACAGAAAGAGGAGGAGATGGAGAGAGAGAGAGAGAGAGAGAGAGAGAGAGAGAGAGAGAGAGAGAGAGAGAGA
>CM053599.1:1420495-1431844 GCA_028646575.1 Pseudocheirus occidentalis
GGAGGCCCAGAAAGCCAATGAAGAGAAGAATGCCTTAAAAAGTCGAATTTGCCAGATGGAGAAAGAGTCTCAAAAGCATTCTGAAGACAATAATTCCTTCAGAATTAGAGTGGAGCAAGTGGAAGCTAATGACTTTATGAGGAAGGCCATCACAGCATCACCCTCAGGATGTTAACTTTCTATTGGGTCATGACTTTCCAATGATTTACCCATAGAAAGTCAATCTGAAAGAACCACCATCCCAAAGGAATCCCTCAATCACTGAGTCTCAGTTACCAAAGCATGGGATGGGCCCTGGAGGTGCCCTCCCCACACCCACAAACACACTCTTGGTCTGACTCCATTCAGCTCTACAGAACATGCTGTCACAGCCCAAGGAATGGGGCTTCAGGGCACAGGAAAGCTCAATGCCCACAAATGAGACGTGTCCAAAGAAACTCAGACAATCTGTCATAGCTGTGGATCCTGGAGCTTGCTCAGACTGCTCTGGGTATCGGGAGCCCCAATAATCCCTGAATAAGGAGCATATGGGACCTGCAGGTGATTGTATCACTGCTCCAATGGAAAGCATTGAACTACAGACGTCTACATTCACATAGGTAAGTCCATACATGGACACATTTAGTTTTGATATACTAAATAGCATCATGGGATTACAGCTTTTGTTTAAGTGTCTGGAGATTGAAACAATGCATAATTTTGGGGAAAACGAGACCTCGGAATCTACAAATGCACATGGTCAGTGGGTGTGAATGGGGTATAAAATGATTGAGAGTATCAGTGGGAAATCTGCAGACTCGGTTCATCTTCTCCAGGTCAATTCCATTTTCAGAAATGGGAGCAGCTCCTTTCTAATAGGTCCCAATCTACCTGGAACTTTCCACTGCCCCAAGACAGTATTCATAGCAGCTCATGTATGGACTACGGCAGGAGTCTCTTGATAGTTGCCCTTGGGAGGCCTCCAAATCTCCCAGAACCAATATTGCCTCCTCCTTAAGGCTGCCCCTTGGCACACACCCTTAGCTCCTTCTCAATAACATTTCATGGCTCTCCACTACCTCCCAAAGAAAATCCAAACTACTAATTTACTGGAAGTCTATTATAAATGGATAATGACTTGATAAATGAACAAAGCTATTTATCAGTATCAATACTGTGAATTAGTCACTAGTAAGAAATTTCTCCAGCAATTGTTGGCTTTGATGATGAAGCAAATTGTGAAGTAGAGGTGAAAAGGATGAATATGAAAAAGCAAAGAGGGAAAATGTTCTCATGTGTACTGAAAAATAGGAACACTTGTTATTGACAAGAGGTATATGGTACACTGGTGTTCTAAGCCCAGTAAGGGCTCAGCTTCCCTGGGAAAAAGCCAGCAAAAGGGAAGAAATAAGAAATAGAAAACTAGCAGGAAAAAAGACCAAAATTGCTAATCATCGTAAGAGGAAGAATACTCGATTAAAAGCTTGAGCACTTATCACTACATCAGAAAGAATAACATTAACACCAAAAGGTTTTCAGCTCATCTGAGTCCAGACATCTATGAATAAATGCCACAAGAAAGGAAAATGAATCAATGCCTGACAGAGCACTCCTTGGAGGCCCAAGAAAGTTGGGATCACAGAAAGATGTGTCTGAATGGTTTGAGAGAGAAATAAGAATTGGCTTTGTAGACTTAACAGTTGGAACAATTGGCATAATTAAACAAATGAATTTGTGGTGGCAAATCTCGCTAAAGAAGCAACTAAGAGATAAAAGATCAGGAATGTAAATATGAGGAAGTCAAGGACAATCTGAAAGAAGAGAAGCAGAAAAGTAATCATGTTAAGTAATGAGTAATAACGATTACTTCGCAAAGCAACACATGTTGATCTCAAAAGACTTGAAGATTACAAATGTCCCAGAAGACAATAGCAAATTAAAAACCAAAGCCCACAAGAAAGGGAGAACAGGACCACCAAGATTTTCTTCTTTTCCCCTCCAATGCTACTTGTCATAAAGAAACACTGTGCTGGAAAGAATGTGGAAGGGTCAGACTGTGGGACTTGCCTTGGCTAGCACTTCATTGACTCCTATCAGCACTGCCCTTGCCCAGTGAACACTTGCAGAGAGCTCACAGGAAGGAGCCCTAGAATGATTGGTAGATGCCTTGTCCTTAATGAGGAGGAGCAGACACTCACCCAATCCTGTCTTTGTAAGGGTGATTCCCAATACCCTTCATCCTGTTGATTACACACAGAAGGGGTCTCCTCTTGAGATCAATAACACTTCTCTCCAATTTTTGGTCACCAAAGACTGTGTCCTTAAGCCCATCCTAGTCCCCAGACACAATTCTAGCTAGTTCTCATCTTATGCCATGCCTAAGTTTTGCCTTGCCAAGAACACGAGCCATCTCTCACATAGGGTCATGAGTCACCTTGGCATGTGAGCTGGCAGCAAACTCAGCCTGACTTGTGATGAGATGACAAGATACAATGGAGCCCCTCAGAGGCACTGGCCTCCCTCTGTTGGGTTTCCTTTGTCCTCTTTCTATTTGGATAATCTCTGAGAGCCCATTCATGGGGCAGGAACCCCCACTGTCAGCAGAAAGGTGAACATGGAGAGGCCCTGGTGCTTGAGAGGTGATTGACATAGATGCAAAGGAATAATAAAAACCATTTACTAAGCCCTTACTGTGTTCTGGGCTCTGTGCTCATGGGCCTTCATGGAGTGGGAACATGTTACTCTTCCTTACTGAGTCAAGGTATATGGCGTAGCCCCTGCTCCTTGCTCAGAAGTTCAGCACATTAAGGAGCATGGGCTTGGATTGTCCAAGATGGTCAGTGATAAATTGGGCAGAGCATTGACCTGGAGAAAGAGGCCCAAGACCTCCTCCCATTTTGTCCCTCATCTCTGTGTATCCTCAGGTAAGTCATGTCACCATTTTGGGCTTCCTATTTCTCACCTGTCTGGTGGAGTTGAGTTAGATGAGGTCTACTTCTTGAAGGCTGTGATTCTCCTTGTCCAGTGAGGATTTCTAATCCTCTCCACCAAATGCCCAGTGAAATCAGCTGGAGGGCTGCAGTTCTGAAAATGCCTGTCCTAGGGTTCCATTTGAAATAGAGGACATACTGGACACACACACACACACACACACACACACACACACACTGGCGCGCGCGCGCACTCAGCCTTTACAAGTGTCAAGAAGGATGCTACAAAGTATTTGACCTTAGTTATTACCATGTTTTGGTTTTGTTTTGTTCCCTTCCTCCCTGGAAAAGTGGGCCTGACATACTTCTATCACTGTCTGGAGGACAGAGGTCCCTATCGACTCCCCTCAAGAATACTGAAAGCTCAGATGGAGGAGAGATAGGGGGTTCCAAGCAGATGCTCTAATGATTCCATATAGCTGTGGCTAGGCAAGACTCACCTGGCTAATTTGCTTCAGCTCAGTCACCTTCAGGCACCATTTGGTATCTTATGGGGGGGAAGCAGCTGTCTTAGGAAATCTGTCCCCATTCTTTCTTCCCCTACATAATTTTTCCTGGGACTCAGGACCAGTAAGCAGAAACAATGAACTACTGAGGTCAGCATTTTCCTTGAGTGAGCTGGATCGTTCGGGTTCTGTTACATGTTTCTATATTTGTAACCTTGGATGGAGTTGTGATCTCATCAACATGGACCATGCATTCCCTATGTCCCTCACCAGAGGAAGATCCCATCCCATTCCTGCCTGTCTCCCACCCTCCTATCCACCCATATGTCCTCCTATAACCCTTCATGCAGTAACCCTGCTGAATGAAGTCTGTCACCATCCCAGCTCAAATCACTTATCTAGGAAGATGCTAATTTAGGTCAACTCCATGGTCAGGAAAATTGGTTCTGGCTATTCCCTCAGCAGCTTGGCTTTGGAGAGAAAAGAAGAGTACATACAAGACTGATTGGAGGCCTTAGTGGAGTCGAGGAAAGATTGATTGTTTTAGTGTTTTGCTATTGTGTTTGTTAAACACAATATATATAGGGAGACCTGATTTCTATTCTTTAGATGAAGCATTATATTCTAGTTTACATCATGTATGGCTAAGCTTTGTCACCCCTACTTGAGGATACACTTCATTAAGACAGAGATTAAGTTACACACACACACACACACACACACACACACAGAGGGATATCCCCCAGAGACTAATATAGGCCCTTATCCATAGTAGACACTTAATACATTTAGCCAGAAGAAAAGAGGAGAAGAAGAAAGGAAGAACAGAGGAAAAGAAGCTAAGGGGAGGGAAAGGAGGGAGCAAGAGAAGGAAGGAGAGAAAGAAAGGCAGAAAGGAGGGTGGGAAGAAGGGAAGAAAAGTGGGAAAATGAGAAGAGGGGAGGGAGGAAGGTTGTGTAAAGAATGCTAGGAGGAAACTACAGGTGGTGTGTCTATGACAGTGTTACCACCTTCTTCCCTTCTGTTTGCAGATGTGTGATTTCTTCTCTAATGTCACTCCAGAGTTCACAGAAATGAGAGTCACAAAGCTTGAGAGGGCAGACACCCAGAGACGGATTGCTTTCTGTGCCAATCAGGAAAGTGGTAGATGAAACCAGCTCCAATATTACCTGGAAGGGCAGCTAGATGTGCTTCTCTAGATGGTACAATGTCCATCTCTGATCCGGGTAATGCCTTACAGATTACAGGTGATTAATACATATTTGCTGAATTGAATTGAGAAATTTGGTAGAAACATATTCATATATATGTGCCCTACCATCCAGCTGTCTTTATGTATTTGCAGTGATCATATATGTATATGTGTGCATAAAATCAGTGTGTATACACACACATGCATGCACACACACACATCTATCTCACACCTCAGCACCTTCTCCTCTCTGATCCTTGTTGATGTCCTTCCACCTTCTCTCCTCCAGAGAAGTCATGCCCCAAGTGCTAGAGACCTCACCTCTAGCTCTGTACCCTCCACTGAATCCAGAGTAGCCTTGGCTGGACAGCTGTGCTCATTTGCTCTCCTTCCATGACCAGTCAGTCTCTTGCATTCCTCCTACCTCCCCTCTATGAATGACTCACATGGCACTTCTTTCATATAGGTCATTAATACAAGACAGAAACACACCCTTTCTCTGTCTATGATATAATTCATTTCAACCCCGTTTTCATCTTCCATCCCATCTAATAGCTTTGGGCTACCAGAAGTTCTGTATCATTGATACTGTATAAACTTTGAGTGGGAAACAATAGATCAAGGAATCTAAGGGCTACAAGGTCAGGGATAGTCTCACCCAATACCTTAATTTAGTTGGAGAGGAAACCAGGTCCCAGGAATAGACTATTCAAAGGAGTAGGCTAAAAGAACAGTGTTGGCTAGTTGGAGCTCTCCCGTGCCTATAGTCATGCAGTGACTTAGAGGCAAAGGTGAACTGGACCCAGAGGAGCTCTTGATAGTCAATCTAGCCACCTGCCTTGCCACCTGAATGTAGCCCATCAACATGAAACTGGTTTGACTCCATAGAGTTACAGAGCTCATCTATAGGTCATATTTAACTTGTTCACATCATCTCCAGTTCTTGGGTAATCTAATATTTCCTCATCAATTACTAAAAATTTCAACATTTCTTTCAATTACTCAACTAAGCTCAGAACCCTTACTCTAGCTGATGAAATATTATTCATTTTATATATTTATATGTAATATGATTAATACATGCTACAAAATATGAAAGTAATATTTATCTAATAAATTGGTGAAATTGCCTTTCCCAATAGTAGTTCACATATCGGGTTTATGTGTGTAGAAGTATATATACATAAATGCATGCATACACACATATGTAACAAGTCTGTCCTTATAAAAAACCACTTAATCCCCTAGTATTTAAAAGTTAAGGTTACTAAATATGCAATTTATTTACAAGGAAAGAGTTCCAAAGCAGTTGTGATTCCTTAGGCTTTTTTTTAGGTGGAAGAAAGCTCACAGTCAGAGCAGCCTGAAGACTTCATTGGAAATATAGATGACCTTTCTTCACTGTTCAAAACACAATCCTACCCCAGGGGGCTAACTCAGTTTAACAAAGTGTCTTAAATGTCTGGTTCATCTTCTGCATGAGATAAAAGTTGCCATAGCTTCATAAAGAAGACCCTTCCATCTTATTTCTCCCTACCTTCCTCAGCTTCTATCCAGACATGATAGGAAAACAGGATTCTTTCCCAGACTGCTGGGGGTGTAGGTGGGAGGGCTTCCTGCCTCCAGTCTGTCCCCCCTCTAGTCTGTCCTCTCTGCTGCCAAATTTATCATCCTCATGGACTGGTCTGAGTCTGTCACCTACCTATTCTGTAAAATCCAGTGGGTCCCTATCATCTCCAGAAGCAAATGGAAAACCCTGTGGCTTTTAAAGCCCTTCTGAGGTTGGACCCCTTCTAGCTTTGCAGTCTTCCTTTCATCATCCTGATGCATTCTGCAGCGCTGTGGCACTGGTTTCCATCTCCCTATTCTGGGTGATCTCACTGGCTGTCCCCCATGCACCAATGCTCTCCCTCCTTATCTCAGTCTCCAGGCTTCCTTTGAGTCCCAGCTCAAATCTTGCCTTCCCCAAGAAGGCTTTCCCAACCTTCTTATTCTTAGCACATTTCCTTTCTCAGTTTTCTCCATTGACCTTTTGTCTGCCTTGTTTGTATAGAGTTGTTGCTTTTGGCCCTAACCCTAACCCTAATGACTGTGAGCTCTTACAGGGCAGGGTTTGTTTTCTGCTTTTCTTCTATCTCAAGCCCTTAGCACTATGCCTGGCAAAGGGTAGGCAACTTAATACACGCTTGCTGACTGATTTTCTCAAGTTCATCTCTCTTAGTAGATTTGCTCTATTCCTTATAAAACTATTTTCATATTATTTCTTCATGAAATAAATGCAGTTCTAGCAACAAAGCCCTTCCCTCTGTTTCCCCAAACCCCACTAGCTCCTGATGGTGGATGGATGGATGGTGTTTAAGCTCACAGAGGTTCTGTTCTCAAGGGTCAAGCACTGGCTAGAAGTGGGACAGTGACTGTGACTTTCTCTCCTTCTTAAGGAGACAGAACCAATTTCTATACTGCCAGCAGGACAGGCTTTTGAAATGGATTATATGGATAACTTGGGTGAATTTCCATTTTTTCACAGTCACATGTTTCTAATGCTATACTCTCTGAATGATCTATGCCCTCAGGCCTCCAGCTGGGTGTGTAGAGTTCAGTGTTGTTGTAATGAGAAGCCAGTGGTATTTGCTCCTGTTTCTCATACAAAGCATTCTGAAATTCAGCCTCACTCCTCTTCAGTTACTGTCCCCCCTCCTCTCTTCCTCCATGTGCCTGGACTTCTAGATGGCGGCAGGTTTTCCATAGTAAGGGCGCTGCCTGCAGCCCTGATTCCAAAGTACTCCTAACCCAATCATCTCTATGGTATACGGTGGATGGCAATATGCCTGAGTTCCAGGTCTGGGTATGATGAGTAACCCACTGGATGAAGCAAGCTCGACCAATCATGGGGTTTCTCCTCTCCCAAGGACTTCAACAACATCGAGCCATCAAGTTGCTCATGTACAGGCCCCTACTGGCGACCACCATCCATGCTGCCAAGAGCACAGACAAAGCTGAGAGCAGCCACCACTTCCCGGTAATGCTGAGTGAAGACTCTTGACATTTGTCTTGTCTCTTGATAAGCCACCACTTGCTTCCCCAAGGAATAGCCATGATTAGCAACTGGGAAATCAGCTGGAGGTTGGAGAGTGCACTCACTTTGGGCCACAGTCACAGATGAACCTACATCTACTGGCAGCCCAGCTAAGGAAGGGGAAGGAAAATCAACTGCCTCAACCCTTGACCCGTGATAGTTTGTGATTTCAATCTAGGCAGGATGCAAGAAGTTTCGTCCATGGTTGTGAATGCTTATATGAGGACAAGGAGGGATAAGGAGTTTTAAGGTTTAGGAAGTGGGCAAAAATCCAGCTTACTAGGAAACTCTTGGTCCCAATGCCCACTGGCAGAGGTGAGTAGAGATCACAAACCAAGACACAGGAATACTCTTCTCTCTGAACCAAGGAGGGAACCAAATAAGGGACCCAGCAGGGAGATTATTGCCAAGAGGCTGTGATTTTCTCAAAGAACAGGTACTTGCTAGGACCAGAGAGTAAGCCACGTGGCATAGGCATCAGACCAGATGGGCTCAAGTACAATAGAGATGTACCTAGGGAACCACAGCAAGACAGCAAACAGGCAAGATATTTTCTTTTGCTGTCAAAACAAGATATCAAGATCAAAGGTAGTCAAGTGACCCTAACCCTGCCCTTCAGGTCACCCATGTGGCAGAGGCAAGATTCCTGACTCCAGATTCCTGGCTGAAGTGCCTCTGCAGAGCTCCTCCATTCACTCACACCACCATTCACCCACTGGTTAAATATCCAGATATGGAAGGAAGTTTTCTGATCAAGAGGGAACACCCCTTAACAAGGATTCAGTCTTTGCTCAGGAGATGGGAGAGAAGGGGCTAAGGGAAGGACTTTGAGTGTACATTCAACAGGGCCATGGGAGCAGGGTGAGTTTCAATGAGCCCCCTTCACTGAAACTCTCAGATAAGAGGAACGGAGACCAGTGATCTCCTCTAGAGTTTAGAAAAGATGCAGAATTTGTGCTCCAAGAGTAAGAAAATTACAGGGAGGAGGGCGGATGGGAGAAGGGAGAGATGAAGAAAGGAGGAGAGAGAGTGAGAGAAATGGACAAAGCCAGAGGCAGAGCCAGGGAGGCAGAGGAATGGGGAGCTGTCCTAGCACATCAAGGTTGTCCAGAAATTCAGGTACTTGTAAAATATTTTTTTCTCTAGATATAATATAAAAAAACAACAAAATCCTCATTTGGGATATGTAATCGTGATTAATGGTGGAAGGAGAGCTTTTCATTCCATGAAATACACACATATATGTGCATGTTCATATGTAAAGAACATCTACATGCTATCTACATGTATAAGGACTATATATGTATACAGGTATAGCATGTGTGCCTGCATGTGTGCACACAGATATGTATTACATTATATATTATGTGAGTTTATCATATATACAATAGATATACATACATACATACATACACATATATGTATATGTTTATATTAAATATACAGAACGTCCCAGGAATCTTAATGCAATTGTAAACTATTGGAGCTATCAAGATCTTTAAGCTTAAAATGGCTCTAAGGCTTTTGGGGCAGATCCTCCTATAGACAAAGCCAGCTCCTCATACCCCCGCTTCCCGCATTGAATGAACTGACCATACAAACTTATCTGAATGATCAAATAACCCTCAGATAAATGCACAGCTTGGCCAACAAGAACACATCACAAACCACACTCTTCTGTACCTTTTCCCCCCAAGAGTATGAGATGGGGCAGGGGAGGAGAAGAGACCAAAAGCAGCAGGCACCTTGCAGGCATGGTGGGTTTTGTTGGGTTATAGTGGGGTACGGTGGGAAAGCGGTGGTTTGTGGTTGGGTGAGGTGGGGTATGATATGGTAGAAGTGAGTTATGGTGGAATGTAGTGGGGCATAGTGTATTGTGCTTGTTTATAATGGGATATGAAACAGCTAGATGGCTCAGTGGATAGTGCTGGGCCTGGAGTCAGGAAGACCTGAATTCAAATCTGGCCTCAGACATTCACAAGCCTGTGTGACCCTGGGCAAGTCAATTAACTTCTGTCTTAATCCACTGGAGAAGGAAATGGCAAAAAAATTCGAATATCTTTGCTAAGAAAACTCTTTACAGGGTCATGAAGAGTTGGACATAACTGAATGACTGGACAGCACATGGTAGGGTATGGGGGGTTACAGTGGGCCATTGGCTGTGGTGGGTTATGGTGGGGTGTGGGGGTTATGGTGGGTTACAGTGGGCCATATTAGGGTATGTGGTTGGCTGTGGTAGGTTATGGTGGAGTGTGGTAGGTGATGTGGTATGGGGGGCATGGAAGACATAATGGGATGGCACTCACATTCTGGTGCTCCCAGTCTTGTTGATGATGACGGACTTTCCAGTTTGGTCCACATTGTGATCCATTCCAAAGTAAGCAGCCACCCGATGCACCAGCATCCTTTGATAGGAGGACATCTGAGGAAACTTTTTGTAATGATTCCTGTGTTTAAAGGGAGCCGAATTCAGCATCAAGAGGTTTGTGGAAGGCAGACCATGGCTAAGCACAGAGTGAAAAGCCTTGGTCCTCCCCTGCACCCACCCAGGGCTGTCTTATTGCTGAGGCGGGCTTCTCCTGGAGGATGCACAGCCCCCAGACTCCCTCTCTCCCTTTCAGGTGCATCCAGGCGCCATCTTTGACACATTGTCTGATCCCAAGCAGGCATCCTGACTGCTTGAGCCGCCCCCCTCCCCACCTACCTCTTGTATCTCACTGCTTGGCGTGTTTCCTTCTGTTCTTTATTCTGACTATATTTAAGCACACCCTTGTCGTCTCCCCCTTCAGAATGTTAGCGCTTTGCAAGTGCAAGTGGGTACTGTTGCTTGTCCCCTTTCTGTGTGGCCCCAGCAGCTAGCATGGAGGAGGAACTTAGTAAATACTGACTGCCAGACAATTGGAAGGCCATAGCAACTAAGCAACAGTTAAGACCCTGTGTTCCAAGCACCTTTGGGCAAACCATTCTGTGCCCAATGGAAAAAAGCACCTTGTTTTCCTGCTTGGTGTACTACAAAGAAAGCTGGGAACTAAGCAAGCAAGGGCCAGAAGGAGCACACTGGCTGTGGCAAAGGAGGAGCCTGGGGGCGGGTCTTGGCCCAAGAGCAGCCTCTCTCACAAGGGAGCCGAAAGGAAAGGAGGGGCTTCTTTCAGACTCTCCACTGGCCAGTGGCTCCTTTAGTAAGCTTGTCATAAATGACCCAACAGCAAGAAGGGCCCGCCTTCACTCAGCCCCACCCCTAACCCTTCAGCAGCTCTGGACCCAGAGCAGACTACTCTCAGTCTCTGCCCCGCCCAAACCCACACACTCTCTCATTGCTATATGCCCGCCTGGGACAAGAGGCGGGAGAGAAGGTTCACATACTTGTCGTCACTGATGAAGCCCATGATTTCTTGTTCCATTTTCAGGAGGATCATCCTGTCTCTGCAAAATCAATTGTAAAAGTGTATTTGACTGTGCTCTGAGGGCACTTTTCACCTGTGTCTACCAAGGCTTATTTCACAAGATGCAGTGAGATGCCCTGTCCCCTCCCTGCCCTGCCTCATCATCTCCTCTCCCGAGTTTCTGTTTCCATGCTGCCCAAGTGAACTTTCCTCACATCAACGTCCTTAGGAGATTCTGTACATCCTAACTCACAGTCTGAAAGAAAAGGTTCCATGTGCATGG
>CM053599.1:1431944-1462954 GCA_028646575.1 Pseudocheirus occidentalis
CCCGCCTGACAGTAAGTACCATGCAGGTCTTAGGCTCACAGAAGCCAAGTAATTCTCTCAAATAGGTAAGGAAGATGGTGATCTGAGAATGCCCGTGGGAACAAAAGTGGGGGCAGGGCAGAGAAAACTGCTGGGAGATCAGTGGGGTATCTTTGGGTTTACTTGACTCTGTTCATCCTGAATCCACTGGAGATTTGGTTCCAATTGCACAGGACAGAGCTGGGTAAGCAGAGTCCAGCTCAGTAACAACCCTGACACTGGCCCATCGTAGGTCTTACCTGGGGTTGTTCTTCAGGGTGGTTACTAGGAACTCATGTAAGTCAATGCCCGTCGAATCCGTGTACTCCTGGCTGCAGTCTGGAACAAACAGGCCACCTGAGCAACCTCCCCTGCTTTTTCTCCCCCTGCCCCTGTTCCAAGGGAAACCTCAGCTTGGAAAGGGATGCTTGGAAAGTAGCAGAAGACAACATGAACTGGGGGGGTGGTTCAGGGTGAACTCCGGCTCCCTGAGAGTCAGGGCCATGCAGCCTTCTTGTCTGAGGCCCAGGAGAGCACAGTCCTGCTCTAGGTGGCACAGTTCTCCAGAAGAGGGCTGGGTTCCTGACCTGGAGGCTACAGGGAAGGAGGAAGTGAATCCTCAATGAAGTGGGTGAGGTGGCCATGGACACCAACCAGCCCTGGGAGCTTCAGGGGGACCATTATTTGCACTGCCCCTAACTTTGAGCTGAACTATTGGGAAGTGTTTTAGGCTCTGGGGGGAGCCTGGGCTCTCTTGGTGACACTGACCCCAAGACCTCTGTCTTCAGGCCGTCTCCTAACATTTTGGACTCCTTTTCACCTTTTTGCAGGTTTTTATGCACAGATGCTCTGCCTGGATGTGGTCAAGTGGCAGAGTAGACACCACTAAATTCGCCAACTAAATTAAACAAAATTCTAAGCTCTGCCCTCAACCCTGGCATGCCAAGCACTGTGCCCATGTATCCATGGGGGCCATACAGTCTTGGCCTGCTGTACAGCTTGGTATTAACCTGTGGTGGTATCCAATGGGGCTTGTTCTGCAACAGAGTCCTGGGAGGAAAAGGAGGCGCCTGTGCCAGGCATTTCAGCTCACTGGAGACATTATCTCTCAATATACCCATGTGGGGAATTCAGAATTCTGTGTGAACCCCAGAATGACTGAGCCTGGCTCTGTATAGCCAATCTGTCTTTTAAGCATAAGCCTCAGGAGCCTTGCCCCACTGGGGCTTGCAAAGATACAGGTGCCGGGGCGGCTAGGTGGTACAGTGAATAAAGCATCGGCCCTGGAGTCAGGAGGAGCTGAGTCCAAATCTGACCTTAGACACTTAACACTTACTAGCTGTGTGACCTTGGCCAAGTCACTTAACCCCAACTGCCCTGCCTTCCCCCCTCCAAAAAAAAAACCCACAGGTACCTCAGGCCTCCTGGGCCCTCCCCAGAAGGCCCCTCCCTTACCTTCTCTTCTTTACTATTTCTGGGTCTGACTACTCCATGACCCTTTCTATGTCTCTGTAGGTCTTCTCCATAGCAGTGCATTGACTATCCTGTCACCTGGCCTCAATTTGGATTTCTGGCAGATGGCTTTTTTGGTGATAAAATGTGGGGGACCAGTCAAGGGATCTCAGGGTGCCTACCAAACCTCCTCAGTGGTCCTGAGCTCACCCTTGGTGGCCATGCCACTGGCCTGAGATGCTTGTGGGTGGGACTGGCCACACCTCAGGCCCCAAGGTCGATGCCCCAGAAGCCCTTCCCTATTCACCTTTAGACAGCATCCTCGCCTTGGGCTTCTCACAGGCTTTCTCCCGCTCCTTGGATTTCTCCTTCTCTCTGTCTCTCTCAGTGTCCTCTTTACTAGACCTCTCATCCTCTTGCAGGCTGGGCAATCTGGAAAGCTGTAAATGAACTGATTCCTGTTGGGAGAAAGAAAATACGGACTTAGGCCCAGATGCTTCCAGCTCTGCTGAGCGTCCATCTTGAACGGGGCTCATTCATGCTAGAAGAATGTAAGGCCAGGTGTTCAGAATGGTTTTTTCTTATATGAATAAAAGGAAAGAAAAGAAAAGAAAAGAAAAGAAAAGAAAAGAAAAGAAAAGAAAAGAAAAAGAAAACTATCATCCAAGTGCCCTGCCCTGTGGAAGGCTACTGCCTTTCAGTCAGCAGGAGATTGGACTCTGGCTGCCACCCTTGTTACAACCTGGTACCTGCACTGTGCCTGGGACAATGCTCCCTCACCCCTGCCCTCAGCTCCTAAGTCAGCTTGTCTCTGAGGGCTTATATTTATCCATGGAAGAAAAATGCCTGAGTCAAAAAATGTGCGCATGTCCTAGCTGATGTCATGTTTCTGTAGTGGCGCCTCAGCTCTGAATCTCTCTTCTATACAGAGAGAAGTAGACCACAAAACTGCTCCCAGGCAGACAGCTATGGACAGACAGACAGACGGAGACAGATAGCCCAGACTGTGGAGACATACACAGGCGAGGACTTTGTAGAGGTGTGGCTCCCTGGGCCCAGCTAAATCATTCACTCTGTAAAGACAAAGCTCTCACACTGAAGGGTGGGAGGTGCTCATTCTATGCTATTTTAACTCTGGTGACACCCCATCTACTTCCTGGGACTCCAAGCTTGCACCTCCCTCATCAGCATCTCTGACCAAACCCTTTTCTCTACCCTGATGGGCCTGCAGGGCCAGAGAGGCCCCAGTCTCTAACTCCCTCCCAGGAAGGGTCATCTCAGAAGCCAGATCTTGGGATCTTGGGATCAGCCGCCCCTCCCCCATGATCAATCAGCTATTAAAAATGTTCATTGCCCTGAGTGGACACTTGGATGAAACAAATGACATGATCCACCGTTGTGCAAACCCAGACAGGGCCTGAAAGTGTGATGTATCAGTGACAGCTACGGGACAAGGCAGAGGAAGAACAGTGTGTGGCCATAGGTACAATGACACCAGGGAGGCTGAACAAAACCAGCCCCCAGACAAAGGCCACCAGCCCCTCCCATTGGAGGCCCCTGGGCAGCTTGGCCAATGGCTCCTTCATCAATCGGGAGACTTTTTGATGGTTCAGCCATCTACTGGAAACCATCCCTTCCAGGAGAATCATTTTAAAGTGTGTGTGGGGGGGCATCCAAAAGGAAAGCATGGAGAGGCTCTTGGTTGGGATGTGAGGGATTGACATGAAGTCAGACCTAGCCAGAAAGAAGCCTTGTCTAAAAGAGACCCAAGGACATCTCAGCCTGGCGGTTATCTTGGATTGTGGTCAGATGACTCCTCTCTGCCTTTTTCCTTGGCCTGTGCAGACACTAATTATGTGGGCTGCCGATGCCTGCTAGACCCTGGAGTTAGCTCATGAGAACTTTCCTGGGAACCTATCCATGGAGGCGGGGTTGCTTTCCCTTGCTGCAAAAGTACCATAGGAGACATTGGTAGCTCGGAAAACCCTGATGCAGAAGCTTTCGTTTCCAAAGAATAATCCTCCAGAGCATTGGAGACAGCCTAGGATGGGGCTGCTCTTTGCAATACCTCTTTACAACAGAGAAGACTGAAGGAGCTGTCCACTCTCTGTGTGTTTAAATCTAGTCAGAAGGTTTCTGGGCTACAGTCATAACCAAAAGCAAGGCCAAGGGCATGGCCCCTGAGGGCTGGTATACATATGTGCCATTCAGAGCCAACACCTTGTTTTCCTACAAACATACAGACACTGATAAAGGCAGGCTGGTGTCAAAAGAACAGACAAAAGAACTGGAGGTTGGTAAGAAAGATCTCGGCTGGGTTGAATACTGATTTTTATTGATTTTCTCAATAGTAAAATACATGTGTGAAGAGTTACATTGATACAGGGTCATTATATCCAACAAGAGTCGTAGAAAATCCAGGGTGCGCTAATACACCGGGAGGCCAATGGCACCATCGAGTCAGCAGTTTCCTTTAACTGAAGGGCAGACTGGGAGGTCAAATCACGGGGCTGAGGTCAAGTATTCTGGGGGGAGATTTTGCCCACACAGGACAACTCAAGTGACCATAGGTGTCAGGTGGCCAACCCATTCTGTGCATCGTTTTAGCAGGGTACTGCCTCTGCCACTAAGACCTTACCCTTTGTAAGTGATTGGGGAGCTGTTAATGTGATGTGCCTACCTCTTCCCCCCACCAGCCCTGGATATCAGTGGAACCCCATTGGGGTTCACATTCCACCTGCCCACCTCCTCCCTCTTTCCTAGTCAGGAAGGACCCAACTCTGCCCTACCAAGCCAGTGTGGGGCTAGCTGAAGCCCAAAAAGCACCATTCATCACGTTTTTTCTCCTTGCCTGTTGCACAACAGAAATAGGCTTCGGGGTCCAGGATAGCATGGGATGGGGTGGCATAGGTGATCTTTTTAAGGAAAACAAACCTGACCAAGGATTTCTTCCGAGTAACTTGTACAACCACAGGGAGCCTCCAGACAGAGTATATAGACAAGGCGTCCATCTCTCCTCTGTCTTTGCAGTCTGGGAAGTGGGGGACCCCTAGGGGAGGGACCACCTATTGTTCACTTTCCCTCCTGTATAAAGCTGTAATACTCCTGGTAAATCTCCATCGAAAACAAAAAAAACACAAATAAAACATTGAACCAAAGCCATATGTGGTTCTCAAAGTTGGAAGAACTCAGAGCTCACATTTGAAAACAGGAAGATGGCACCTGCAGGGTGAGCTGTCCATCCCCTGACTCTGAGGGCAGACTAAGCCAGGGTGGTGGGGAAGGTCCAGCCCTGAGCCATAGCTGTCAGTAAGGGAAGGAGATCTTTTTTTGGTTTTTTAGAAGAAAATGCTCTTGGATCTCTGAGAGTCCAGGAGGAGAGTTTAAGGTATCTTAACTAAAGTCAATAGAAAGAAAGAAACATTTAAATGGAATGCTTTAATACTTTTGTCTTTCCCCCTAGGCTCCTAAAAGTCTTTCTCACTTTCCCTAATTGGTCCCAATTTCTAGTGAAGCAAATGAGCCTTTGGAGGGCAGCCCAGCATCAGGCTGTGTCTTCTTTCATCCCATGCCTAAAAGGCAAATGAAAATGAGCGAATGAGCCTTCCCAAGTTGGCCCCCAAAAGACTGCTTATGGGGGATGGAAATCTGCTGTACCAACTGGCTGGATATGCTGGACCAACAAGGGAGGGGCATGGTGGAGTGCCTGCTTAATGACCTTGAGAAGGATTCCCCACAAGTGTAGCCCCCTCCCGAGCCTTATTTACAGCTGTGGGGAATCTGTGTCCTCCAAGGCATACAAATGAGTCCTCCACAGAACAATGTGTCTTGTTCTCTATGTCTCAAGGTTGAGAAGAGCCTGGATCCTGGGTCTTAGAGGCAAGCACATCTTGGGGAACTGGTTGGTAAGAAAACCTGGCTGAGCTAGACACCAGTGGGTCCCGGGAGTCTCCTTTGGGGCAGCCTGCTCGGACGAGAGTCGGAGAGGCTGCCTTCCTATGTTATTTTTTAATCTAAATTCTTTGGAATTCCTTTCCATTGGTTGGACTTTCAGAGAGTCTGGAAAAAAAGCAAATGTGATACTCTGTGACACACTAAAGAATGACTCGGAATCTTCCAAAGCATCCGAAAGAAGCTAATCCAGGTCATGGTCAGACTCACAGTAAGGGTCGCTCCCCCCAGATCTGAGCTTTGTCTCCCAAGACAGCACACATCCATTCTAACCACAGTGGAGAAAGCCCAGCCATGCACGAAGGGCAGTGGACCACTGAGGACATACCTGATCTTGGAGGCCCTCTGGTCCTGATCGGGAAGATGACTCCTCGCAGACAGCCAGGCTTCGGGTCAGCTTGCCCTTCCCTGCTCCTGACTGAAAGAAACAGAGAGCAAAAACAAAACCGCCAAGAAAGCAGCTGTTGACTCTCGGAGGAGCTGTGAGCAGGAGGTAGTCAGCCCAGGCAGGGAGGAGTGCTGGTGTGAGGGTCATTTGTGGGGAAAGTGCTCCAGCAAGCCCTGCTTGGAGAGCTCTGTGTGTGGGCACATGTGTGTACATGCGTGTGCATGTGTGTATACATGTGAGATGGGCACTCAGCATCTGACTTCATTGAAACCGACATTTCATTGGGTGGAGCCGGCTATTTGCTAATTGGAATGAATACTTAGCAAAGCCAAAGCAACTGCCTTTACTTCCCACCCTTCCACACAAATCACAACTCTCAGAGCTAAGCAGTGGCTCTGAGCAGCGGATAGAAACATGTAGAGATGAAAGGAAACATCCTGGACCTTGCCAGGGCCTCCTCTCCTGCCTGCCCAGGCAGAGGGAAGCAACACCGGTGCCTCTTAAATCCAAATGTGACTCCAACAGCAGTGAATAGCAAGAGGGCCCATCCCTGGGGCTTTTCTTAAAGGCCTGTGGCCTAACTCCAAGTCTCTCCAAGGATAAGCTGTGTAACCAGGCGAAGCAAGCTCTATCCCAGGAGTGGGAGATACCCCTCCACTGCCGGAAGGGACCAACAACCCACAGCCAGGGACTCTGGGAACCTCTACCCCTTCCTAAGCAGCTTTAGTCACTGCTGTCCCAGCAAGCTCCCCCCTCCCCCCACCATGTGCTTTGCTGGAGAATCCTACCTTGGATTTCCTCCTCTCCTGGTTCTGGGCTGCTAGCCGCCGCTGTGTGGAGAAAGCCCCCAGAGGGTTGTCAATTGGGACAGTGCCATGACAAGACTAAGGTATGCACACACTGAATCTAGGTCCTGTCCCTAACCCTCCCAGTACTGCAGCTCTGGCTCCCAGACCTAAGAGTTACAGGCAAGAGTGGAACTGGCTCCACCTAGTTGGCAGAAATGGGTGTGTTAATGGTTCTTTATGGGGTCAGGATAATTAAAAACAGGATGGAAAGCAGTTCTGGGCCTTCAATATTGCCTGAGTAGTGGTGTCCCTCTGGCAAGCTTTGTGTGGTGCTAAGACTAGGTCTATTACCCTTTTAGAGGGGGATTTCTCGTCCCCACTTTCAGTGAAAGATACCCCAGTTTTCTTTGAAAAACAGTAGACTGGCCCAGGAAGGAAACCCAGGGACCAAGGGCTGGTGGCTCTGGGGCCCAGAGTTAGGCACTTCCTTCAGCCCCAGTCCCTAGGCCAGCATTTGGAAAAGAGGAGCCAGAAGCACTTGGAGCAGCTGACTAAGCCTGGATACACTCCCAGCGCTAAGGCAGCCTGAAAATCATTGGCCAGGAAAAGGGAGGCCAAGGGCACAATGGACTTGGAAAAGTATGAACTAAAGCTCAGTAGAGCTACTTCAGTCGGGAGAACAATGGGCCAGCCCTGGCTCCAGGTTCTTACCTGAAGTTCCAGTTTCTCTTCCTCATCCAAGCTGTCTGACTGAATGATACCATTCTCAGGGGTTCTAGCTTCCTGCTCCGCCCCAGGGGCCTCAGCTGTCTGGCCAGTCGATTCCCCTTGCTCGGACATTCTCTTCAGAGGAAATTACAATAACAAGGTGGGAGGGCCTGCAAGGTCAAGGGACCAGAGCACAAAAGGGTTGGTTTCGGCTTGGCTCCTGAGGGTTTCACTGCCTCCTTAAGACCCAAAGTTAAGTGGTTGTGCCAGCATTCAGGGTCATTTCCTTTAACTCAAATAAACAGCCGAATTGACATGGTAAATGTGCAACAGGAAAAGCCACAATCTGACCCCAGGGAGATATTTAGCACCCCCCTCCCCCGCCCCCCCCCCAGTGAATTAGATGACCAGTTCCTCTTCAGTCCTGCCCCACAAAGAA
The DNA here is from genome assembly GCA_028646575.1 of Pseudocheirus occidentalis. Classification (NCBI taxonomy): domain Eukaryota; kingdom Metazoa; phylum Chordata; class Mammalia; order Diprotodontia; family Pseudocheiridae; genus Pseudocheirus; species Pseudocheirus occidentalis. The sequence goes on from CM053599.1 coordinate 1,439,689, forward strand.
GGGAAGAGAAAAGAAAGAGAAGAGCAGGGGAGGGGGGAAGGGGCTTGGATTCCCTGACAGGGCAAACTGCTTTTGGGTTAAAGGGGTGCTCTCTCTCCCTCCCTCCCTCCCTCTCCCCCTCTCTCTATCTCCGTCTCTCTCTCTTCCCCCCTCTGTCTCCCTCTCTCTCTCTCCCTCCCTCCCCCTCCCTCCCTCCTTCTCTCTCTCTCTCTCTGTGTGTGTGTGAGAGAGAGACAGAGAGACAGAGAGACAGAGAGAGAGAGAGAGAGAGAGAGAGAGAGAGAGAGAGAGAGAGAGAGAGAGGGAGAGAGAGAGAAAACTCATGTCAGTTGAACTCTTCCTAAGATCACTCAGTTAAAACTACCCATGTGAAGGTCCAAGCTTTAAGTCACATTCCCAAGTAGAAGGTGTGCAGTGTGGTTGGGGGAGGGGACAGTGGTGAGAGGGAGCTGGATAAATTATATTTTATATAAACAGGAAATCTCAGTTTGGCAGAAAACCTTCCAGAGTCAACATTTGGAGGCTTCACGTTGACAGCTGTGTCACTGAAGTCCCAAGCTCTCCCCTCAGACCTATGTAGCTGAGTACTATGTAGTGCATAGTAAGTACATATGAGTACATAGTCCAAGTACTATGGGAATCTTGTTGACTCCGAGAGCAGCTCTGAGGAAGCCCTCATTGTCTGCACCCCATCCCATCCCGATTCCTGCCAGCTGCAGATTCTAAGGCACATGGCTAGGCACAGGGTCTCCTGCCTTCCCCCAAGTTCAAGCTTGTTATTATTGTCCCTCCCCCCCCCCCAAAAAAAAACTTTGGACCTACTCCAACCATTAATCGAATATCAAATGAGTCTCATGAATAATTTAGCATTTTCCCCTCCTTCCCCAACTCATCTAAAATTTAAAAAAACGTCCCCCAAGACAAGGGAAAAGGGAGAAGGGGAAGCGAGCCTGCAGCTGTTCCCAGCCATGTTCAAGCGGTGCCTGTTTCATTCAAAGGGAAGTCAGGATGGTGATCACTAGACAAATCAGTATTTTACCGAATCGCCTTGGCACTATTTAATTAACATTTACAAATTCAGTAACTTTATTTTCAGCTGGCAAAGGAAGCAGGAGAAAAACGTTCAAGCCGGCAATTTTGTGTCACCGTTTCGCTAACCGTATCCTGTCACTGTCTAGAGTGGCTAATGATACACGGGCGGCGCTGCTGGTGCTGACTGGTTTGCTTTGGCTCAGCTAGCAAAGGATTGTGGGCACTTAGCAGAATATGGGCTTTGCCCATGTGGCTCTATGGGGCGGAAGAGAACACTGGTCCTTGGCTTGGCAAAGAAGGAGCCCCGAGGACATCTCGGTTTTCACCTGACATGCCATGTGGTCACGTGCAAAAATAGCCTGCCAAAGGGGTCGGGATGGTGCTCCTGGTCACCTACCTCATTCATTCAGGGCATTTCATGAAAAATAGGTGGCATTTCCTGGCATCCCATATGGGACAAGAAGAATAAGTTCTGGGGGCCCTGGGCAAGTTTGCTTAGACCTCTGGGCATTGGAAGCTGGAGATGACTGACAGCCTCCCGGCCTTGGCCTCTGTCTCCACCTCAGCCCCATCCTGCCCACGAGGGCAGGCTCCAGCATCTCTATGGCAGTTGGGAGAAGTAGGGGCGCACGGAGGAGGCGGTTACCTTCAGTAGGGGCTCTCTGCCCGGTGTCCTTCACTTTGCCTTCGGGGCTCCGGGCCGGTAAAATCCACGCAAGTGACCGATGGCAAGTGGAGTCCCATGTCCCTGTCAGCAGGTGTGAGCCTCCGTCTCCATGCCGCCTCCTCAGATGGCCGGACAGAGCATCGCCAACCTGTAAAAAGAGCACAAGTCGTCAGTGACTAGGAGGCAGGCGGGCAGGAGACACTCATGGCCACATCCACGAAGAGAAGGCAGAAGCGGCTGGCTCCCCTCCACAGCTCCGGCCCAGCTTGGGCCAATCACTGGCTCAGCCCTCTGGAGCTCCCTCCACCTGTCTCCAAACCGCCAGCCTCTTCTCTAATGAAGCGGCTTCAGCCGCTGCTCAAGTCCCAACAGCTCCTACGCAGCGAGCTAAAATTAACGCCCGCATTATGCGCCGCTCATTACTCACTGAGGCGGCTTAACCTTTTTTAGTGAAATCCCCCACTTTGCATTAAAAACTATAAACTGGGATGTTGGTTTCAATGGGAGTCAGTATCACCTCTGAGCAGAAAGGCAGTTCTCCACTGGAACCCGCCCGTCAGGCCCAATTAAAGACCGGGAGTGGGGCTGTGAAGGCTTTTTTTAAAGGTAGCTTCTCTGGTGAGCTCGCTCACTCTCGCTCGCTCAGAAAGTTGCTTTGATCACGTCTAATGAGGCACAGCCACTCAAAGAGGGGAGAAGGAATGAACAATGGTTAGCGCCACAAACTTTGCTGGGGGTGGGGGAGGAGGGGGGCTGGGCTTCCCGGAGGCAAAGATGCAGATTCCACAGTCTCCCTTCAGTGGCGCGTTCCCCCAGGCTACCCAGGCTGCTGACGCTAGTCCGGCCCTCTGCTTGCCAGCAAGGCAGCCCGGGCCGAAGCCTCGGGTGACAGATTTGCAAACTCCAACCATGGCGCAAACAGCCAGGGCTAGAGAGTGTGCCTTCTCACCACTCCTACGGCCGCAAGAGCGGCACAGACAGCTTGAGCGCAAACACAGGGGACGTTTGCCAAGAGCCCGCGGCACCACGAGTTTACCCTGTGCCGTGAGTTGATACTAGGCTGCCGCGGGGACTCCGCGGAGTTTGTGACCCAGGGCTATCCCGGCGCCCCACACTAAGAAGTCTCCCTGAAGCCACAGCCCCTCGGGGCGCCCGACACCAGCCTTCGTACAACCAGCCCACAATAAGACGACCCCACTCTATTGCAAAGTCTTGCTTTCCCCCCAACAAACCAAAATGGAAAGCAGTCCTGTGGACGCAAAACTGCGTGCTCTTTTCTGCTACCAATTTCTAGGGAATATTTGACTGAGCCGTTGGAAAGTGTTCGCTTCTGCTTTGGGGGAATTCTCAAGCTTCCGCAACTTTCTCCGACGATGGTCAAATGCAGCCCAGATTTCCTTCTGGATCACTTTCCCTAAGAGGGATTGGAAGCAGCCAAAGCCCCAATCTCCGTTCCCAAGCTTGGGAGCAAGGCCTTAAATTTGCGTAGCACTGACCATCACTTGCAGGGACCTTCTCAGAATCACATGGCTTCCTCCTATCCCGTGCCTTTCTTTGAAGGCATTTGCCGGTCCTTCCTCAGCTACGCTGTAGAGCTCCAGGCCACGAATAAGTGGAGTGGGCTTTGGGAGGCCAAGTGTGACAGGCTTTATTGCAGCTGCGGGAGTCAGTGCTACTTGCCTTAATGTGTTTGTACGCCTGTGAGTGTGTGTGTGCGCTCGCGCGCACACTCGAGCTCGCGTGTGTGTGCCGCGAGTGTAGTCACAGAAGGAATGGAGCATGTGCTGGAGGCTGGCTGCAAAGATAGAGCCTGACCGAATTAGCACCTGCCTCTAAATCGGGACCCACGGAACGAGCTTGCTCTAAGCCTGAATCACAGAAGCACCAGCTACCAACGTGCTCGCAACAGGAGCAGATGGACATGAGCTCAGAGGCACATATGGACCACAAATATTTTTGTCACTGATTATAATTGTTCTCTTTGCTAAGAAGGCAGTGCCAACCTGACAGCGCCCCACCCCCAGCCAGGCTAGGCACCAGCCTTGCCCTGGCCACTGACCCAGAACTGCCTCAGGCCAGGGACTCTGATGCTCAGGTTTATCCTAGGAAGCACTTTGCACACATTTCCTCAGGAACTTGGTTCTAGAGCACTCTGAGCAACGTTCAGGTAGCTAGCTAGCTGTGGGAGAAGGAGAGAGAGAGGGAGAGGGAGAGGGAGAGGGAGAGGGAGAAGGGAGAGGGAGAGAGAGAGGGAGAGGGTGAGGGAATAGAGATCCCCAGTGGTGCGCACCCCGCCTGCGGGCACACCCGCACATACACACACGCGGCATAGTTCAGAGGGTGAAGTAACCCTTTCCCAGGAGTTTATGTCCTTTCACTAAGGTAGAACCCCTGGAAGTGGGTTTACAATGCTGATCTCCCCAGGCTAGAGCCCTGTTCTTATCTAGGGAATCTATGCCACAGCCTTGCCAGCTGTGCCCTGATGTTTGGTGAGGTGCTGCATGCACACAGTTGACTCGGGTTTCCAAGAGAAAGTGACTGGATTGGAAATCAGTTTGTGGGGGCTAGTGAAGAGAACATCATTGAACTCCCCCCATGAAGGCTCCCCTTTCTTTGTGGCCCTCGGTGGCCACAGTGAAAACTTGGCTAACTGACAGAGCTAGGGACATGCAAGGCATGAATGCCACCAACCCAAGATGCCACAATCACCATGACTCTGGGGATGGTAGGAATTACTGGTCAAATGACAGGCATTAGTGAGGGGCCGAGGGAGAAGAAAAAGGTTTTTTTTCCTTCTTTCTTTTCCCCAGCGAGTCAAATTTCCAAAGAGCTGTTTTGAACCCTAAGTGACATGAGTAGGCAGAAATAAAGCTCAAAGAGAAATTGACACTTCTTGAGGGAGTCTTTGTCTTCCTTGGCACGAGCCCTGCTGGGGGCTGGGAGCTGGGAGCTGGAAGGTGAGGCAGGATGCTAATATCCTGGTGAGCCAAGACTAAGGGCTGGGAGACATAAGGGGTGTGGGCCTAGAGGGTTAGGGAGCTGGGGAAATGAGATACAGGTGGATAGAGATGCTGGGGGTAGAGGAGAATTGGATTTTGTGGGGTCTGGGGAGATAGGAACTAGGGTTATGCAGAGGTAAGGACATGAGATGATAGTGACTCAGTGTTGTGTCCTGGGGGCAGGGGAGATGGAGGTTTGAGGATCTGAAGCTTAGGGGAATGTTAATCTGGGGAGTTAGGGGGAAGGATGCTGAGACCCTGGAGAACTAGAGGCTACGGGCCTGGAAAGATGTGCATTATGAGTCTGGGGCCCTGAGGAACTCGGATCTGAGGGTCCTTGGCATTAGGGGACAGGACTCATGGGGACTTTGGAACTGGGTAGATACAGAGCTGGGGATCTGAGGTCTAGAGGTTTTAAGTCAGTGGGGGTGGCACTAAGAAGTTAGGGATTAAGGATTTGGAGAGGGCTGGGGAACTGTCAGGTAAGGGGAGTTAGGGACTAGGAGTCTACTCCAGGGACAATCCAAAGGATTAGACAAAAGCTAATGGTCACCTAGAAGGAGCACAGAGGCTAGGCTCAGGGGCATCTTAGTATCTTCATCCCCATGGCCAGAGTTGAGGGTGTGAGAGGGGAAGTCTCATAATATGCACACCTCAAGTTAAGGATGCTTAGATAAAATCACTTGTTCTTGCTCTTAATTTCTCCTCCTCCTTCTTCCTCTTCTTCCCCTCCTCCTCCTCCTCTTCCTCTTTGGGTCCATAAACCATATCCCAGCAATCCTTAATCCAAGTCTGACTCACATGAACCAGTATGTGATTTCACAGAGATGTAGAGGGACTGAAACTGTTAAGGATCGCCCTTGGGACACAGTTTGCCCTTAGAGCCTCCCTGAAAGGACCCAGAGAAGTTGAGAGTGTGTTTATAATGATGGCCTCGCACACCCAGCTGTGGGTCCAAAGACAGCAGTTCTGTAGACTCCTCAACCAGCCCAAGCGAGGCCTGGAACCCCTTTGGATGAGCCCCAAGGAAGCATTTCCGCCCAGACATTCTGCTGCCTTGCTGTCCAGCTTTCCCGGCATCAGCACCTGGTATTCTGAGGTCTGACCCTCTGGTTGACTCAGGCACTCACTCAGGTATGAGTTCACACACATTTGTTAAGTGCCAACTGTGTGTCATGTGCTAAGTTCTGGGGATGCAAAGAAAGGGAAAAACCAGTCCCTGCTCTTATAGGGCTCATGTTTAATGCAGACACAAGGTGCAAACAAGTATGTACAAGCAAGCTGGAGACAGTCCACCTTGGAAGTCACCAGAGGGGAGGCTCTAGCCTTATAGGGGATGGGGGAGGGTTTTGTAGAAAAAATGGGATTCTAGCTGGGTGTCGAAAGAAGCCAAGGAAGTGAGGAGATGAAGATGGAGATGGAGAAGGAGATGATTCTAGGTATGGGGTCACCTAGGGAGAATGCCCAGCATCAGGAGACGGCCATAAGGCCAGTGTCACTGCATTGAAGAGTACATAGGGATGGGATGAGGAGGAAGGGACAAGGAGAATGGTCAGCCAGGGGTAGAGAAAGGGCAAAAAATGAAGCAAGTAACACCAGGGGCCAGATAGTCTGACCTGCTCCCTCCAGGAATCCCTTCTCCAGCACATCTAACAAGTGTATGCTCAGCCTGGGCTTGGAGACTACCAAGAAGGGAGGTCCAACCCTTCTCCAGGCAGCCTGTGCATTCCACTCTGGGACTGTCTAGTGGCTTCAAAGCATTTGGACTTGATATTTCCCTCTTATAGGAGTCAGAAACTGCCTCTTTGAAGCTTTTCCCCCTACTGCTTCTGCCCTTGGGGGCTGAACAGAAGAGCTAAGCTCTCTTTTCCAAGACAGCTCTGAGACACTTGTATGGTGCATTGCTCTCTTCTGTGCACTCTTGAGATGATCAGCGTGGTGTGGACTAAATCCAGGTGGTTAGAACTGAACTCTGTACTTTGGGAGGGAAAGGGAGGGAACTGCAGAAGGAAGAAGCACTAACCATCGGGCTCCCCCCCCCCCCAATGCCAACCCTATTCACGTCTTCAGATGACTTGGTATTTTCTAAGATTTCCTGCATCCCATCCCATCCAATTTGGTTCACAAGCAGATTATTAAACACCCTCTGGGGGCCAGATACTGAGGACACAAACCCTCATGCCAGAACCTCCAAGCTCTTCCATTGCTGATTCAGAAAATGTTTGAGGCCACTAAAAGTCCTGGTAACTGATAAGCCAATCTTCTCTTAAAACAGCATCTGTGAAATGATTTTTCCAATCTGAGGGTAAGATTAGACATTAACCCAATTGGATGACACCATACTAGATTGAGCACATGTTTTAGCATATGCTTCAAGACCTTTGAAGACCCTGCCAGGTTGCCCTAGAAGCTTTTTGTTATCTGCCACTTTGATGCAATTCAATCTATGGCTCTATCCACTGTTTGGGGAGAGAGGATGAGGAATGTCACCATGATTTCCTCAAGGCAACACCTTTCATTCTGTAACTTGTTCTGTCAGAGAGCTGTCTAGACCGCTTAGAAGGTAGGGGACTTGCCTAAGGTCACACAGTCAGTACGTGTCAGGGATGGGACTTGAAACCAGTCTTGAAGCTCTGAGACCAGCTCTTTCTTCACTATGCCATGCTGCCTCTTCAAAAGCTCGTTGTTAGGTGGCACAATGGATAGAGTACTGGGGCTGACGTCAGGAAGACCTGAGTTCAAATCCAGCCTTAGTCACTCACTAGACCTGTGACCCTTACAGATGAGGATGATCCTAGTACCCATATCCCAGGGATAATACTTGTAAAGCGCTTAGCACAGAGCCTGAGCAGGCACAACCTAAATGCTAGGTATCAAAACAACAATCAAATTATCATCTCAATTGATTTACACAACCGCCCTGATAAGTTAATAATGATTAAAATAATCATTATTAACACTTAACATGCATTTAATAAATAATATATCATGACTATTATGAAATGCATCAGGTGAAGCCCAAAGCCCTGTGGCGGGAGACTTATTTTCAAGTTAACAGCAGAACATTAAAGGCTCGCTTTTTCAGTCCAAGTATTCATCGGTTCTGAATCCATGAATTGTACATGTTCTAGCCTGGCCCATCTCTCTCCATCTTTTTTGACAAGGAGAGCATTTAAAGCTCATGTGCATAGAGTTTCCCAAATGTCATTGGAGGGAATGGGGTGAAAACAAAGGATGGAGTCACTTGACATCCCCAAGGAGCAGAGCAAAGTGCTCTGGGGGAAACTCCAAAATGGTTTTCTTTATTGGTAGGTTCATTGAGATGGAAGAGCCTTAGAGACCCCATGTCACCTCCCTGCCTCTCTTCATCTCCTCAGAGTTCAGGCTGCCATCCATCACTGCCTCATGGCACCACTGTCCTTAATCAAAATGCTAATATTGAAGACAGGTTTCCACCAAGCTGTGAATATAACCATTTACTTTCACTTTGTCCTATACCCATTGGAGAGGCATGTAAGACGCAGGTACCAAAGTCATGGGTAACCACAGAGTCTAGAAGGGGTCATAGAGACTATCTAGTCCACTTCTGACCCATCTGCCAGCAGCCAGGTGGCAAAGAGCACAGAATGCTGAGCTCAGAGTCAGGATGACTTCACGTCAAATCCAGCCTCAGATATTTATTAGTTGTATGATCCTGGTCTAGTCACTTAACTTCTGTCTGCCTCAGTTTCATTAACTATAAATTGGGGATCATAAAAGCACCTGCCTTGCAGGATTATTGTGGGGAACTAATGAGAGATAGTTGTGAAGTCTTAACATGGTACCAGGCACGTAGCAGGGACTTAATAAAAAATGTTTCCCTTTGGTCCTACTCTTTCCCCTTTCCCCTTCTTGCCAGAGAGGAGGAAATAGTATGGAAAAGGAGAAGAGACTGCCCTAAGGTTACTCTGGGTGGCTTTCCAGCCACAACTGGACATGGTAGATGGAGGCTGACCATAGCAGTGCAGAGTAAAACTCTGGTCACCACCAGGCAGATATACATTGAACAGGGACCATAGACAGAGATCACACCTAGGAGATCATCTATGTACTTGCACAAGAATGGAAGACAGTGAACCATGATTTCTCTGAGCAGACAAGCGTCTCCTCCACATGGGATCTCAGTCCTTTGAGGACTTCCGGTTCCAGAGCACTGAATGAGGCGCATGGAGATTAGATGGCATGGTCAAAGAACTAATGTGTGCTGTCTCAGAGGAGACTTTGGTGTTCTGAGCTCAGTTCCTGTCCATTGTTCCAGGCTGGGCTCCATGTATGTCTCTATCATGCATCCTATGACCCAAACATCTGTTCCAAGAGTGAGCTCCACCCCAAAATGCCATCTTGAAGTCAGTTAGCCACTTCAGTTGTCAGTCTCAAATGGTTGCCCCAAGATTACTGACTGGTCAGTGTTCAGATGGTGATGACCCGCACTGGCAACATCCAGGTACATGTTCCTTCTCTGCCTTATCACTCTCTAGGGTCTATTCATTATCAGATAACTGTGATGCCGAAGGACCCTCCAAGTATCATGCCATCAAACAACCATTTTCTTGTGGTCTAAAAGCACAATACTGACAACTGCTTAAACTGAATAGTGTACTACATGAATTATCTCTGTATGTGCAAGGGCCTCCTTTCAAAAAAATCATTGTTTCCCCTGATGTTCATTACACTCCTAGGAGTCACTCTCATTTTACTGATGAAGAGACTGAGTTTCTGAGAAGCTAAGAGACATGGTCACAGAGTCAGGAATGAGGCACTTCAAGTCAAGATGCAGAATGAACTGCCATCCAAGGTACCAAGGCACCAAGGTACCACTTACTTCCCCAAAGAGAATGGTGGGAGTCACATGGCAGCTGTCTCAGCAGATGAGCTCAGCCATCAGTGGGGACCATCATGGTGGAGACTGAATTCTGATAACAGCTGAATTAATTTGGAGGAACCTCACTCACAACTGCTGTCACTTGCACGCACAACAGCATTTTTGTCTTTGTGAGCACTAAAAGGGTATTTACAAGACAGGAGTGCCTCCATAGAATCATCCAGTTATCTGACTAAAAGGTCAGCTGCACTAAATCCCAGAATCAAGCAAATTGAGATAATATTTCCTTGAATAGGGGAAATCTAGCCTAGACAGAGGCGATTGGGGAAGCAGGTATTCTGAGAGCAAGGATCTCCAAATCCCTAGTAAAGCACTCCAAGTTGCTCATTGCCTGGTCGCATGGTGGGTTCTCTTTCAGTCTAGACGTGTGATTTCAACATTGCAAAGAAATCTAGATATGGAAACTCCCTCCACCAAGATAAATCAGGATTCGTCTTGAGCTTCTGGTCACAGAGGGTTGCCTAGGCCATTAATGTCTGATGACTTACCCACAGTCACATAGCCAGTGTGTGTGTGTGTATGTGTCAGAAGCAGGATCTGAACCTGGTTGGGTCTTTCCTATTTCACAATATCATCTTTGGGGGAGTGTTGGTTCCACTTTTCCTCTCCTGGATCTATAGATAACAGATCCAAGATCAGGAGGCCAAGTGTTTGGAGGCTAGCTCTTGGACTATCTGCCCAGCAATCTCTCAAAATGAAATCTCAAGTACCCTACTCCAAATATTTCAATTTTGATGTGGCCACACACATTTGGAACATAGGATCCAAAAGACCTGAGTTCAAGTTTCTCACTCCTGAGATTTGGGGCAAGATTCTTAACATGCCCAGGCCTCTGTTTCCTCACCTTTAAAACAGGGGCATTGGGCTAGATGGTGACTGAGGCCCCTCCTAGGTAGAGATCTAGGAAAATATGAACCTATAATTATTTATTGGTTACTTCAAAGCACTACCCAGTTCCTTAGTACATTATGTTGCCCTGGGACAATATTAGAAGGAGGGAGGGAATTGAGTCATTGCCTGAGTTTCCAGGTGGCCCCAGCCTAGGTTCCTCCAGGCATAATCCCCATGGTGCCATGTCCAGCTCTCTGGTCACTCTCAAAAATCATAGGAAGAACTCTAGGAAAGCCAACAGAGTAGGTCCTCCCATCACATGAGATCTTCAGGTCAAGTCTCAGTGGCTGCTAGTCAGGCATTGTAGTGGGAAGTCTTTGGGGTAAGGTTTGGGTTAGGTGGCTTCTGTAGAGTCTCCCACCTGAGAGATGGGGGATTCTGGGAACACTGAAGCAGACACCCGAGGACCAAACTCATCAGGGACATCATGCCCAAGACCAGCCTGGATGATGAATCCTCTCCTCAGTTTGCTCATCAGTGGATCTACCATCCCCTGGAGGCTCATACAACTTCTAGAAGCCATGTGAGCTTTGTGTCCTGAGTAGCAGGACAGAGCCTTGCTTCCCTATCTTTAGGCAAATTAAACCCCCCAAATGGGAAGGCTGGCACACTTGCATACACTGGTTCTGGTTATAGAGTCAGCATTGTAAGTTCATTCTCATGCTCAGCCTTAGTCCTGGTAAAACAGCTCCCACTGGAAATCTGGGGCTGAAAATAAGAAGAGGCACTCATTCGGATGCAATAAGAATGTGGCCAGAGGAAGCAATCCTTAGGGTTTGCACTTCCCATGATCATTTTCCCTCCTACATTAACTGGAGGGCTTTGCACAGAAACCCAGGGACCATTTCCTCCTGCAATCACACTCGCAAGTGTTTCTAGCCTGATTGAGCACAAAAAAGGCACTTAGGAATGTGTGTATTTCTGTAAGTCATCACTAGTGGTGATGTTTCCTATCCCAAATGTAATTTTGAGGGTTACACTCAATTTATCTCTGCTAATCTGTTGAAATTCCATATGCTGCTCTTTTGGAACTAACATGAAATTACCTGATAAGGTTTTGCCAGCTCTCCTCCTACCACACTGAAAACCCAATAGCTCCATCTACACAAAGGCCAAACAGCAAAAGTCTGAGGACATTATATTCCTGTCCAGCTCCTGGATAAAGACAGTTAAAGACCATGGTCAAACAAAGTAATTTTGCCATGCTGAACAGCTCATTAAAAACCAACCTGGTACCATGGCCAGCAGCAAGCTAATCTCTCCAGAATAAAGCTTCCATTGAAACCTCCCAGTCTTTCATTTGGGAGGTGCAAAGAAGCTCCAGCCCCTTATACTCCAAGTTTGACAAAGGGCACAAGGACCATAGATTTCTTCTTATCCCAAGGAGGACACTGAAGCCCAAGACCATGAAAGGGTTTGGACAAGGACAAGTTAGAGTTCCACATTGACATTAGAAAGCTGCCTTTCAAAGCAAAGAGCTCTCTTGGCCACGTTACCCCAGCAGCCTCAGCTCCCTCACCCACTCCAAGCTCTCATGTCTCAGACACCCACTATATACTAGTCTTATGTCTCAGACATCTGATATATACTGCTCGTGTTCTGATTTGGGACCCATCTGCTGTTGCCAACTATGTGCTAAGGCTTAGGGATTTACAAAGACAAATATGAGGTGGTCTCTGATTTCAGGGAACTTAAACTTTAGGAACAAAGGAACAAAGAGTTCCTTGGGGATAGGGAGCATTGCTTGTTCACCTTTTCTTGCCTCTCACCCCTCTCCTATGAACACACAATAAGTCACACATAGTAGGTCCCCAAGAAATGTTGAGTGAGTTGATCGATCTTGTCCTGTGGAGAATCATCCTTTTTTTCCCTAGAGGTGGGGGTAGAGTATGAAGAGAGGAGAAGGAGACAACTAGATTATTCATTGCACCAATATTCTCACTGGGGGCAAATAGCAAAGTCACAGATGATAGAAATATTTAGTTGTGGATTCTATTCTCTAACACTGCATAAAAAGGGGGAAAACTAAGCACCCACTTTATCTGGATGACAGGAAAACAATTCTATAATTTCCTTTCAATTCTTAGTTACAGAGATGATCTTGAATAGAATATGGGTTTAATCACATAAACACATATTTCCATCCCTGGGCAACTGTTGTGATTTTATTTATCATAAAGTCATAAACAAAGAGAAACAGCACATTAAGAAGGGAAACAGCCATTTCAAGTAAAGGTGCCTATTCTGACATGAATGGAGCTATGGCTGAACATTGCTCCTAAGAAACATGCTAGGCAATCCAGAAACTTTGATCTTTCAACCCTAAAGGAGGCAGTATAAAGACAAATAGTCCCTTTCCCCTTAGAGCCAGTCGTCATAAAGGTTGCAATAAGAGTCTATTCCTCTAGATGCAATACAGGTTAACACCTAGCACCTTGTCAGACAAGAGGAAGAGGAGACAAGATACTGGCAAGAGGGAGTATGGGCACAATGAAGCTGCTCACTCCAGCCTTTCACAGAGTCTTTCACATCTCTTGGATAACCATAATAGCTTAGATATGTGTATGTATATATTATATGGCCATGTGTTTACCTTTGCACACATATCTGAATATATATATATATATATATATATATATGTATGGTAAAGACAACATAAAGTGCCTATTCATACAGCAAGTCAATGTGTCATGGATGGACAAGGGGCCCTTGAATTCTCTCCCAATATACGTAAGGATATTGCATAAATTGGAGAGCAGATATACAAGTCAATAGTTATTAATAAAATCTGGGATTATTTTTTGAGGGTTTGTTAATATTCCCTCTTTCAGAGATACTGGGATTTTGGAATTGGTTTCCAGGGTCTGTGGCATGGGGGTGGGTGGGGAGATATTGTGTTTCTACTATTTGTGAACTGCCATCTACAACCTTACCAAGGCCATGATCCCTGTTGGGGGGTAGGGACCACTCACCTAACTACTTAAACCTGGCTTCCTTTGAACAAAAAAGAAAATTATCTTGTTTTTTCCTTGCAAACAAAAGAAAAGATCCTTTAATGGGGCTCAGAAGTAAACACAAGGTTAAGACATTCCATTCCATATATCTACGGAAGCCCCACAAAATTCCTTGGAGATGGAGAGATAAGTAGATACATTGATTATAGATAGATGATGTAAATACATATACACATACATATACATCGTTGTTTACACAGGTTTATGTAGACATATATTCAGATCTAGTCTACATACATCTATGTCCTATTCTATATGTCTACATACTCATGTATGTATCCATGTATCTGTTTATCTAAGACTCCACCCCCACACCGCCAGCAGAAATAAGTAGTGTTATTCCACAAGTGAATATACAAAGTTTACTTCCTTAGCACTAGAGGATGTGCTAACTAGAACTAACTAACTCCACTAACTAGAACTCTTCTCTATGTAACTCCAATGTGATAACACTGAGGTAGGTGCCTTCTGATTCTTCCCAAACCCAATGACACTCAGTGTACCTTGGAAGCTAAGTGTTGTTTCCTACATTAGCTGTCTCCCATCATTTGCAATCCCAGAGTTTCAAAGAAATAGAGCATAAGAAAACTGTAAAATAATTAATATCTGTTCAACGATTAGCACACTCATCTTTCACTCACTCACTCACTTAAACCCTTATCCAAGGAAACCAAACCCCATAAGAATTTGAAATATGCTTGGGAGGGACATGGGATCATCCCTGTCCTATGTGCTAACTATTGCAATCCAAATTTCTGGCAAATCAGATGATCTCATCAACAGAATATGTTGGAGATCAGTGTCTTAAGCTCATCTTTATTACCCAATTGTGGAGAAATAATTCAACCCATTGATATGCAAATGACATCAAGCTGCAATAAAACCTCCTGGTTTTGGAGTCAGAGATGCTTGACTCAAACCCTCATTTTATTGTCCCTGCCTATGCAATCTTGACTGAGTAGTCATCTATGAGATGCTGAGGTTGGACACTGCTCAAATGAAGATCCCCTCCTTCCCAAGGTTCTTTTTGACTCTGAATTCTTTGATCTTAAATGATGCTTATCTACATCCTTGGCTCTTCTACATATTGGGATAGGCTGACAAGTCACTGAACCCTTCTAGGTCTCACTGTACTCATTTGTAAAATGAGAAGGTCGTAATAGTTACAATGCATGAGAAAGGCAGCGAAATGGTGGATGGCTGGGTGGATACATAGATGGATAGAGGGATGGATGGCTAGACATATAGAGGAAGAATTAGATACATAAACAGTAAACAGTAAGTAGAATTAAATATTGTAGTCTCTGTACATTTTTGTCAATTTCCTGACTGTAAAACTGGGGTCTTGTGAGAAGCAAATATTCTCTTCTTGTGCCTTCTTCAAAAATACCTTCAATATATATATGTAGAAAGGCAAGGATAGTGCATAAATTGGAAAGCAGGTACACAAGTCAATAGTTACTAATAAGATCTGGGATTTTGTCTGAGGATTTGTTCATCTCCCCTCTTTCAGAGATCTTAAGAACTGAACTCTCTTCAATAATCAGATAGATCTGGGGATGGATTTGGGAGTTCTCATCAGCAATGTAAATCACTTCTCAGATACGCCAGCCTCTTCTGGGGTCCTCGGGGTTCACATTCTCCTCAGTGTTCCAAGCAGGGGCTCCACCCACTGCTAACCATTGTCTTCAGTTTTAGCTGATTTATCAAGGATACCATTGACATAATTTTTGTTTATCCATCTCTGCTTGCTCTTGCCATGTAGCCAACTTATCTTCCTTTTCTGTACTTCCTCCATAGTAACTCCATGCCAAAGTATCACACCCACCATGCCCCTTTCCATCGCCACCTGTGGGAGGCTGATCTTTAATTCTTTGAAGTCTCTAGTATTCTACATTAGCAACATCAGCTAAATGTTAATATTGAAAAGATTTGACATTTTCCTCTCAGCAATACAAGGTCAGAAGACAACCACAAAAGACTCAAGATGGAAAGGGATGTCCACATCCAGAAGCAGAACTACAGAGTCTGAATGCAGATTGAAGCAAACTATTTTCTCTCTCTCTTTTGTGTTTTGTTTTGTCCCTTCATTCTCATTGTTTGCTCCATTGGTTATAATCCTTCTTTACAACCTGACTGATGTTCAATGTGAAGATATTTGTAGAACCTATATTTGATTACATGCTGCCAGGAAAGGGAGGGGGAGAAAATTTGAAACTTAAGGGATTGTGGAACTGAATGCTGTAAACTAAAAGTAAGTAAGTGCATTTTTTTAAAAAGAAAAGATGAGGCATTGTTTTAAGGGGAAGCTTAGGAAAAGTAGAATAACTCTGAAGCTTCTTAAAAGATATTTAGGCTAGTCACTTCCTTTTCAACTCTGTGCTCAGGTGATCATTTATTTGTCCTGTCTGCCCTTGATATACAGACTATTGGGCAAGCTCTAAAAAGTGGAAATATTGGCAACAGATATCACTCATTCTCTTGGTGTTTCCTCTGTGGATGGATAGATAGGTTAAACTCTTTTGAGTCATTACTGGCCTCATCCAGGAAGCTTTGCAATGTCCTGGGTCCTGGTGAACTTAGCATAAGACCATCTGTAACCAGGAGCATCAAGAGTATACCCATTCACCCAAATGAAATGCCAGTTTAACCTGAACTCTGTCCTTGATCTCATTTATCACCATGGCCAATGACTTTGGTGTGCATATGGCTCCCCATGTTATGCCTTATCTGGTGCCCATGATCAGAGGATCATTAGACAGAGACATTTCTATTGTTACATCTTCCAAGGAGTCTTAAATTGTGTTTATATATGGATGGGAGATGCCTTGTTTTAAAATAATGTGTAAATCTGAGATTTGCTGTATCACATCAAATTATTTCTCTTAATTAACAAATGATGCACTTGGTGAGGTCTTATATTATCTCCATGAGAATGGTAAGATGGTAAAAATGTGGTCCATTAATAACTATTACTTGTGACAGACTGATTGTTCCCAGCTACTAACTTCACTGAGGAAACCATTGACTTGAATATTGATGACTCATAAATATTCTATATTAATGAGAAGGGAAGCATATATACATATAACCAAAGAAGAAGCAAGTAGTAATAGCTAGATATCTTCACAATCAGGTTTTTCTTTATTAATAAACTCAAAGTTTCTCCCATACATGTATTATTGGTATCTTTCTTTCAGATATCTCAAATATTTAAATTTGTTAGTGTCCTCACAGTTTTATCATCTCTAGCTCAGTTTTGTTTTCTACATATGCTCAGTCTAATCCCACTGTACTAAACAGAAGAAATGTGAGGAAAGCAGCCAGATCTGATCCCTCCAAAAACCTGAGAAAAGCCATTCTTTACAGCACAGGACTCCTTCAACTTCTCTTCTCATTCCTGTTTTCTTCAAAGCAATTTTCACTTAATCACAAGAAACACCACACTATGATGTTGGTGTCTTAATACTTTGAATCCAATTGCACTGATGGAGAAAAGAGTTGGATGAAAAGATATCTGCAGATCTGCTTCATTAGCCTTGTTTATTGTTCTGCCAAATTAACTCTCAAGGTCCTCAGGATGCTCTGACTTAATTCAGTTTTTCACCAAACTGTGTATAAATGGTTTGGTATCACTGTTCTTTGCTGTTGCTCACAACTCTATTAGGTAATATTGATCATAATCTTCCAAAATCTTTCTTTATTAAGATTTTACAAATGGGTTCATAAACTAAACTGGTGTTGACCTTCACTACCAGACCTCTCCATTTAGCAAGAAATGTAAGCATCTGTTGTCTCAGTCAGATTCTAGGCTATTTTGGTTTGATGGATTTATATTATTTGAACTTCTTGAGGAAATATTCACAGAAGCAGAGCTAAGATGGTGGAGAAAAGGCAGAAACTCCCCTGAGTTCTCCCCCAAACCTCTCAGAATATCTTTAAATATTTCCTTAAAACAATTCCTGGAGCAGCAGAACCACAAAAGGATGTGGTGAAATAATTCTCCAGTTAAAGGCAATTTAGAAGGTTAAAAGGAAAGATCTGTTACCTGGGTGAGAGTGGAACTCAGTTTAGGGTAGGTAGCACCAGCATAGTCCCTGTTGCTTTGTCCATAATCAGATCCGGTTTATAGTCCTGTACCAGGGAGGGAGAGTAGCTAGCACTAGCACACCAGATCTCATGGCCACTGTGGAGAAGGGACCTCATCACAGTTCCAGGGCTTGTGTTCACTTACAGACTAGAGCACAGGCCAAGAGAGTAGTAAAGGCACCTCTCCTTAAATCATACCACCTCTGATGAACTGAAAACTTACAGGTCCCTAGAAGTATCTCTGAAAATAGTTGCGCAAAACCTCTGAAGTTTGGGATAGTGAACTCTCCACCCTAGAAGCAGAGTCTCACTTTATTTTTTAAGTTAATTTATTTATTTTTAGTTTCCAACATTTGCTTCCGTAAGTTTGACGTTTTCTCCCCTTCTTCCCCTCCTCCCTCCCCAAGATGACTTGCAATCTGATATAGAGTCTACATATACATTCTTACTTTCATATTAGTAATGTTGTGCAGAAGAATTATAATGAATGGGAGAAACCATGAGAAAGGAAAAAAGGAAAATAATCTGCTTTATTCTGCATTCAGTCTCCATAGTTCTTTCTCTGAATGTGAATGGAATTTTCCATCATGAATCCTTTTGGTATTGTTTTAGGTCCTTGCATTTATGAGAAGGGTTAAGTCTATCAAAATCAATCCTCACACACTGTAGCTGTTACTGTGTACAATGTTCTCCTGGTTCTGCTCACTTCACTCAGCATCAGTTCATATAAGTCTTTCCAGGTTTTTCTGAAGTCTGCCTGTTCATCATTTCTTATAGCACAATAGTATTCCATTATATTCATATACCACAACTTGTTCAACCATTCCACAACTGATAGGCATCCCCTCAATTTCCAGTTCTTGGCCATCACAAAAAGAGCTGCTATAAATATTTTTGTGCATGTAGATCCTTTTCTAATTTTTGTGATCTCTTTGGGATACAGTCCTAGAAGGGATATTGCTGGGTGAAAGGGTATACACATTTTCATTGCCCTATGGGAATAGTTCCAAATTGTTCTCTAGAATGATTGGATCAGTTCACAACTCCACCAACAATGAATTAGTGTTCCAACTTTCCCACATCTTCTCCAACATTTATCATTTTCCTGTTTTGTCATGTTAGCCAATCTTATATGTGTAATGTGGTACCTCAGAGTTATTTTGATTTGCATCTCTCTACTCAATAGTGATTTAGAGCATTTTTCATATGACTATAGATAGCTTTAACTTCTTCCTCCAAAAACTGTCTGTTCATATCTTTTGACTATTCACCAGTTGGTAGAGCCCCACTTTAATTAAGAGTTAAAAGACAAGAAACAGACTGAAAAAATTAGCAAACAACAGAAAAAAAATCAGACTACAGAAAGTTACTATGGTGACAAGGAATATCAACACACATGCTCAGAGTAAGATAACAAAGTCAAAACTCCAACATCATAAACCTCCAAGAAAAATATGAATTGGTCTCAGACTGTGGGAGAGCTCCAAAAGGATTTCAAAAATCAAGTAAGAGAGGTAGAAGAAAAATTAGGAAGATAAATGAGAGTGATGCAAGAAAATCACAAATAACAAGTCTACAGTTTGATAAAGGAGACACAAAAAATACTGAAGAAAATAACATCTTAAAAAACAGACTAGGCCAAATAGTAACAGAGGTCCAAAAAGCCAATGAGGAGAAGAATGCCTTGAAAAAAATAAATTTCCAAATGGAAAAAAGAGGCATAGAAATTCCCTGAAGAAAAAAAAGTTCCTTAAAAAGTAGAATTGGTCAAATGAAAATGGAGGTACAAAAGCTCACCAAAGAAAATAAGTCCTTCAGAATTAGAATCAAACAAATGGAAGCTAATGACTACAAGAAATAAAAAAAACCCAATAAATTGAAATCAAAAGAATGAAAAAATAGAAGACAATGTGAAATATCTCATTGGAAAAACAACTGACCTGGAAAATAGATCCAGGAGAGATAATTTAGGAATTATTGGAGTACCTGAGCTGTGATGAAAAAAGAGTTTATATATCATCTTTCAAGAAATTATCAAGGAAAATTGCCCTGATATATTAGAACCAGAAAGTAAAATGGGAATTGAAAGAATCTACCAATTACCTCCTGAAAGAGATCCCAAAATTAAAACTCCCCTAATAGTATAGCTAAAATCCTCCCAGGTCAAGGAGAGAAAATGGAAAGAAACCAAAAGGAAACAATTCAAGCGTCATGGAGTCAGGATAACACAAGATGTACTAGCTTCTACATCAAAGGATCAGGGGTCTTGGAATATGATATTCTGAAGGGAAAAGGAGTTAGAATTACAACCAAGAATCACCTATCCAGCAAAACCAAGTACAATCCTTCAGTGGAAAATGGATATTCAATGAAACAGAGGACTTTTAAAGCATTTCTGACAAAAAGACTAGAGCTGAATAGAAAATATGATATTCAAATATAAGGGAAAGAAAAGCATAACAAGGTAAATAGTAAAGGGAAATTATAAGGAACTTAATGAGGTTAAACTGTTTACATTCCTACATAGAAAAACGATTTTTGTGACTCATAAAAACTTTCTCATTATTAGGGAAGTTAGGAGTATATATAGACAGAGAATACAAGTGCGAGTTGAACATGAAGGGATAATAACGAAAAAATTAAAAATTAAGGGGTGAGAAAGAGGAATGCACTGGGAAAAAGGGAAAGGGAGGCATAAAATGGGGGTAAATTACCTTATATAAAAGAGGCAAGAAAAAACTTACAGTGGAGGGGAAGATGGGAGAGCTGAAGGGAAGTAAGTGAACCTTATTCTCAACATAAGTGACTCAAAAAGAGAATAACACATACACTCAGTTGGCTAAAGAAATTTATCTTACCCTAAAGAAAAGTGGGAGGGGAAGGGAATAAGAATAGGGGGAATGATAGAAGGGAGGGAAGATTGAGGGAGACAGTCAGAAGCAAAACACTTTTGAAAAGGGATAGGGTGAAAGGAGAGAGAAAATAGAATAAACAAGGGAGAAGAAGATGGAGGGAAATATATTTAGCAATCATTATTGTGAAAAAAAAATTGAAACAAGTTTCTCTGGTAAAGGCCTAAATTTCTCAAATATGTAGAGAATCAAGAAAAAATTATAAAAATATGAGTCATTCTCCAATTGGTGAATGATCAAGAAAGACGAACACTTTCCAGATGAAATAGTCAAAGTGCTCTCTAGCCATATCAAAAGGTGTTCTGATTGGAGGAATGTAAATTGAAACAATTCTGAGGTACTATCTCATACCTATTAGACTGGCTGATAGGACAAGAAAAGGAGAATGACAAATGTCAGAGGGGATGTGGAGAAAATGAGACATTAATGCCCTGTTGGTGGAGTTGTGAACTTATTTAACCATTCCACAGAGCATTTTACAGCTATAGAATTGTGCATACCCTTTAACCTAGCAGTACCACTACTAGGTCTGTATCCAAAAAGATATTTTAAGAAAACGGTGGGGGAAGGACCTGTATGTACAGAAATTTTATGGTAGTTCTTTTCTAGTGGCAGGAAGTTGGGGATACTCATCAACTGGGGTATGACTAAACCAAATATGTTATGTGAGTATGATGGAACATTATTGTACTATAAGAAATGATGAGCAGAATATTCTCAAAAACATCTGGACTTACATGAACTGATGCAAAGTGAAATGCATTGTATACAAAGCATATTGTAAGATGATTAGCTGTGAATGTGTTCACCATTCTCACCAATACAATGATCCAAGACAACTTTGAAGGACTTATAATGAAAAATGATATTCATCCCCAAAGATGAATACAGATTGAAATGTACTTTTCTTCCCTTTATTTGTTTTTCCTGAGTTTTTTGGTTCTGTTTTCTTTCATAATATGACTAATATAGAAATGTACTGTATGACTATACATTTATAACCTATATCGAATGCTTGCCTTCTCAATAAATGGGGTGGGGAGGGAGGAAGGGAGAGAATTTGCAACTCAAAGTTTTTAAAATGAATGTTAAAAATTGTTTTTACATGTAACTGGGGAAAATAGAATACTAAGAATGTAAAAAAAATTAAAGGAAATAGTCACAGTCTGTACCTATGTCTGTTCTTTATTCACTCCTCATTTTTCAGCTTCATAATGTTATTTAAATAGGTCAAGTTCCTTCAGTCTCATGCCGTATTATCTCATTTTAATTCTTCTAAAAAGTGTGCAAGATAAATAAATATAAGGTTATTCAAGGAGAGAGAAAGCACTCACAATTGGGAGGAACCAGGGGCAGTTTTATAGAGCACATGATATTTGAAATGAACCTTAAAGTGAGGTAAGTCTAAGAACCAAAGAGGAAGAAGGAATCCATTTTAGACATGACGAGAAGGGGATAGTGGCCTATGATTGACAGCCAAATGACACAGTAGATAGAGTGCTGATCTTGAAGTCTGGAAGACCTGAGTTCAGACCCTGCCTCGTATGCTCTACATCTGACCCTGTGCAAGTCACCTAATCTCTGTTTGCCTCAGTGTACTTGTTGGCAAAATGGAGATAATTATCACACCTATGATTGCCATGAGGATCAAATGAGGTAACGTAGGTAATGTGCTGTGTAAATGTGTGCTACGTTGTTCTTGAAGAGAACCATGACCCAGGAAGGTAGTATCTTGGCTTGCAAGTCTAAGTCAGGCATGATGTTGCCAAATCATCAACCTTGTTCTCTCTTCTAGGGTCATGAGTTCAGGGGCAGGACACAGGTCAGGACAACTGGAGATGAACCCAGACTCACTATTACTACAAGCCTTTGAATTCCTGGAGCTAGGAGATAGAACTTTAAGTCTGGAGAAGAGCAACATGACGTGTGTATGTGGGGGAGAGTTATGAGATAAGCTATTATTTAGTTGGAGGCAGACTGTAAAAGGCTTTGAGTCCTAGCTTAGATTTTATCCCAGGGACATAGAAAGCTTTGAAACAAGGAAATGAGATAGCCCATGGTTGCTATTGGAGCAAAGAGATGAGATGTGGACTCGGGAGTTCCGGTCTCCAGGCTGGCCATTATTTTTTGCTCTGCCACATTTACAGGGCAGGTGCTTCCTTCAGGGGATCCAAGGAAAACCAAAGCTGGAGCCCTCAATGGAAGGGGAGAACCCAGCTAAGAGAGGGTGTGCAGGGACAGCACCCACGTTAGAGCTGGAGCACCATCTTCATGTCAGTGGGGCAGCTGTTGGAGTGACTAAGGGAAGCTCCCTACAGAGACTTGGCAAGGAAGCCAGCACATGGGCCAGTCGGGAAGACTGACTACAGACAGAGTAGAAGGGATCATGGGATGCAGTATGTTGAGGGGAAGGGAATACGCAGTGAGACAGAGTCTACTATGCGCTAGGCCCTGTGCTGGGCACTTGAAAGATTACATCTCATTTGATGCTTACAGCTGCAAGGTGGATGCTACTATCACCCCCATTTTATAACTGGGGAAACTGAGAAGAGGCAGAGGTCATATAGCAAGAGGTCCTGTTTGAACACAGACCTTCCTGACTCTGGGTCCATTCCTCTATGCTCTGTGGTGCCACCCAGCAGCCTCACTGGGATGATATGGCTAACCAATGGATTATAAATGCCCTGAGGACAGGGGTCCTAGACTTTTGCATGTAATAGGCATTTAATGAAAAAATTTTT
>CM053599.1:1463454-1489203 GCA_028646575.1 Pseudocheirus occidentalis
GTCTATTAATTGCTTGGTTTTTTAGCTCTGTGGAACTCTGCTTCCTGGAGGGGGAAAGCTCTGTCCCAAATCGCTGGGGCCCTCTCAGCTGCCGGAGCTCTTAGTGGGGTGCTGCAGCTCCCCCCCCAGCTTTGGCTCACTGAAAGGGCACCCCAGGACCACCACTCAAGACCCCGATCCAGATCCAGGCCGCTCAACGCAAGAGCCCTTGGCCTCGATGGGTCGCGTCAGCCCCCCTGCTATCTGCAGGCCGAGGGCTCCGAGGCAGCCCAGTGGAGGCTGCTGCTGCTCCGTTCCTGCTGCTACAGCCGCCTCCCGCTGCCTCCTTGCCCTGGGAGCAGTTTGGCCGGACCGCTCTTCTCCTCCCCAGTTAGCAAAATCCACTTACCTCTTAGCCTTTTTGTCTTCTGGCCTGATAGATGTGGTAACTGTGGCTCCAGTGCAGGAGATCTGCTCTCCTATAGACACGGCTCCCCGCCTGATGCCCCAGGGCCTGAGCCGGTGCTCTGCCTGTAGCAACAGATGTGCTTTCTGTCTTGTGGAGAGTTTTGGAGCTTGAAAATCTGTTTAGTGTCCCATTTTATGAGTTTTTTAGCGTGTTTGTGTGGGAGCTGTGGTGCTTTGCTGCTTCTACGCCGCCATCTTGGCTCCGCCCCCTGTGATGGCCTTCCTTTGTATCCTCAGTCAGTAGCCCAGTGCCTGTGACACAGTAAGTGCTTACTTAATAAATGCTTGGTTGCCCCTTCAGAGTTCTTCTCCTTTAGCTTACCCTTGTGTGCTCCTGGGGCATTTGGCATCTTCCTTCTGCAGGGAGGGGAGTATGGTCCCCATGCACAGGTTCAGTGGCCTTCAGAGCTGCTCAGAAAGGTCCATGCCAGGGCCAGTGGCCAGGTAGCTTTCTTCTCATTCTGTTGTGTGGAGTGGTAGGAGCCTGAGCATCTCAGGGAGTAACCACTTTTAGGAATTAGAAGCGACTTTTCGTGAGATTTGTCAATTAAAATCATTCTCAATATCATGTTTTCAAAATCTATAAATGAATAGAAAAGCATATGCTTGCATACTGTTTTGGGATGCAAATTTGTATGTACATTTATTCCTTTGACTCTGTCACACTCATATGTTCTCTCTGTGTCTCTGTCTCTTTGCTTATGTCTCTCTGTTTCTATTTCTGTCTCCCTTTCCTTCTCTCTCTTCTTCCCCCCCCTCTCTGTTTCTCTCTCATTTCCTCCCTCACTCCTTCCTTTCCCCCCACCTCCTCCTCCTCTTCGTCTTCCTCCTCTTTATCTCTATATCTCTCTTTGTGCATCTCTTTGTCTCTGTCTCTCTATCTCTGTCCCCTGTATCTGTCTCTCTCTTTTTGTCTCTTTCCTAGCACCCTGCTTTTGTATTTTTTTGTATGCATTGTTTTCAGATATTAACAGACTTTTTACTTCTTCATGGGGGGAGGAAAGGGATTG
Organism: Pseudocheirus occidentalis; assembly: GCA_028646575.1. Classification (NCBI taxonomy): domain Eukaryota; kingdom Metazoa; phylum Chordata; class Mammalia; order Diprotodontia; family Pseudocheiridae; genus Pseudocheirus; species Pseudocheirus occidentalis. Next base: position 1,464,912 of record CM053599.1, read on the forward strand.
GAGGAATCTTCCTAGCTCCATCCCCAGCACTTCTGGATCTTGAAAAAGCACTCTGGAGGCAGGTATAACCCTGGGCTACAGGTCTCCTAGCTTGGATCTAGAACTAGGAACTTTGCCTGGGCACTTGCTGAGACCCAAAGGTGGCTGGGTGCATTGCCAGTCCATAGCTGGCTCTGGGCTGAACCTTGGCCTGGGAGCTAGGAGAATTGGGCTGAAGGCTGGCTCTCCCCTTAGCATCTTGGTGACCCCCCTTCCAGGTACATCAGCTCCCACTCTGAGCTTTAGTCACCTCTTGTAGAAACTGAGGGGGCGAGCCTCTGTGATGCTCTCTCCTCTTCTTCGAGCCTTCAATGCCATAGAAGCTGTGGGAGCGATTCCCTGCCTCCCTCCTCCACGGAGGTTGTCATCTCCTCAAGCTTCTCCTTTGTCTTCCTTCTCACCCACCCACTCCTGGTGACTTGGATCCTTGGGCTCAGGCAGGTGCAGCAGAGAGAAGCAGGGCACCCCTCCCCACTGAGCCCCTGGGCCAGGGGGTTTGTTGGCAGTCTGTGGAGAAGGTGGAAAGGGCATAGCGCAGGCCTCTGATGGGCAGGCAGTGTCTCCTCCATTCGGCTATGCTGGGAACTGTGGAAATGAGGCCCCACAAGGCTGGGCTCTCAATCTTTATTGTTGTTCCCTGCCACTGAGATTAGTGTTTGGGAGAGGATCTGAGATCCATCAGCTGTCCCCAGGCAGTGAGAGAGTCATCCTGGTGCTGGTGCAGCAGAGGAGGGACAATCATTATACTTCCTGGGGGACCCTGGATCTGAATCACAGCCTTGGTGGCTGCAAAACCCTGAGACTGCAGCATTCTCCTGGTGTCCACTGGGAACAACAGTCAGCCCTGGCGGCTGAGGCTTGGCTCACCTGACCTGGAGGACACTCTGGCCAGTTCAGGCTTAGAGCTGTGCCTGGCACTGCCCTCTGGGAATGCAGGTGGTGGAGGTGGAGGGAAGGAGGGCTATGCCCACTTCCCCTTTGGTTGAGATGGCTGCCTGGGCTCCAAGAGCCCCACACTCACTTCATTCTTTTTAAGGGAAGCCAAGCTCAAGCTGATCTCTGTGCTGCTGGGAGTTCTTATTTGAGTGAGGATCTTCCTACCTCTTTCTTCTTACGTTCTTACATGTGTCTCCCACATCTGTGATGAGGAGATGTCATCCTAGCCAAATGGGGGAGAAACCACTAGGGCTGTTCCTAACTCACTACCCCACTGCTTGTTTACAAGCACATTCTGCGCAGGACTGAGATAATACTAGTCCTGAGGGGCACAGGGTCCGTGCCAAGTGCAGAGAAGGTGGGGGCCTCTGAAGAGGCCTGACTAAGGTAGACATGCACATGACGCTCAGGCTTCTTCCCCCAAGGGTGGGCTTGGACATTGGCATTTCGATGGCCCTTCCCAACCTCTCAACCTGTTCTCCCCGCCCTGACAAGAATGTACAGTACCATGTTTTGAGAGCCTTAGACTCTGGACCCTAGGGGTTCCTCTCAAACACTGTCAGTCTGTTCAGAACCTTTACTTCTGAGAGTGTTGCTCTGGCATCACTGCTCTGCCTTTGGATCATTTCTGCTGAGCTGCCATGGGGGTTATTTTATGGATAGGAAAGTCAAAGTGTGTGTTGGCTAAGTGGGGAGGGCTACCCCCAACCCCGGTCCCTTGACTCCCAAAGTGGTGGCACTTTTTGCCATGGGGAGGTAGGAAGAAGAAGGCCTGCCCTCTGTGAGCCTAGCCTGTCAAGTCCATCAGAGGTGAGTTCCAGGACCTACCAGCTCTTCAGGTGCTCTACACCTCCCCTGGGAGGAGACTTTGGACCTTCAGCTAAGCTCAAAAGTCTCCATGGGTGAAGTTTATCAGGCAAGGTCTAGGCCTTGGTCCAGTCAGACCAGACTCCATCTGAATTAATAATCACCATTGCCTTCCCTGATTGTCCTGCTGCCCCAAGCAGCCCTTTTTCTCCCAGCTAGATGACCCCAGCTAAGAGCTATGGGTTGCAGACTCAGGAGAGGAAGCTAACTGACCAATGAAATGATCTCAACAGTTTTCCTAGCCCTAAAACAGCAGCCAGTCTTGTGTTTGGGGGAAGGATCCCTTCAGTCCCATAGCTCCCAAGGGAAAGGGAAGTCCTGTGGAGTGCATCTGAGATTCTGCAGTGTTCTCTGATGAAACCTCATTGGGTGTCCCTGAGTAGCGTGGAGGGCAACCCTGGCTACCCCAGATCTCTGATCCAGACAGCATCTTGACAGGACCCCCATAAGGACTCTAGGAAAAGCACTGACGTATTTGGTGATTTAGCAGCCAATGATATAGTCTAGGGAGACAGATGGGAAGAAAGAACATTTCAATAGAAAACTGTATCTCTTTGTCTGACAACAAGCCCAGCCTGCCATCGCTGCTGTAAATCTGAACTTCTCTTCCCCAGATGAAATCCTCTGGACCAAGAAAGATGATCAGCTCCTCTGATGCAGGGTCACGGTGTAACATTATTGGGGCAATGACTTGAGAGGCCATGTGTGACCTTGGGCATCTCCTCTTCCAATAGCCCTGAAAGGGGATGATTAGCAAGGTCTCAGAGGGTGACTTGAGGTTGTCTTGATTTCTTAGCTGAACAGCTAAGATGGAGTGACTGAGAAGAAGCCATGGAGCAATAGGTCATTGCCTTCTGTAGAAGCAGGCACCCTCCCCCCTGAAAGCTGCCACCCTCTGCACTCAGACTCAATCCTAGGGGGGCAGGCAAGCCACCAGGCAGAAGGAAGGAAGCTGTGTGTTCAGCAGCGACTGCTGAGGCCTTAAGCTCCCTGGGTTTTGTGATAACACTGCTACAGATGGATCATTGGTGGTTGGAAGAGCCAAGGTATATTTCTTCAGACACACCGTTCTAAGAATGAGCAGTAATGGGTACCATGATTCAGCTTCCTTTTGATCCTCTGTGTTGACCCTGACAAGCACAGAGATGTGCCCTGCCTGGTGACAACCCAGAGTGTAAAAATGTGTGTACACTTAACAGGACATGTAGGAGGCAAAGATTTTCCCCAACTAGGAAGAATCCCAAAGGTGAAAAATATCTCAGAAGCACCCTATCTAGTCAAGGCCTGAACACACAGCTGCTGATGCCACGCAGAGATCTTTGAGGTGGCAAGCTTCTGCAGACTATTTCAGCATTCTATCAGAGCCACAGATTGAGAAGCAGGACCCAGGGAGACCGATGAATCTGACCTGCTCATTTCATGGAGGCCCAGAGGATAAGTGGGTGACCTCGGGTGATACAACGCTAGAGTGTGTGAGATGAGATTTGAACCCAAGCCTTTCTGGACCCTTTTCCCCCCCCTCCCCGGGCTCAGGCCCTAGCCAGTAGACCGAACTGCCTCATACTTGGAAATCTCTTGAGGTTCAGCAATTCTAGTCACACAGCTAACAAGTCAGGAACATGTCTGTTATGTAAAGTGAGGCATGGCATGATATAAAACCCTTGTCACCTGTGGCAGACCCGAGGCGTTTGAGAGTTTCTTCTCCAATTTTTCCTCTTTTTTCCTCTTTCTCTTTCCATATTGTTAGCCTGCATTGTCTTCATTATGTTTAGGGGAAGAGGGTTCTCACACATGATGGGACCATCGCAGAAGGGCTTTTGATGAGGATTGGGGCACATGAGAGAGGGTGAGTCAGGTGCTTCTGAGGGAGGGTTAAGCACCCTGGGGTGCCCTGGGCCTGCCCTCCACACAAGTGGAGGTAGGGAAAGAGCTGCAGCAAAGACCTAGGTGAAAGCATCAGGTGTTGGATTAGAGGGAAGGAGGAAGGGAGAGAAAAGCTTCCACCATCCTGGAAGAGTGTCAGTAACTATCACACACAGAGGACAGTGAGGAGCCCGAGAAGAGCATGGGCGCAGAAATCCTCCCTGTGTCTGAGAAGAGACATCCTCCATTCCAGGGCTGTGCTGAAGAATTTAAAGAGAATTCAGGAGATAGTGTAGGGGGGGAGAAGGCGAGGCAGCAGAAGCAGGCGGGGAATGAGAGGGTGAGGGAAGGATGGAATGGCTGGCCCCTGGAACAGGCAGGGAAATTGTCTGGATGTTTGGTTGATGAGATGATGTATGTAAAATACTTTGTAAATGTTTGGGCGCCATATAGATGTCAGCTGTGATTCACTGAATGATGAGGGAGAGGACACCAAAAGATAGTGAAAGAGCATGGAGGATAGACAGAGGGCAGCTGTCTGGACCGGGGGAGGAAATGCATCTGGGAGAGGGGAAGGGCTCACTGAGAGCCAATGACCAAGGAAATATTGAGAGTGAACAGAAGCCAGTCAGAGGGAGGAACAGAGGCGCCTGATGGGCCCAGACCAGGTTCAATGCTTGATCTTGGAATGATGATGGAGGTCATCGGTGGGTTACCTGTCGACTCTATCCAAAAATCGTGGGTGGAATTGACAAGTGAAGATCATGTATACATGTGTACTTGTGTGTGTGTGTGTGTGTGTATGGGGAGAGAGAGACAGAAAGAGAGAGGAAAGAGGAGAGGAGAGGAGAAGACAGGAGAGGAGAGGAAAGAGGACAGGAGAGGAGAGGAAAGAGGAGAGGAGAGGAGAGGAGAGGAGAGGAGAGGAGAGGAGAGGAGAGGAGAGGAGAGGGGAGGAGAGAGTGAGATGGAGAGAGAGAGAGAGAGAGAGAGAGAGAGAGAGAGAGAGAGAGAGAGAGAGAGAGAGAGAGATCACTTCTCCCTCAGGCTCTTGACCCAAAACTTCCCTGTTTCCCACCCCACCTTTAAATTGAGGTTTTTCCAAAATGGTGAAAATCCAACCAGGAAGAACTACAAGTCCTTGCTCATAGGGAAATGGCCCTTTAAGTTGTTTCAGACAAAGAGTCAGCTTGGGCTCTCTTCCACATGTAGGAGGAGATGTGGGGGAGGATTACAAACACTTAGATGGAGATGATAGTATTATTGAAGATCAGGTTCAGGAGCCTTGGGGAAGGACAGTTCTTTGTTTTTGAGAGGGGAAGGTAGGGCAATTGGGGTTAAGTGACTTGCCCAAGGTCACACAGCTAGTCTTTGTGTTGTGTCTGAGGCCAGATTTTAACTCAGGTCCTCCTGACTCCAACTGCTTTACTCACTGCTCCACCTAGCCACCCAGAAAAGCAGTTCTTAATCTGTGTTCCTTAAACTTACAAAAAAAAAACCCCATCATATTTTTCTAACTGCATTTTAATATAATTGACTTAGTTCATAAGCCTACATCCTTTGTTTTGCTCATATATAAACATGATTCTGCATCATGCAGAGGCTTCTCCTGATTGATAAAGAGGCCCATTGCACTGAGAAGGCTCAGAACTCCTGCTCCAGGCAATCTGTACAGGATAGAAGAGACTGAAAGGGACAAGTGGTGGTGACAGCTCATCTTTCCAGTTCTCAGTTGTCCAAAAATTAAGTAATTTGGGTATTAGATGTGGAAGAAGAATCACAATAGGGAAACAAGGCTGGAAAATGGAGCCTAACAATGAGGGAAGGGGGGTTGTTGGCCACAGCCTAGGACTGGGTGCTAGAAAAGCAGATGCGCTTGGAAGTCAGGAGCAGGAGAAGGGAAGGTGGGATCTGTCAGATGAAACACAACTGAACAAAATTCACTGCGTGCAGGCGCCAATCAAGGGGAGGGCAAATATGAGAACAATAGTTTTTGTTTTATAATAGAAGAATGACATTGGCATGTTCTGATGGCAGAGGAGTGAGTTCCTCTAGAAAATGTGTAGAATACCCCACACAGCTTTCCTGACTGGGGCCATTGTCATTTGCTCTATCTGCTCTGAATTCTTAAAGGGACGCAGAGAAAAGGCTTTTTTGGGGGGGTTTGGGGGTTTGCAAAGTAGTTCACATATGTAGCTACCATAAGGAAGGTGCCATTGTTATGCCTTTTTGGTAGGTGAGGTAACCAAGACATCCTGGGGTATACAACTAGGAAGTCTCTGGGATCAGATTAGAACTCGACTTCCCAGCTCCTATGTTCCATCCACATGTATGGTATGTGTGTAGGTGTGTGTGTGTAGGTGGGTGGGTGTGGGTGTGGGTGTGTGGCCCCAAAGCCATCACGCATCCTCCCTCTGCCTCTTCAAATGGAGGCTTTCCAAAATAGCAAAGACCTTCCTCTCAAAGAACAAAGTCTTGCTCACAGGGAGATGCCTTGTAGATAGCTTCAGACTCATAGTCTGAGCTGGCAGGAGGAGGTTCCTAGAGCTGAAGGCCAGGATTGGGACCCTTGGGGAGTAGTTATGGCATTGCCCCCATGGGACTTCCCATCCATTGTGGGGTACAATAAGGAATCTGTGGTTAATTGAGAAAGGGAGATTCAAGATTAGGGCAGACTGGATCCTGTGGTCTCCAGTTGGGGGGCTGTGGGGAATGGGCTGTCTCTGGAAGGAGTGAGGTCTCCATGACCCTGGGGATAGAGGTGAAGGTCTCCTCTGTAGGTGTGGGTGTGACTAGACAGTCTCCCAGGCATTCCATTTCCTACGCTGAGACTGTGACTCACCACATTAGTGGGGTGGAAAGGAAGAGTGAGGCAGGATGAAGACAGCAGTGTCCCACAGGGCCACAGAGAAAATACCCCTAATGGAGAAGTCACCAGGTTAGAAAAGGCCAGATTCTCAAAGGTCTGCTCTTTCGCAGTTTACCTTGCATGTGGGATGAGAGGGGATCTTTTCCTTCCCTCCATTTCTTTCACTTCCATTTGTTTGGGGGATGCATAGACCAAAAAAAGGCAAACCTGGTCTCAAAGAGTTGGCATTCTGCTTGTTATGCCAAGGGCCAAGATACACCATGGACAGACAATGCACAGCCCAAGGGAGACTGAGTGATTTCAGTAGGTAAAGATCAGAGACACCCGGGAGGGGGGAGGGCAAGTGGTCCTCCAGCAGCTTTGGAAGAAGTTGGGGAGTCTGAGAATGCAGATTGTTGTTTGTCTGGTCTTCTGTTCAGTCATTCCAGGCGAGTCTGATTTTTTGTGACCCCATTTGGGGATTCTGTTGGCAGAGATACTGGAATGATTTGACACTTCCTTCTCTAGTTCATTTTGCAGATGAGGAAACTGAGGCAAACTAGGGGAAGTGACTTGCCCAGGGTCACACAGCTAGTAAGTGTCTCTGGCTAGATTTGAACTCAGGTCTTCCTGACTCTAGACCCTGAGCTCTATCCAGTGGCTTATTATCTTTATGGCTCGTTCCATATATGGAAAATGGAAGTAGTTGATCTTTCCTACTCAGAGGACTATTCTGAGGCTCAGCTCAGAGAATGCATGAGGAAACTCTGTGGAAAACAGTTGTGCATTTGGGTAGTGATGTATGCTCATCCAGATCATAATTACTGGGTGGCGGCTGCCTTCTGTCTACTCTGATATAGGCAAAGGTTATTTCCATGTGCATACAGGAGGAGTCAGAGGAGAGAGAGTGAAGGGTGCATGAAGGATGCTTTGGGACAAACACACCCCAGATACAGATGCCGTCCTGGTATTTCCCATTCACAATAAATGACAAAAGGAGATCTTTGCTTCTGGCAACCAAGTGCTAAAGGCTGAGTTGGTCCCACTAAGGGAGAAGGATGAATGACCAGGCTCTCTGGCAGGGGGCTGCCTTTGAGGTCAGGGGAGAGCCCCTCCGGGGGTTAGGCTTGTCACTGACCCAGGCCAGCCAGCATGACTTCTGGGGTCCAGGCATCTAGCAGCAGACCTTCTTAGTGCCAGGAATGAGAATGACTAGGGGCCTTAGGATCAATTGGCTAATCGATCCTGGGCAACTACTTGGTGACTTTTTCCCCAGGCTAATCAGCCATTAAGTTGTTTAAATAAAATTCCTTTAATCCCCCAATTAACTGCCTGTCAAGATTGGGGCATGGTGTGTTGCATCTGAGGGCAGCAGTGGCCCTTGACAAATCACAGGGACACCCCCCCCATCCAACTAACCGCTTATCTTCGTGGGCATTGATGCCCACCCCCAGGAGAGCCCAGAAAACACAAAATAACTCATTAAGTAGACAGGATGCTAATGAAGTCCAACTGAAGTCCTCCTTTGGTGAACCTGAGCAAGGCTAATCAAAATTCAGGCGAGGAGGAGGTCAGCAAGATAGAAGGAATAAATGAGAGGCATTTGAGGAGGGGAAAGTTTCTCCTCCTCCTTCTACCCTGGGGAGTAGCTCAAGGCCCAGGCTGGCAGCAAGCAGACGGGTCCGTGCCAATGAGGAGCTAAACCAGCAGGAGCAGGAGGACTGGGCAGCCTCTGGTGATCAGGGACGCAGCCCCGGGGGCGCAGCCTGCTCGGACCAAAGCCCCCATCCAATGATTCTGGGAGCTCGATGCCTCTGGTGGGGTGTGTGCCTGTTGGGGGGAGGGTGGCTGGGGGAGAGCACGAAGCGATGCCTCTAAAAAGGGAAAACTCTCTTTATTGGTGTGTTTTACTTTGCTGGCAGACCAGAGCAAAGGTTCTGTGAACATTTAAAAGATGACAAAGGTGAAGAAGGCCAGAAGCGGTTTATCTTGAAGCGCGATAACTCTAGTATTGATAAAGAAGACCTTCAGGTTGGTTCTCCAGGGGAGGGAGAGCGGCTAACCGTGTGCTGTGGGGCAGGCGGGCTGACTGATCCTCCTGTGCTGTTTTCTGTGGCTGCCTCTGCCCCCACCCAGACCCCCGCTGCTGGGCCCGGCCCTCCCCGCCCTTCCCTCTGCCGCTGGCCATGGTGCTGTGCGGGGCTGCATGGGTGGGGCTTGGCAAGGGCAGCGCGCTGCTGCATGCGGGGGGAGGTCGCTGGGCGTCCGCGGGGGGCAGCGCGAGCAGCCGAATTTCTTGGACGTATTTGTGTAACTCGAGGAGCCATTCCGCTCCCTCTTTGTCCTTCAGCACCAAATGAACAGGTTCGTCAGTACGAACGAGGGTCACCCGGGATGGCCGGAAAGAGCCGACCTTGTCACGGTGAGGCCGGGTGGAGCTTGCAAACCTTCTCCCATAAGTCTCCGCCAAAGGAGTCGGGTCCATGGTGGAGCCGCACCACCCCTCCCCCCCGTTCCCCGTCGGTATATCAGTAGCTGGCTTGTTTGCATGAAGTGAGGCAGACCCCGCTCTGAGGGTCACTGCTTGGGACCGGATGGCAGAGACCTCGAGGCCGGGGCAGAGCGTCGGGACCTGGGCAGCCGGGCAAGCCAGGCCAGAGAGGCGGGGGGACTTCTGAGTAGCACGTCCTGGAGACGGTGCAGAGTGGGTGGGGGGGCTGAACAGGGGTGGGGGCAAGGGGAAATAAAGGTAAGGGCAAGTCATTGGAGGAGAAGACATCGAAATCCCAGGGGAGATGGCACCTCACCTCTCAAGCCACATAAATGGAGGTTGGAAGTAGATTTTGGCAGCCGAATTTCAGAAGGGAGATAGTGCCCACCTCTCCAGATATCTCAGCTTGTCCTCCCACTGAGAGGTTTCAGGAAGTCACCCCAAATTACTCAATGAACTTCTGACTCAGAATTTTAATAACTGATTTTTCCCTCGTTTCCCCCTATTTCTTTCTCTCCCTCCCTCCCCTCCCCCCCAGCCATATCATGGCTCAGTTCATGTTGGCTATGAAGCTAGCGCCCCACACAAAGTTCTGTCGGTGTCTGCTGAATGAACAAAGGAATGAATGAGTGAATGGATGGATGGATGAAATGAAAGCCTGGGGTGTTATCTAGTCATAGGAGCCAAGACTAGAGAAGAGCTCTGGGGACCCAGTTAAGGCGAAGAAAGCAGCGGCTCTTCCTCCTCGGTCTCGCTAGAGCAGACGTGGGTCCCACCGGCTTTCTAAAAGCCATTGAGATCCGGATTTAGCTGTGAGTGTATGGAACTCTTGATGAGGTTACCGAGCAGTAGCGTCAGAGTGATCTCCACCCCTCAGGGTCCTCATTTCCTCACCCCATTTCATCAATCCCTAAATTGCCTCCTAGCCCCCAATAGGGCTTCCCTTCTTCTTTCCTTAGCACCGGCTTAGACTACAAGAAATCCTCCCCCACCCTCACCCCCACCCCCGCCTTTCATCTTCAAATGGGTACAGGGGCTACCGGGAGCCTTCCCAGTGCAGTGCTGCCCTAGTGAGACCCCATGCACCTCCCTTGGACAAACCCCGCCCCCAAGGACCACTTGGGCTGTCACTGAGCTGGACTTCCTCCCCCCCACACACGAGCACACGCACACACACCCCTCACACCTGCGTACACACACCCCTCACGACTGCACACACACACACACACATACACACACACACACACACACAGCCCAGTGCCTGGCCCAGATCTCCGCCCTCAGGTCCTTAGAAGTCTAGAGGAGAGGGGCTGAATTTTCTCGCCTCGTGGCTGGCCACGCTCCTCACCATTCTAACTGTCAGCTACCAGTGACTTTGCGGCTGCCGTTCTCGGCTCTGCCTCTGTGTAACCCTGCTGATTTTTCTTTCTGTTCAGCAAAACAGAGTTCATCCATTTAGAGATGACAGACGAAGTAAATCAATTGAAGAGAGAGAAGAGGAGTATCAGAAAGTGAGGGAGAGAATATTTGCACAAGATGTGAGTAGTTGTTTTAATTGCCTCTTCAGCGCTCTATTGTTCTCAGCACTGGACAGCGACAGCGTCCTTCCCTGGGATGGAGCCGGGAGCCTGGCCCTGGCACCGGGGCTGGACCGCTGGACTGCCATGTCAGGGAAGGAAGGAAGGAAGGAAGGAAGGAAGGAAGGAAGGAAGGAAGGAAGGAAGGAAGGAAGGAAGGAAGGAAGGAAGGAAGGAAGGAAAAAGGAAGATAAGAGATAAGAGAGGAGCCTGGGGTGTTAGGCCAAGCTTCAGGGGTTGAGCAGGGCTTTAGAGAAAGACGAGAGAAGTAAGGGGCTCAATGTGAAACACACACACCGAATGTCTGCAGGGATGGCCATGAAGCCATGGGCCAGGGGGAAGAGAGAGAGACACACACACACAGAGATACACACAGAGACAGAGACAAAGAGATATAGAGAGACAGAGAGAGTAAGACAGAGACAGACAAACAGATGGAGACAGAGAGAGACAGACAGACAGACAGACAGACAGAGGAGAAAGACAGAGAGAGAGAGAGAGAGAGAGAGAGAGAGAGAGAGAGAGAGAGAGAGAGCACCCAGAACTGAAAGAAGGGTTAGATCAGAAATTATTTTGGGGGTAAAACCTCTGATGTTTTGTGGGGTGTGTGTATGTGTATGAGAGAGAGAAAGCATGTTTTTCATTTTGTTTCAATTTCCTGACGCCTCAGACATCTGACAAAAATAACCAGCAGTGAAAACCCTTGCATGTGATACACACACACACACACACACACACACACACCCCTCCCAATTCTTAAAGAGTGAGGGATCCTAGGATCTGTCACTGAGAGAGAGCTCAGAGGGGATCTAGAACAATCCCTCCATTTTACAAATTAAGAAATTAAGGCCAAGGCCCCAGACTTACAGGCAGCTGGCACCTTCCCTTCCTGATGCTTTGAATCATGATTGCAGCATTAAATTCTCCAATACCCCTTGAAAGTGTGATCTTGGTTGGCTCCAATCACTGGGAGAGAAAGGTGTTGAGTATTGTACCTGGCAGGTGAAGAACCACTGACAAGCTTCCCCTAAGGGTAGGAGTGTTTGCCTGCTGAGCCCTCAGACAGGCCAGTCCTGGGAATTCCTGGAGCCAACCACTATTTTCTTCCTCCCTAGTTAATGGTGGGGCCTGTGTGTTCTGTCCCACACATTCAGAGAGAAGCCAGGACTGAGCTGTATCTATGGCAGTGTATGAGGGTGTTCTCAGCATGTCTGCTTCATCTCTCCCTTTGGAGAATGCCATTGATTCAGTGGAGGTTGCCCGGTGCTGGGGCTCATCCACTGCCCACCAGGGAGTTGAGAAAGACCTAGGGCCTTAGCTAGAGGCTGATGTCAAGCTCTCTGGTTCTGGGAGCCTTTCCTTTAGATAAGGCTGGAGAAGAGGCTTTGCCAGAGCTCCCTAGGACAACCCCACCTCACTAGTTGTCCTAAACTTTCCTTTGCCTGGGCTATCCCTTCTCAACTTGGTAGAAATCATTTTTATTTCAAAGGTGGGATAGTGATTCTTCTTCAGGACTCACCTTGTTATCCTTGTGGCCATAAGGTTCAAAAGGAAGCTCAGTTCCCTCAAAAGGTAAGAGGCTGAGGCTAGTGATTGTCCTCAGACTAAACAGACAGAGTGCCAATAGCATGGGCCCCCATTGGTGAAGGCAGCATTCTCCTACAGAACCACACTACGAAGTAGGGAAGGGAACTGGTCCATCACTAGCCTGATGTTTAAGATGGCATGAGAGCCCAAGTGTGTCCTGCCCAGCCACTCAAGAAGGCAGAGACCAGGTTCTCAAAGCAGACTCCAGGCAAGGTTTCTGGGAGGGCAGGCATCTTTTTATCTGTCTCTCCCCCCCACCAAGGGTGCTGCATGAAGGGCAAGTGGCCCATCACAGAGTCTTCCACTTTCAAGAAGAAAAGCTCATTATGCAGATGAGATATTAATAGCATGACTTTTCATTTCTTTATTTCCATCCCAGCACATGACATTTAGGAGCAGGCAGGAGAAGGCAGCACAAGTCATAAGTTCCTCTTGTTGAGGGTGACAGCATCCTAGACTCAGAGGACTGGAGGTTGGAAGGCAGGTGGGAAGTCAGACAGATCAGCCCCTCATTTGACACATGTAGAAGCTGAAAGCCAGTGAGGCACCTGCTCCATCGAGAGGAACATTGACTTCAGAGTTGGAGGATGTGGATTCCAATCCTTCCTCATTCATTTGCTGCACTACCTTTGTGACCCCTTTGGGCTTCAATTTCTCCATCTGCCAAGTGAGAGTCAAACAAGATGGCTTATTGACTGCTTTCTACATCGGCCATATGACCTGTTCTTCTCTGATCAGGCCTCATGGTTCCATGACTTGCCCAAAGCCACCCTGGCAATTCCAGCAGTAAATAAGTTGGCCTCAGATACTGTGACTCTAAGCCCTGTCCCTGGCCTCGCTGCAGCTCCCTGGTCTCCCCTTGTTTCTTCCCATGACTGTGGCCCTCTCAGCAGAAGTCCCATCTCCTCCTCCTCTAATCCTCTTTGGTCACAATGCCCAATGTGTCCAGGAGTTCTTCTGCTCTTCTCTGACCACAGCAATGATGTGTGTTTGGATCCTTCCATGAGTCATTCCCACAGAAAGAGTACCTGGAAAATAAAAATCAGAGATGGGAGGGAGATGGGGCAGGGCATGGTCTTACTTTTCAGACTTCAGAAAGGGGAAGACTTATGAGACTGACTATGTACAAGACACAAGCTGTGCAGAGGCAGCTAAGGGTGCCACAGTACCTAGAGTGGCACTGAGTGTAGGGAGGGGACATCTCCTTCAAAAAAGCCTTAATGGAGGTGATAGTGTCATTGCTAGAGATGAGAGGGGAGCCAATACTAGAATTAGTCTGGCAGGGGCTTCATATCTGGGGGGAGGAGGACAGAAGGTATGGCTAAGTAGAGAATGTCAGCTGCTTCTGCTGTGAAGGTCTGTGAATTGTTCACACTTCAAGCAATCATGGACAGTTCAGTGAAGAGGCTCTCAGACTCCCTCTCTGCTTTGGCAGAACAGAGGAAGAACAGAGGCGACTCCCGTTTGCCTCTTTCCCCCATTTCTTCTTCCTTTTCTCCAGAGGAGTGGGGAGGCCCTGAGGTTCTCTTCTTGGGAGTAAGGGTAGGGTCCCATTTCTGTTTTCACATGGACACTGAGGACTCACCACCCATAGGATTCTAACTGTTCTAAAACCATCACTGGTCTCCCACTGGTTCCCGTCAGGGTTCTGGAGATGTCTTGTGCCCTGCATTCCTAGCAATTCACATCAGCCAACAAACATCTGTTTAGTTCTTGCTTTTGTGTGAGGCATAGTGCTGATCCCTGGGTGCAGGGGAAGGGCAGAAAGGCAGAAGCATGGCCCTGCTCACCTTCAAGCAGCTCACAGTCTAATGGAAGAGGTGACTGGGTACAGACACCCTATTGGCAGGACCATTGGAAGGGGCTCAGTGGTAAGGAGCTACAGAAGAAGAATGAGAAAGGCTTGGCTTGGTGGGCAAGGGGGCAGCAAGCAGTGACTTACCTCATTTTGGCCACATACTTTACTGATCCAAACCCTGCCTAGACCCTTCCCACTCGTCAAGGCATCAACTCATGAGAACAGCACAATAAAGAGGGCAAACAGAAGGAGCTTCTGTTTCTTTTGTGGGGTGTTGGCCTGAACATGGGCTCAAAACAAGGAAAGCCAGCAATAGACTGCATGGTCTGTTTCTCTTCTAGTAAAGTAGAATCTATAAAGCTGAGACAAAAACGTCATTTTCTAAAAATGTTTTTTTGCAAATTCAAAGGCATCTTCTCAATTCATTTGTGTATTGCCTCTGAGGAAAGAGAAAGGGCCACAAGGGATGCCTGATGTACCATGACCCAGAGAAGCTGGCATCATCCCTGTGATCTGGACATGGAGAAACATGGATGGGCACCGGGTGCCAGGGGTGTTTCTAGGAAGGCTTCCCTGGCAGACGGTCATGCCCTGAGCCAAGGTCATCCAGGTTCCTCTCACCCTCACTAGTCACCAGAAGAAGCCGAGAGGAAGGTTTGGGGGCCATTGTTCCATGCATAGCTTCCACACAAGACTTACTCGTGCAAAGAAAAGGCTTATCCCCATGTCCTCGTTATGCCTTATGATGTTTTGGGCCTTTCCCTGATCACAGTCTCTGGGGGACAGGCATGCTGGGTATTGTCTGCTCCCTGCTCTCCTCTCCTCACTTCCTTTCCTGTCAATATCCAACAAGCCTTTCCCTTTGACCTTCTTTAGTGTTGCCCAAGCTGCTCCTGTTGCCCATCTCAGTCCTTATGGGGTGGTATGGGCAGAAAGGATCCACTTGTGAGAAAATGAGAAACTGTACCCAGAGCATCTCCACTCAGAGGTGAATGGGAGGTAGTGGAGGGAGGGCACAGGATTCGAGAAGGAAGTTAGCCTTCTCTCCCAAGATCCTTACCTTCCTTCACCCATTACCTCACCGTAGGAAAGACACAGCTACTCAGGACAGACTCTGGGCTTCTTGAGAACATTAACCCTGGTTGCCTTGCATTGGTATTGATAGGCTCCAGAAGAGCTGGATTTGATTTCTGGGTTTGTGATTGCATGGTGTTTGTGCCCTCAGCTGGACCAGGCTTGCATGCTCTGCCCCAATGGTGCCTGGTGCCAGGAACCCCTTAACATACATCAATATGAGTCCATGAGAGGGCTCTGACAGCCCTTTCTCCAGCAGATTCCTTTGTCCCATTCCTCCTCCCTAGGCCACGACTGTGAGGCTGTCCAGGTTCAACCTATTTCCAGTCTGACCCCAAAAGAAGCCTGAGAAGTATACCCTTGCTCTAATCCTAACCAGATGGTTTTGTTTCACTTTCTGTTATTAAAAGTAGCTCATGGTTTTCCTAAATCTTCTCAACACAATGGGGAAATGATATGTTAAAATCAGTCAAGAAACTGTGACCACTCAGGCCCTCCAGAACATCTGATGCCCTGCCTTTTTATTTTTCAGTCATTTTGCTCCCAGGAAAGCCTTTTTGTGGAAACCAGGTAAAACAGAATTTCCTTTTCTGTGTCTTAAAAAATGCCATCCTGTGTGTCATGTGTATACATGTATGTGCTTGGATACATGCATGAAGATCCATATATGTATGTAAACACATACATATATATGTGTGTTTAGCCCTCTGGATTTTCCCATTGACTATATCCATAAATGGCTCATTTCTAAGGAAAAGCTCTGCCAGCCACTTCCAAGTGACCCAGGGTATCATTCTCTCACCTTCCTAGGGCATCAGACTCTCTTTGGGTTTGAGACTTAATGATGAAACTCAAGAATCTTGAAGTCTCATTGATTTGGTTCAGGTGTCCCTCAAAGTAAGTTCCCCCATGGCCTCCCCCAGACCTTTTATTTCTCTGATCCTGGATTCTCATCGGCTTGTACAGACAGCTAAAATGTTGTCAGCAACTGCTGCTATCAACAGGAGAGAAAAAACAGCCTAGTGCTGGGAGACTTCTGTCCTAACATGCAAATGACTCAGATGGGGTGCTGATTGGGAGGGGCCTTAGGGGAAATAAAGTAAGGGAAAGAGAAAAGAAGTTTGATGATTCAAAGACAACCCTTGAAATGCCTGGGCCTTAATTAAGTGAAACACTGATTTTAGGAGAGGGCAAGTCCTAGAGAACCACCTCACATCCAAGATTCTCTCACCAAGCCAATATCCAGAGAATGATCTGGATTCCCTCCCAGTCCAGGCTCATTGTCTCCATTCTAGCTCTCTAGAAATGGACTTGGCTCTGGGGACATTTTACCCTGGCTCTGTTACTAGCCTTGGGGCTAGGGACAAATCCTGGCCCCTCCCTGGCTTCAGGCCTCCCTTCTATACAAGGGAGGGAGGATCATATGGTCTCTGAGGTCCTTTCTAGCTCTGACATTTTCTGATCCTAAGTGTGACTTCAGACAAGTCACCACATGCTCCTGAGGCTCAGTTTCCTCATCTGTGAAAGGAGGAAATTGGACCATATGGTCTCTGAAGTGCCGTCTGGTTCTGACTTCTGTCATCTCTTCTCTTATGCAAGGAGGATTGGTGTTTGTAATGATGGCCCTGAGGGTTCCCAAAGAAAATCACTTTCCTCTTCTGTAAGATGGGCAAGGTTGGACTTGACCTCAAAGTTCCTTCTGGCTCTTCAGGCTAGATCCTGTGGCCCTTGTTTTTATTAAGCTCTTCTAATCCTTGACATGCATCCTATGGCAATCTGGGACATATATCTAACCAGGAGTTGGTGATTCAGTTACTTAGAGTCCTCACCTCCTTAGACATTCTGGTTAGTGAGGTTTTCTTGCTCTTCCCATGGGGCTTTCCCCCAAAAGAAGAGACTCTTTGCCATCTTCTCACCCTGAGTGAGTTCAGCCGGGTGGTCACCTGTTGGTAGTCTGCATGGATGGTGTTGGTGCTGGGCACTGACCATAGACAGATGCTAGCTCACCCCCTGCCCTGCCATGAAGATTGTCCTTCAGAGATCCACATCCCTCATCATGGGAATTCTGCCTTACCGAGGCAAGCCAATTTCCAATGAGCCAAGAAGAATATTCCACATTGGGAAAGCAAACCTGGATAACCAGCAATACATCCACGGGGCTCGTCAATGCACATCACCCCAATGCTAATTGTCTGTGTGACTGCCCCCATGTATCTAGGCAGCCATGTGGCAATAAACGTTCCATTATCTCCTCTTTGGGGCCATGATAGAAAAGGCTGGCACTGATGTGATGCTGTAGGGCTTGCAAAGTGATCTCCAAATATTTCGTCATTTGATCCTTACAAACACCCTGAGTGGGAGGTACTGCTCTATTCTCAGTGTACAGTGGAACACATTGAGGCTCAAAGCAATGAACTGATTTCCTGGGATTGCTAACTAGTCAGCATCTACAGGGTCGTTGACTCCTCTCTCCTCCCAGGGTCCTTCTGATACCTTCCCTCATCCACATAGACATTGGCTCCTTTGACATGGTTAAGAGGAGCCTGCACTGCACCTGGGTCCCTCTCCTGGGCAATGCCTAATGCAAGAGGGCCTGGGTGTGACCAGGAGGGAAGAGACCCTCTGTGGGACTTGGGAAAGCAGGGCTGCAGGGGAGCATACTCTGTTGTGATGAAAGAAAGGTTCTTGGATTCCTAGGCAGATAGACACACAAGGTACATGTACCCATGCATCCCATGCACGCATACATGCATCTGCCCACACATGCCTGCATCTATGAACACATGATGCATCCACCAGCACAGCATATCCATGTACACATATGTGTGTACATACACAATGCTTGAACACACACAGATGCATTCAGGCATGCATGCACCCACAACAAATTATCCATGCCCACATACATATATCCATGCATGAAAACACATGCATCCATTAATGCACACATGCATCCATGCACACATCTATGCATCCATGTACACACACACACATACACACACACTAAAATCTATACCAATATAGCGAAGTGCTTCAGCATGTCTGTGTTGGAGAGTACCCCAAAGATCACCTAAACCCAACCTGAAAGACTCCGGTCTGTCTGGTGTGTATGTACATGTGTGTGTATTTCTATATACATATGTGCCTACATTGATACATGCATGTGTGCTTGTGTGTAAAGTATTCTGCCTTTCCCCCTTCCCTCCTCGGTGCTGCCAGGCCCTCCTCCCTAGAGAGAAGGAGGACCAGCTCCCAACAGTCACCAGAGCAAATGTGTGCACCAGGGAGAGCCCTCAACAGGGCAGAGAGCTGAGAGCTGCTCTTCTGGAAGGAGGACAAAAGAGATCAGAGGAGAGAACCTGGCTATGGCCAGAAGCTAGAACCTTGTGAATGCTCAGGCTTTGTTCCACCCAAATCATTCTTCTCTTCCAGTAGGCTCTTGGAGGACAGTAGCCTATGCAAGGAAATCCATAAGAAAAGGCAGCAGTTTAGGTTTGTATGGCTTCCTTTCTCGATTTGCTTTCAAATCCTGTGTCCCTGGGTCCATGTGCTAAAATACAAGGAGAAGGAGAAGAGGGGAGGAGGGCGCAGGGCTCTTTGAGAACTGGCAGCATGCTGCAGGGGTCTGGTTTCTAACAGCAAGGTAAATAAGTCTGCAAAGCAATCTAATTTCATTTTAGGGATATTTACACTGATTGTCTGCCTTCAGGAAACAAAATCTCTAATTGGCTTTGGAACAGCCTGGTGCACAGTAGGAAGGCAGATCTTTGTTGAACCCAGAAAATAGTAAAGTGAGACCATTCTCTTTTTTTCTGTTTCCAAACACCCTTTACACATGGTCTTGGACATAGCACTTTCTGTCCAAGTAGGCAGTCAGAGTCAGGGTGTGGCCATCTCCAAGTCGAGCCCGTACCATTGCCACCATGTAGGCTTTTGATAGGGTGGTGGGGGCCACTGGGGAGGAAGAAGGAAGACTTCCCTCCTGGTGATCCAGTCCGTGAGCTTGAGCTCATGTCTTCCCCAGCTCATAAAGTCATCCTTGACCCAACCTCCTAAACCCAGCCAACCACAAGGAGTGGAGCCATAGGGAGCAGAGGAGACGCCCAAGGCTTAAAGTGATCAGATGTTCTTTCAGCCCCTGCCTGTTACAGAGACCCCAAAGATTCAGATTGAGATGGAAAGCTTCAACATCCCCCAACAAGCTCTGGAAAAGAGTTGGCTTAGTCATTTTGTGTCTGGGCCCTTGGTTTAAACAGCTGCCCAACTGCTGAGTGCTTTCTGGTCTTTTTAGGGGATAAGTTGGTCTGTCTCCTGCCTAGGAGTTTATAGGGAACT
Source organism: Pseudocheirus occidentalis (assembly GCA_028646575.1). NCBI lineage: Eukaryota > Metazoa > Chordata > Mammalia > Diprotodontia > Pseudocheiridae > Pseudocheirus > Pseudocheirus occidentalis. The sequence continues at coordinate 1,484,327 of CM053599.1, forward strand.
AGCTTAGGCATGGCATGTGCAATCTTAGGGCTTGAGTGGGGGCACTCCAGTGTCCAAATATGCTCTTGGCTCATGCCCCCAGCACAGCTGGGCCCACCCAGGGGAGGTTGGGAATTGGAGAGGATTGTTCAAATTCTCAGAGACTTTCAGAACATATGTCCTTAGTCCAAATGGCAGCTGTTATAGAAATTGGACACCTGCAGCTGCCCTCACTAAAAATACAGCGCAAACAAAGGGCCATCTCCCCAAACAGACCTGGGAATGTAATAGCCACCAAGTCCCTGGGCTGGTAGGGAACAAGGAGGCATGGAGAGCTGAGCCCCAGAGCAGCTGCAAGGCGTTAGTGATGTCAGGCATTTCTTTTTACAGGAGTCTATTTCTGAGGCTGGCCCAGTAGACAGTGGAAGTCAAAGTAGGGCTGTTCTTCTTGGTTTGCCAGCCCAGCTCACCCCAGGAGAGGCCCCTTCCTGACCCTCACCTGTCCCAAGGGCTATCTGGAGGCATCTGCCACTCTGTTGTCAAGCTGCGCTTTCCCTTCCGTCCAGGGGCCAGTTCCCCTGTAACTACAGTGCCCACACCTGCCCCATACCTTGCCCCCTGATCTGACCCATGACCCTTCTTAAAGTGGATGGACTCAAATCAGTCCTCTGCTCCAGCCTCCCTTTTACAAACCAGTGAAGGGCATGATTAATATGGCAGGTTCTTCAGGGCTGCTCACAGGCTAGGCCAGGGGAGGACATGAGCATGGACCTGGAACACTCAGTAAGTGGTAGTAGTATTAAGAAAGAGAATGGACCTGAAACTCAGGAGCAGGTACAGCTCACAGAGCTGGAACTGGTCTGGAGCCTGAGACACAGAGGATTTGAGGTCTTCATTTTGGGATGGTATGGGGGAGGAATTAGGAGAGCAAGAAAGACTGGAAAGAATGGAGTGAGAGAAAGTGCCCGAGGAGTAAGAAGGTGGCCCGCAGCTCCCTCCTCCACCTTCCCCAGGCAGAGCCTGGGTGCAGGTACTCAGTGTGGTCTTGGGAACTTTGGGCCTGTGCCTCCCTGCTCTTCAGAAGCTGACTTGCAGTAGACTTTGGAAGAGGGGGCCCAGGAGAAGGGACCACTCACTCCAGGGTGTGCAGAGGAAAACACCCATTGCCAGACCAAGGCTTCCAGGGACTCCTCAGATAACTTGGAGGAGGTGACCTTGCCCTTGGGCGTCTCTGACTCTCTAGGTCCTGCCTTTCTCTACGTAAGGCTCAAGTCCTTCTCTGACACCTGGGGAAGTCCACTGGAGCTTGCAATGGGGCCCAGTAGGGACAGGCTTTGGGTACCTGCTTCTGCCTCTGCCCTGAGGGCTCCAAGGGAGATTCATTTCATCTGTAAGCTAGGCAGGTGAGGAAGAGTCTAGGTTAGGTCAGAATTAGGTAATTGAAGAGTTTTCAGGGATCTGTGCCTTGTAGACTTTGGGACTCAGGATGTAGAACACCCTTAGACCATATCTGAGATCCTCCTGGGAACACCGAGAAGGATACTGGCCACATCTCTCAGCCATCCAGGGGAGTGGGACAGGGAAGAGGATCCTCCCTGGCTGGAGCCTCTGGCTAAGAGGGAGGCTGCTGTGAAGCAGCTCAGAGACAAGAGAGGCCGGGGCTCTGGGGCTCTGGGAGAGTCTGCTCAAGGAGGGCCAGCATCCTCTGCTCCCAATGAGACTGTTGACATTGTAAGGCTGCTTGAGCTTCACTTGGATGGCTTCATCTGCAAAGGGGAAAGAGCATTTTTAAAGGGGCCAAATTCAGATCCTTCCTTGTTTTCTGGCTCTCATATTGGTTCTTCTTAATACCACTATTACTGTTACTACCGGTGCTGGAGCTGTTCTTAGAATGGAGAAGCTCTGACCCACTGCTCTTCAGAGCCCTGAGCTGCTTCTGTAAAGCGGAGGAGATGCAAGGGCAGATCACACTGGGAATGGTTCTGAGCTCAGGCCTCATCCTGTTGCTCTAACTTGCCTTTATCCCTGATTCTCCCTCTACCTTCAAACCCCAAAGCAGAAATGCTTTCATCTCTTGGAACAGAGACCAACAGGGCCCCACTCCCAGCTGCAGCTCTCCTCCTCTTAGTCAACTGCAAACCTTTCCCAGGGAGAGTCTGCAAAAGATGGGAAAGCACTGGAAAACAAATGTCCCACCCCACTCCAGGACCAGGACCAAAGTCCGGCCCTCCGGGAGCCCCAGCCCTCCCTGAGCAGACCCTCCTGGAGAGCCCAGGCCTTCCCAGAGCAGACCCTCCTGGAGAGCCCAGACCCTCCCTTAGCAGACCCTCCTCGAGAGCCCAGGCCCTCCCTTAGCAGACCCTCCTGGAGAGCCCAGGTGTTCCGACTGCTGGGTCGTGGGGAGTATGAGTGAGCTTTCCCCAAACTTCTGTCTCAATTTCTGGTTCACTATTTTACCCACAAAGATGGTTTTTCCTCTTAATTTCCTCGGAAACTGTCATAAATTCAGAATGTTTCTATCATGATCATCACTGTTGATGATGTTGCTTTTGAAACTAAAGACCTTTCCACATTTGGAGGGTGGAACAGCACCTTCTTCAGTTCCAGAAGGTCAAACATACAAGCTGAAGGACCCTCCCCTCATCCCTCCTGAACAGCCAAGTAGACTTGGGATGCTCAGGCTTAGCCACTGTGTGCTCTTCCCACATTACAGAGTGGAGGTGGAACACCCCTAGGAGAGCTCGTGCCTACTAGAGCCTGAGTGTCCAAGGTCACTTAGTCTGGTATGAGCCTTGTTCTTGGAAGACCCCTGCAATGAGGCCTCCTGCTACCCCATTTCACCCAGAATTGATCTGACCACTAGTCTGTCAGTAACAGCTAAGGTCTAACACACCCTCTAATCCAGCCCAAGAAGGAAACTGGCAGATGCCTTAAGCTTCTGGATGCTTCTCCTTCTAGGGAAGAGGGTCAGCTTGGTTCTGTCAGGCATCCTTCATGTGTCTTGTGCCTGTGACCATTCATACACTTTCAGTTTCTACGACACAGAGAGTGTGTGAACGGGTGTGTGCAGGTGTGTGGGTACACATGTGTGTGTTCACCTGTGTGTGCACACTGCTGTTTCCTAAAGGAGGAATCTCTGGCTGGGGCTTTCTGGGGGCTCTGTTTCATGGGCACACAGCTGTCCCTCTGTACTCTGCCTCCTGGAGTTATCACTGTGTTTCTTGTGCCCCCATCACTTCTGGGGCTCCAGGGGGAACCGAGATGGGTCAGGGAAGATGTCAGGGAGTCGCCAAAGCAGCACCGAAAATGAATTGAGATGGCCTGACTCTCAAAGGCCATGGAGCAGCACAGACTCTGACAGCTCTAGCCGTAACCTCAAGCCAGCCATCACCAAGACCGCCAGCTTTGGGGGCATCACGGTGCTGACCAGGGGTGACAGCACATCCAGTGCTAGGAGCACCGGCAAACTGTCCAAAGCAGGTAGGTCATACTGTCCTTTCACTCAATGGGCCCAATGTCCAGTAGCCTATCCCTGCTCTTGACTGGCCTGCTTGAAGCCAGAGACTTCCACCTAATTAGTGTGGATAAGCATTCACCTCCTCACCCTTCTACATCATTTCATCTTCATAATTAGCAAACTAACACGTTTTACCAAATTGGTTTTTCTGTGGATCATCGTAAAATAAAAGTGGGATCCTTCTCCTTGGGCTGTCTACAGAAGTCCTCTACATTCAGAAAGCCCATGCTTGTGCCATATTGGCATCCACAGCTGAGAGTCTGGAATTCCCTTGTGGTGTCCTTGAACTCATGCAAACTAATATAACCAGAGACTAGCACACAACACACTCAAGGATGACAAGTTTTACAGATGGGGGGAAGAGTGTAATGGGGGACCTGTCATACTTGGAAAGGTTAATGAGTTTTAAATCTCGTTAAAATACCCAAATGAAGCACATTAAATGGCTCACTTTTAAGAACCCAACACACCCAAAGAGCTCTTCACAATTGTGAATTAATGTGTCTTCAGCCCCCCTCCCTCCATTTCATCCCCCTCCCTTCCTCACTTCCCAAATAGAGCCCCTTGGCACATGTGAAGTGCCTCCAGAAGTCACTCTGACACGCGTGATGAGAGGAGGCTGCGTGTGCTGGGAGAGATCATTAGGAGCCCTAAGTGCTTCAGGTAGATAGATAGATAGATAGATATTTTTAAATCTAAGTGTTTCATCTCAAAAGCCTGTCAAGGTGCAAGCAATAAAAGCATTTTTTTTCTTTTCTTTCTTTTTTTTTCAAGAGAGAGCAAGATAGTTTGTCAAAACAAATTCCCATTCTCTTCCAATGGCTCACAAGGCAGTCTTGCAGCAGAAGCCCTGGGAAATCAGAAATGGAAAGCTAATATGTTATTGTCAGAGACTCGAGGCCCTTCAGTGGCCCAGGCTACCCCACCCCCCCCAACTTTCAGCCATAGTTTTGTCTCTGAAAGAATCATATCCTTCCTTGTTTGGGCTCCACAGTCCTTGCCGATGTCTAGCTGAAGCTACAAAGAAGCTACTAACACTGAAGTCATATCCCTCCCTCCTGCCATGGTAGATCTCTGCTAAGATCCAGCCCATTTCTTCTTTTGACTTCATTAAAGGAGCCTGCAGATTCAGTTCTTTCTCCCATATTTTTCCTGGCCCTGAGTTTATTTCTCTTCTCTCTCCTTCTCTCCTCTCTCTCCCTCCCTCCCTTTCTCTCTCTCTCTCCTCTCTCTCTCTCCCTCCCTTTCTCTCTCTCCTTCCCTCCCTCTCTCTCTTTCTCTCTCTCTCTCTCTCTCTCTCTCTCTCTCTCTCTCCTTCCCTCCCTCTCTCTCTCCCCTCCCCCCTCCTCTCTCTCTGTCTCTCTCTCCCTCCCTCCCTCCT